>OY755235.1:39932282-40532282 GCA_963576725.1 Azorinus chamasolen
GAAATCTCTCAGCTTTCATATTTGGCACAGAGCATCATGTTCAGGTCCTCTACAAAAGTTATATAAATTATGCCCCTGGGGTCAAAATTGGCCCCGCCCCAGGGGTGGGCAGTTTTCAATAGAAACAAATAGTGAAATCTTTGAAAATCTTCTTCTCTGAAACTGGATGGCTCTCGGCTTTCATATTTGGCACAGAGCATCATGTTCAGGTCCTCTACAAAAGTTATATAAATTATAGCCCCAGGGTCAAAATTGGCCCCGCCCCAGGGGTGGGCAGTTTTAAGTAGAAACAAATAGTGAAATCTTTGAAAATCTTCTTCTCTGAAACTGGATTGCTCTCAGCTTTCATATTTGGCACATAGCATCATGTTCATGTCCTCTACAAAATTTGTATAAATTATGGCCCTTGGGTCAAAATTGGCCTCGCCCCAGGGGTGGGCAGTTTTCAATAGAAACAAATAGTGAAATCTTTGAAAATCTTCTTCTCTGAAACTGGAAGGCTCTGAGCTTTCATATTTGACACATAGCATCATGTTCCGGTCCTCTACAAAAGGTATATAAATTATGGCCCCAGGGTCAAAATTGGCCCCGGCCCAGGGGTGGGCAGTTTTCAATAGAAACAAATATATAGTTAAATCTTTGAAAATCTTCTCTTAAACTGGAAGGCTCTCAGCTTTCGTATTTGGCATATAGCATCATGTTCAGGTCCTCTACAAAAGTTATATAAATTATGGCCTTGGGGTCAAAATTGCCCCCGCCCCAGGGGTGGGCAGTTTTCAATAGAAACAAATACATGTAGTGAAAACTTTGAAAACATTCTCCTCTGAAACTTGAAGGTTTTCAGCTTTCATATTTGGCACATAGCATCATGTTCCGGTCCTCTACAATTTTTTTATAAATTATGGCCCCAGGGTCAAAATTGGCCCCACCCCAGGGGTGGGCAGTTTTCAATAGAAACAAATAGTGAAATCATTGAATATCTTCTTCTCTGAAACTGGAAGGTTCTCAGCTTTCATATTTGGCACATAGCATCATGTTCCGGTCTTCTAAAAAAGTTATATAAATTATGGCCCTGGAGTAAAGATTGGCCTGCCCAAGGGGTAGCCAGTTTTCAATAGAAACATATAGTGAAAACTTTGAAAATCTTCTTCTCTGAAATCTACTCATCTGAAACTGGAAGGTTCTCATCTTTCATATTTGGCACATAGCATCATGTTCAGGTCCTCTACAAAAGTTATATAAATTGTGCCTCATGGGTCAAAATTAGCCCTGCCCCAGGGCAAGCTAGTTTTCTATATATATATAGAAACATATAGTGAAAACTTTGAAAATCTTCTCCTCTGATTGTCTGGTGCCTGGGGTAGCCAGTTTTCAATAGAAACATATAGTGAAAACTTTGAAAATCTACTCGTCTGAAACTTGAAGGTTCTCAGCTTTCATATTTGGCACATAGCATCATGTTCAGGTCCTCTACAAAAGTTATATAAATTGTGCCTCTTGGGTCAAAATTAGCCCTGCCCCAGGGCAAGCTAGTTTTCCATAGAAACATATAGTGAAAACTTTGAAAATCTTCTCCTCTGATTGTCTGGTGAGCGCTTCAGGGCCATTCTGGCCCTCTTGTTATAATGACCACTTAACCCTTTCCTTCATATAAATGCCTTTTCACACCTTTGCAGAGTAGACCTAGATCAGATGGCACTTGTAGGAGCCTGTATATACCGGTAGATCTGATCCTGTGATTTTTATCAAAGCAAAAATTTGTCCTGAAATTTTACATTATAAGAATTATGTAAATGACATTTCATGAAATGACCACCTCTCACATAACAGTTAATAACATAAACATAACTTAAAACATTTGGCTGCCTATGGCTGCCTAATGCAAAATTTATGTAATGTTCAAAGCTCCTGTGAGAACTTTTTGTAAAACTTTCATCTGGCATTAAACAACCACCTGTCTAAATACTCAGAAATAGGTTTTCTTTGAGTCGTCCTTATAAAGAGGATTTTCTTTTAGAATTATATTTGAAATGATGATATTCAAAACCTAAACAGGTATTACAAATTTTTTATGTTCATTTAAATAAATCACCATTAATTTTTGTATCAGCCATATTGGTCCATTTAGTAAACTGACAGCATGGTCGGATGATTCTGCAAGGATGGTTATAAGTGCCACTCTCTGGATGGGTTTGGTTCATTTATTGAAACTTTGGGATTTGTAGTAAAGTTAATGTTCATTGACTTTTTTACTACAAATAAGATTGAATTAGCAAGATTAGTTTTAACCCATTCCCTCGTAGGCTTATTTTAGATACAACCTCTCTGAATAAATCTTCCAAAAAGGAACATTAACTAGAGAAAAGGAAAATATTAGAATTTTGTAGTTCTGAAACCATTGTGATAAATAGAGCATTTTCTCCATAGGAGCAAATGCTCTATTTATCACAATGGTTTCAAAAAGTGACTTTTACAGAGGCGTCAAAAGGCGTCAATATGAGGGAATGGGTTAATACAGAAATGCCATATAGTATAACTAGAACTGGCTCTCCTTTAACTCTTTACTCTATAGATATACCTTTTAATGCCTTTACAAACGGAAAAGATCTTCCTGGAACTGTCTGACCAGGGCCTGCTCTGTTAGCTTATGAAATTATAAAGATCTGATGCTACACTTCCTGTCATGTTAAAAAAAATCCCATGTTCATAGTGCCATTCAGTTAATTAAATATTCATCATGTGATTATTTCTTACATGAATATTCTTACATTAGTACTCGTGGAGTAAATGCTAATGTAGGTACCGGTATATTTTTCATCCCTTTATTCAAATAGGATGTCCTGGACATCACAGAATAAACGCTATGCTGACATGAGATACAATTGTTATCGAGGAACTTTAGGTCATATAGTAAAGGACCATTATTATCAAAGAAGAATGATATTTGAAATGGCATTATCAAAATGGTCAGACTTTTTTTATGATGAACAAATATTTTGGCTATGCACAATTTTCTTATCTAGCTCACTGGCTTGCAGTCGAGGGGATTCAGAAAACAACACAGAATACTCAAGGTAACGTCTTTCATTGATACATAGTTTTATTGACAGTGGGCACCCTCCAAATACAGATGTAAGTGACTATGTCAGATTTGCTTTCACACCAGGGTCCATGCTTATAAAGCTTTTTACTTGAGTCTGAGTTCATTCTCAAGCTTTTGATTGGTCAGATTTGAGTTCTCAAGCTTTTGATTGGTCAGATTTGAGCCAATGGCCCTGGAGGGGGAAAACAGTTCACATTTGTCTGTTGTTTGACCATATTCCTTTACTGTTATAAGTCATTGACAGTCAGTTATAACAGACATATTCTGAAATCATTTGACTGTGAATCACTACTGTATCTATTATCCTTTAACCCTTTCCTTCATATATAAATTGTCTTTTGATGCATTTTCAAACAGAGTAGAACCAGATGAATTATCTCCTGTAGGAGCCATCTGATAAGCGTCTGCTCTGTGTACTTATGACATAATAAAGATCTGATTCAACACATTTTGTCAAAGCAAAAATTGAAAACTTTACATTATAAAAAAATCAGCTAATAAATATTTATGATGCCATTATTTCTTACATGAATATTCAACAGGGAAAGGGTTAACGGTTAAAACTTTTTCAAAGATTTCATTCTGGATGTATGAATCAATCTGTAGTCATTAATAATAAAGTTGCTGAAGTTAACTATTTACTCCATGATTATTCATGTAAGAAATAATGACTATGAATGTCAATTAACCCTTTCCCTGTTCTATGTTTATTCCGAATTTCAATATCTACTGAATATTCATTCACAAAAGAGTAATAAAGAAACATCAAAGGTGGAACATTGTAGCCATTTTAGAAAGTTAAAGACACAGATCTTTGAAATTCTATTAGCAAACAGAGTAGACCCTGATCAGACAGCTCCTCTAGGAGCCGTCTGATCTTGGTCTACTATGTTTGCAGATGCGTGAAAACACGTTTTTATGAGGAAAAGGGTTAATTGAACGTATATAATGGATATAAACATTGAAATAATGGCATTTATATCTTTTAGGCAAACTGAGCAGATCCGGATCAGATGATGCCTACAGGAGTCATCTGATCTGGGTCTAATCTGTTTGCAAAAACATTGAAATGTGTATCTATGAGTAAATGGTCAATTAATTCTAATTAAGTGTGCTAAGCAGCTATGCTTCAATTTTCATCACCATTTGGAAACTAGCCTTGTTATTGTGTGTTCTGTCTATAGGAGCTACACCCAACCTTAAACCAGAGCCTAATGCCACATTGATGAAGTATTTCCATAGAGTTACACAAGCGATCATTGGATCTGATGCAGAAATGATCAAGGTAAACATCCATCAACAAGTTCCGACAACCATGCTATTGTTTTGAGTAATCCCTTGGCTACATAAATTCACCTTTTAACACCTATGCAAACAGAGTAGACCCAGATCAGATAACTCATGCAGGAGTCTTCTTATCAGGGTCTGCTCCGTTTGCTTATGGATTTATATATAGACTTGATTCTAGATTTTCTGCCATGACCAACAAATCCTGAATTCATACCCAATGATAAAAATATCAACTACAAAGTCTTTTTTTTTTTTAAAAAATGTAAATATAAGGATTCAATTTAACACGCAATTGCAAATATCTAGTATGTAGTATTTACCCTTATAAATTCTTTTTAGTTAGTTTTACCTATTCAGAAGGAAAATAGTATTCACTTTATCATTTCACTTCTTCTCAAAACAGTAACAGAGTGTCTAACAGTTAGGATCCTGATGAGACCTGAGTTACCATAGTCTTATCTGGATCAAACTATCTGCAAGAATCTATGTGTGTTTCACCAACAGTGTGGAAGGAGTTAGATATGTATATTAAGTTATTAACCCTTTCCCTGTTCTATGTTTATTTCAAATGTCAATACTTACTGAATGTTCATTGACAAAATAGTTCTAATGGAAGGTGGAAATTTATAGTCATTTTAGAAAGTAGAAACACAGATCAAATTCCACTAGCAAACGGAGCAGACCCTGATCAGACAGCTTCCATAGGAGCCATCTGATCTGGGTCTATTCTGTTTGCAAATGTGTGAAAACACATTTATATGAGGGAAAGGGTTAAGACACTTGGTCATGGAGGTATGCTGTTATTTGCTAACATCTTTATCATATGAATATTAATGTAAGAAATTATGACATCATGAATATTAATCAGATGAAGTTTTACAATGGCATATGAACACAAGAATGCTCAGCCATGGCAGAAACTGTTAAATCACATCTATATAATTCAAAAAGCAAATAGAGCAGACTGATCAGACGGCTCCTGAGGGAGACATCTGGTCTGGGTCTACTCTACTTGCAAAGGTGTTGCTGGTGTTATGTCATTTCTGCCTTTAGGCACCCATTATCTGACCAAGGACATACTTTCCAAGTACCATCTATATTGGCCAACATTCAGTATGTTGAATAGATACTTATGTAGATTCACCAGAGTCATGAATTAATGACATGTTATAAACGGTTTTGTTTCCTGACCTCCAATTCCTTTCAAACTTCTCATTAGATTGATATGTGTACTGCAAAATCTCTTTTAATTGACCATATTAACCATTTCCCTCATGTAAACATGTTTTCACGCATTTGCAAACAGAGTAGACCCAGATCAGACGGCTCCTAGAGGAGCCGTCTGATCAGGGTCTGCTCTGTTTGCTAATAAAAGTTGATAGATCTGTTTCTTTACTTCCTAAAATGTCTACAATGTTCCACCTTCCATATTTCTTTATAACTATTTTGTGAATGAATATTCTGTAGGTATTGAAATTTGGAATAAATATAGAACAGGGAACCAGGGCTAAAGCTATCTTATTGCTTGGTTGTTAGCCCTTTCCCTGTTGAATATTCATGTAAGAAATAATGACATTGTGAATATTCATTAGCTAAATGTTTTATAATGGCATTTGTTCACAAGCATTTTGGTATTGGTATAAACTGTAGAGTCTGATATATTATAATACATTAGCAAACAGAGGAGACCCTGATCAGATTGCTCCTACAGCAGCCAACTGATCTGGGTCTACTCTGTTTGCAAAGGCATGAAAAAGCTTTTGCATGAGGAAAAGGGTTGATGTAGGATGATAAGTAAAGCATTAAGTTCTCAAAGTGGCTTTTCTGCATATTGCTTAAAGCAGCCACCACTTTAAAGACCCTCTGAAACTTCCCTAAGCAGTCTGGTGTATTTATCTAACATTTGGTTTACCTGTCTTAATCATTTACATCATAAATAGTCAGGTAAGAAACAATAACATCATGAATATTATTTAGTTGAATTTTTTTTTAACATCATCTGAAGACAGAAAAGTTTGGCCATTTCAGAGACTAGAATCTGATCTTAATGATTTCATTGAGGAAACACAGCATAACCTGATCAGACAACTCCTACAGGAGCCGTATGATCTGGGCGGGTCTACTCTGTAAAGGCATGAAAAGGTGAAGTTATTAAGTAAACGGTTAAATTCTAAAAAAAATAGCAAATTTGTAAAAATTTATGGAAAGTTTTGATCCAAATAAGATTGCATTGTCTGAATCCCCGTTTCATTCCATTACTTTTCATTCATCTGTTTCTTTTCAGACAGCTCTTACCGACCTTAGAACCAACAGCAATCTATCACCTCTTCTTCCTCACCTGATCAGCTTTATATCTAATGGGGTAAGGCCATCTTTGCTATCACTACATGCTAAGAAAACTCAGCAATGACTGTATACTTGTGTGATCATCAGTTCAATTGTCAGTTAGTTGATATATACGGGATATTGAGGGGTGGTATTCATATCCATTTCCTTAATACCATTTTAGTTTGTATTTAGTTTTGTGATGTTAAATATGACTTTGTGGTGGAATTCATTGCATGCTAGCAGTCAGTTTGTGATAATTTATACACACAGTTTGAAGCTAAATGAGATGCCAAATAGCTTTGCATCTCATCAGGACCCAAACTGTTTGACACCCTGTTTGTATCTTTCTTAGGAGAAATGAAGATGTAAGGAGAATTGTAGCAGACAACATGTTTTGAAGATATCATTTACTTGATTCTGTTTCAGGTGAAGACTGTGAGTCATGATAAAAGGAAGCTGACTAAACTCCTCTACATGGCACAGAGCCTCGTCTACAATGGTTCCCTCTTCCTGGAATCCCAACCCTATGTAAGAACAGATTTTTAAAATTATCCATAAATCCATGGGTACAACTTTTCAATGCCTTTGCAAACATCTGCCTGATCAGGGTCTGCTCTGTTTGCTTATAGGATAACAATTTGTGCTAATACTTCCTGTGTTCAGATGCCATTGTAAAAAGTCATCTAGTTAATATCTTACATGAATAGTCATCTGTTGAGTGGTCATTATGGAGAGGTTTAACTGTACTAATGTAATTGGTGTACAGTAAAACCCCTCTAAACCGAACATTCAATTTAGCATAAACATCTTGGAGACAGGTCTTCGAGACATGTGGCAGCTTAATGCAGGGTAAAAGCTTCTAAATTTGACCCTACTAGAATTCTGGTTTATAGAGGTTTTACTGTATACATGATCAAACACCATTTTGTTGGTCCTTGTCTGTATTGTTTGCAAAACTAAGTAATGTTTGACTCCTTGCTCCCTGCGATACGTGATATACAGTAAAACCTCTCTATAACGGCCACTAAATTACAACAAGTATTTTGTGTAAAAGGCAGGTGGCCACTTAAAGCAAGGTGAAAGTAAAACAGAATGCTCCTATAGGAGCGTTCTGTTTTACTTTCACCTTGCCTTAAGCAGCCACCTGACGTAAATACCAACTAATTAACACAATTTAGTGGCCGTTATAGAGAGGTTTTACTGTACGTGAAAATATATTGTATTTAATGGTTTGTTTTCTTTTTGAAAATTGTTTATGATTTACCCCTGTTGTACAAAGCTTATTCAGGTGTAAATCTGAAACATGTTCATATTCTACTATACATAACATTAGTTGCATTTGCAAAATATAGGAGCGTTCTGTTTTACTTTCACCTTGCTTTAAGCAGCCACCTGTAGACCTTTAACACAAAATACTTGATGTAATTTAGTGGCCGTTATAGGGAAATTTTACTGTAAACATCTCTCAGGATCCAAACTATTTGACACTAAGTCAGTAGTTTCTCAGAGGCTTGAATGAATTTTGGAAATCAGTAAACTTAGCAACAGATCAGAATTTAAGCAGTGGGGTAAGGGTTAAAATATATGTAACCATTCTCTTATATAATGCTTTTTCATGTGTTTGCAAACAGAGTAGCCCCAGAGCAGATGGCTCCTTTAGGAGCCACCTGATCAGGCTGTACTCTGGTTGCTTGTGAAATTATATAGAAAGGGCTAATGCAATAGTTCCACTATAAAAAGTCCAAACTACATCAGTCTTATTATCCCATTCAATGCTCAATTTTCAAATGGACTATTCCAAGTATGATAAATGTCAAGCTTATGATGCTTGTTCAGGGATATTTTTTAAAAAACTAACTTGACAATAAATACAGACACTGATAAGAAGGCTCCTCTAGGAGTGCTCTCATCTGGGCCTACACTGTGTGCAAAGGACATTAGTGACTCTATTCCCACACTGATAGGGTTAACTCAGCCAACATGTTTTTATTATGCCTGCCCTGTATTTATAAGGTGCTTTGATCATGTATTACAATTACTATTATTATACTGCAAAGTAAAATCCTCAATTCTGATTGGTTAACTAGCCGTGTACATGAGTCCATGTACCCTGTGAGCTGACAGGGTACATAGAAATTCCCCATGGCAGGCCCCACATATTATGGTCAGAAACCAAAAGACCGACTTCTCGACTCGGCTAAACAATAGCAAATTTCATAATAGAACAACTATTGATACATAAAGAAAAAAATGCAGAAATGAATTATAAAACATCATTGGTTGAAATGACCAATTAAACAGTTTTAAGAGGATTTATTATATGGTCCAGCCATCAATACTAACACGAACGCCGATGAAATACAATACAAACCACTTCGGATACCTTCGGGTAAAATTAATGTATTGGGGCGCTTTTAGGGGAATTAGCGTGTTCAGTGATTCAACATGCCAAAATGGATTTATATAAATTATCCGAACCGTAAAACTTTGCAGTATAATAAATTCGTTATACAGTTCTTTCCCAGGGTACATGACGATTTATTCCCGGCTGGTAAAATCATGTAACCCTCGCCTAACGGCTCGGGCAACATGATTTTCCTCAGC
Organism: Azorinus chamasolen; assembly: GCA_963576725.1. Taxonomy (NCBI): domain Eukaryota; kingdom Metazoa; phylum Mollusca; class Bivalvia; order Cardiida; family Solecurtidae; genus Azorinus; species Azorinus chamasolen. The sequence goes on from OY755235.1 coordinate 39,941,608, forward strand.
CGGGAATAAATCGTCATGTACCCTGGGAAAGAACTGTATAACTAATAATTTTCCTGTGAGATTTATTCAAACAATATTTCAGATGACATTTACTTCACATGCAAACACTCAACCTTTCCTATCCCTTTCCCTATTGAATATTCATGCAAGAAATAATAACATCATGAATATTTAGCAGAATGTTTATTTTATTTGGTATATATACCAATATTTTTTTTGTATTGGTAGCAACTGTAGTTAGATCCATTGTAATTTCATTAGCAGACAGAGCAGATCCTGATCAGAAGGCTCCTGCTGGAACCATTTGATCTGGGCCTACTCTGTTTGCAAATGTGTGAAAAAGCTTTTATGTGAAGGCAAGGGCTGCATAAGTATTACAAAATACCCATGTTACCCTTTGCCACATTAATATTCATGTAAAAATGATGACATCATGAATATTAATGAGATTTTTTTTACATATGAACACAGGAAATTTTAGCCAGACAGCAACTGTAGAATCAGATATATATTATTTCATAATCGAATAGAGCAGACCCTGATCTGATGGCTCTTACAGGAGCCATCTGATCTGGGTCTACTCTGTATGCAAAGGTGCCAAAAGGTGTCTGTATGGAATAAAGCATTGTTTATATAAACTTACTATTTTGATCCAGTTATAACAAGTATAATTAATTTTCATGTGAAGTACATTTTTAATTTTCTATTTCTGTAATTGTTTACAGCTTGCCATGCTCATCCAGAGTGTGCAGTACTGTTTACTGGAGCCAATTCCCCTTTCAACAGCTAGTACAGGAGACCAGTGGACTTTGAAAGATTATGCTGCAAGACTACTGGCCCATATTGTCAGGTTCGTGTGAAGTGGATTGTCTGTGTTCATATAGTGCTAAAGTACTTCTGCAATGTTAATTCTTGTCCACCTATAAGTTAACTTGTCAGTATATTGAAGAAAAATAATGAAGGTTAAAGGTTTTATAATGCATATTAACCCTTTGCTCCATAAATAATCCTTTATACGCCTCTGTAATAGTTATTTCTTGAAACCATTGTGATAAATAGAGCATTTGTCCATAGGAGCAAATGCTCTATTTATCACAATGGTTTCTATACTAAACAAGTATAAAATTTCCCTTTTCTCTAGTAAATGCTCCTTTTCGGTAGATTCATTCAAAGAGGTTGGGTCTAAAAAAGCCTACGGAGGAAAGGGTTAAAAGAATTATAGCCCTTTAAGGTATTAATTTTCACTGTAACAGACAAGTGCTGGCACCAGCATGCAGTGCTTTTGATAGCTCACCTGAGCTATTGTGATTGATATCAGTCTTTGTCCAGGTTCATCGCCCAGCGACAACAATTACTTCAAATGCCTTCTCCTCATAAAATGTTTTGCACAAATGTTCTTGTGATGACTTTCTACCAAGATTGGTCAGAATACATCTGCCAGTGTGCAGAGACATATACAATGTAATGTACATACATGTATATTTATCCCGTCACTACAGCCGCTAGTGACGTAATAAAGGGGTAGCATAATAAACCTAAGTTTATATGTACAGTAGAGGTTTATTTGTATAGTAGGTGTAGGAATTTCTTTTTACAATAGGAACTATTTTTAATTTTTCTACAAAATTGTTTTACCAAAAATAACGTATTAAGTTGAAAGAAAAAACACTTAATATGGATAATTATCATTAACTATCCCAGTAAAAACCCAAACCGTCATTAAAAAAAAAAATAGAAAGGAAAAAGAGAGAAAAAAAGTTTCGTCAGCGGTGAGATTCGAACCAGGGCTGACTGCACGATAGGCGACCGTGGTAACCACTAAGCTATCAGGCCAGACATACCTTAAGTGAAATTGAAGATGTATATAAAGTTATCATGCTACAATATTGACGATTTTTTTAAAATAAAAATAAATAAAACAATAAAACTTCATTAAAACATTTATCACTCTCATGAGAATTTAATCGATAAACTCTAACAAGGGCGGTGATGGTCATAGACCTAAATATAGCCTGTTCAGTTCCATTGACGAGTGAAGTTAGCCCTGTCTAAAAATAGAAACCGAGACGACGGAATTCGAATTTGACCATGTAGAGCCTCCGGTAGAATAATAACCATGTCAGTTTGAATTAACATATCGACTGTCGATTCAAATGATCTTATTTTTCAAATTCGAGCACGTTTTCCCGTCTTGTAATGTAAGTATCGAAACTATTTTCCTCTGCAGTAGCTCATTATTTACGTCTTTAGAACGGAAATGAAATGGAGGTCCGTTGATCGAAAAACCGCATTTTCAATGCAAATTATTTCAATATTCGTATGTTTTATGAATCTATGAAAAAAGATATATAACTAAATTGACTGGATAAATAGAATAATAGGTTAGTACCGTAGATGGGACGCCTTTATCCGACTCGGAGAGAAAACAGTTGAGGCTCGGCAAGCCTCGCCTCAACGTTTTCTCCCCTCGTCGGATAAAGGCGTCCCATCTACGGCACTAACCTATTATTCTCTATGTCTCTGCAGTGGGTTATGTCTGCCAGTTGGTTGGGTTTGTTTCCTTATTTGTATATGAGTGAAAACTTTATATGAGAAAAAAGGGTTAAATAGTGTAGATAGGGCAATAGGGAATCCATAATGGTATAGATGAAGTTTGAACAAATATATGTTGTGCATTATTTAATCCTTTCCTTCATATAAGTACCTTTTCATGCCTTTGCAAGCAGAGTAGACCAAGATCAGATCTGATCAGGGTCTGGTCTGTTTGCTTATGAAATTATATACATGTAGATCTGATTTTTCATTTTCTACCAATACCAAAAACTCCAGTATTCACATCCCATTATAAAAATATTCATGGTGTCATTATTTCTTACATGAATATTGAACAGGGAAAGGGTTAAAAAAGCAGAATAGCCACACACCTCCAGGCAAAGAAAAATTTATACCATGGCAGAAACTGTAGAACCATATCCTTATTACTTCATAAGTAAACAGAGCAGACTGATCAGACAGCTACTACAGGAGTTGTCTGATCTTGGTCTACTCTGTTTGGCAAATATGTTTCTATGAGTTAACCCTTTCCTCCATAAATATGCCTTTCTACGCCTCTGTTAAAGTCACTTTTTGAAACCATTGTGATAAATATTGCATTTGCTCCTGAGGAGCAAATGCTCTATTTATCACAATGGTTTCAGAACTACAAAATTCTAAAATTTTCATTTTCTCTAGTTAATGCTCCTTTTAGGTAGATTTATTCAAGAAGGTTGGATCTGAAAATAGCCTATGGAGGGAAGGGTTAAAGCAGTTAAAGGGTTAAATAGATGAACTGTTCCATTTTTTAGGTCCACATTCAAACGTTTATGGGTAAGATGTATAATTGTCTGAAATGACTTTTCTAAGACTCTGTTTTTTACAGTATATGGGGCAACGGTGTTAATCACCTAGAGAGGTTTACAGAGAAAACGTTGAGAGAGGTGCTATATGACCACAAGAAACCATTCTGCTCTCACTATGGGGCAGTCATGGGAGTACTCTACCTAGGGTCAGAGGTTTGTTTTATTCCAAGAGTTGAGGCATTACAGCTTTTACTTTTTTTGTTACCAGCTTTAACCGGGTGACACTTCTCTTGCTGTGCATCCATCTTTGTTATGACTGACCATCATGTACTTTTTCTCATGTGTGTTTCATTTCTGTTCTGCTTGCAGAAGACACATGTGTTCTTTCTCACACTCTTGACATTCTATCCGATTTTAGCTTTCTACATTACATTTGCTTGCAGTAAGCAGTCGCCTGCATTTCAAAATTATTAATAAGTAATCTCTTATAAAATGTTTTACTGTCAATTGTAGAACAATGATAATTTGAGTATCCCTGTATCCCATACATAAACCTTTCTATGCCTTTGCAAACAAAGTAGAACTGCCTGGGTCTGCTCTGTTTGCTTATGGAATAATATAAATCTGAACTACAGCTTTTGCTTTGGCAAAAATTTCATGTGTTTATATGCCATTTTAAAAAGTAATCTAATTAATATTCATGATCATGATGTCACCATTTCTTACATAAATATTCATGGCGTAGAAGGTTATCACATTCCCTCCTAGTGATGCATTTTGGCGCCTCTGTAAAAGTCACATTTAGAAACCATTGTGATAAATAGAGCATTTGCTCCTATAGGAGCAAATGCTCTATTTATCCCAATAGTTTAAAATTACAAAATTCTTAAAATTTCCTTTTCTCTAGTTAATGCTCCTTTTCGGTAGATTAATTCAAAGAGGTTGGGTCTAAAAATAGTCTAGGATGGAATGAGTTATACAGTGAACAGAATGTCAACGACTCTCCAGAAGTGTGTGAAACATCACTCTATGCTTGGGTCATGATGGGAATTTAACCCTTACAATGCTGAATTTTGGAATAGTCCATTTGAAAATTCAACCAGGTCAAGCTTACAGTGAATATTTAGAGATTTTACTAAATAAAAAATGTAACATTGCAAGCATTGCAGATCCTGATGAGTAATAGAGCCCTTCATCTGGGTCTACACTGTTTGCAAAGGAAATTAGTGACTCATTTTCCGCTTTGTAAGGGTTAAGATTGAAATTTTGCCAGCTCTATCAAATTGATGTACTGTACATTGACTTAGCAGCATGCGCATGTTACATCTAGATACTTTGACATCAGCCCAGCAACACATTTGCAAAGTTGAGAGTATTGAACATTCTCAGTCATATTGGTTTGGTTACCAGCTTGAGTGTTTTGAACATTCTCAGTCATATTGGTTTGGTTACCAGCTTGACACTCTTGAACATTCTCAGTCATATTAGTCTTGTTATCAGCTTCTACCAGAATGGTATTTTGAGAATTGTTTGAAGCGGTGAGTCTTAGATTGTGTTGATGTATTCAATACATGTACATACAGTAGAACCTGTTTTAAGCGGCCATCAAAAAGAGGTCTAATTATGGGTTAGTGAGGCAGGTGGTAGCTTAATGCAGGGCAAACATAATGCAGAAAGCTCCTATAGGAGCTTTCTGCATTAAGTTTGCCCTGCATTAAGCAACCACCTGCTTTTTAAGACTCCCATGTTCAATAAATGAATGGCTGCATAAGACAGGTTAAACTGTAGTGCTGTTTTACTTGTAGAGTATAGAGCGGGTAGTTCTTCCCCATCTGTCAGCATACTGGCCACACCTGCAGAGAGGGATGGAGTTTCATGGATTGGAAACGGTCAGACATCAAGATGATGCTCACAAAGTGTATGGTGCTTTACTGGTATGTTTCACAAAACATATGAACCTATGAACCATGAAAATTCATTAACCCTTCACTCCAGGAATACAGTAAAATGCCTCTAAACCAGACATTCAATTTTAGTATAAATATTAGTCCTCTAGGAGCTTTCTGCATGACTTTCACCATGCATTAAACAGCCACCTTGCTTAAAGTATCTAAATTCTTCTATACTAGAATTCCGGTTTAGAGAGGTTTTACTGTGTTCATTTAGAGACAATGACTATTGAGTAACTATAGGGTTAACCCTACTGTAATTTGAAATTTGCGACGGTATATGAGGTTTTTAACGGTCGCAAATTATTTTAATGGCGACGCCGAAGGCGGAGTCATTAAAATAATTTAAGACCGTTAAAAACCTCATATACCGTCGCAAATTTCAAATTACAGTAGGATTAACCCTATTCTAACGCAATCTTAACACGAAAAACGACAAATTGTTGGGCCGATTTTAACTCAAGTAATATCCTTTGCGCGCGGATGATTAAATGAGTGATGAGGCAAGAAATAGTGCACCAGTTTCTCTCAGATTTCTTAAAGTAAATGTGTTTTCACCCTGGTTTATATATATACATTTCATTAGTCATGAATAATTGTGCGATAGCTATTCAACATGCTCAATACATACATCCAATACACATTTTGGTAAAGTAACGTCATCTTAGTCTTTGGCGCCATACGGGAAAACGTCGCCTGTAACAATGACGTCACGTTATAACGTTATGTTTGAACGATATAATAAATAAGGCCTAATCTGGATCCCAACGCTTAGAGTATCTCAATAATTCTCCACATGACACATGTGCATATAAGAGACCGTTCAAGTCGTGACAAAGTAAACAATGGAAAATAACTTGAAATAACGGGCCAAACTGGAATAGATCTAGATTTATATGTCAAAGTATGCATACGGATTTATCATTGCTTATAAACAACGCGCATTGATATATTTACATGCACATGGTGTTATTCGGCCGTTTTTGATTGGTTGAATTTGCGACATATAAAACACTTTTTATATGCCGCAAATTTAGTCACATGAGCCAATCAGATTACAGGAAATTGACAGATTGCGTTAGAATGGATGTTTATATTGGCATCAAGAACAAGGGAATGTTTGTGCCATGTCAAAAGCTGTAGAATCAGTTCTGTACTATTGCATTTGCAAACAGTGCAGACGCTGATCAGTTGGCTACTATAGGAATCTTCTGATCTTGGTCTACTCTGGTTGCAAAGGCGTGAAAAGATGTATATATGGAGTAAAAGATATAAGTTTTAAAACTGACTGATGTTTCAAGTAATTATGAAATCTATTTTATTCATTTAAGTGGCCATTCATTTATTGAAAATTAGATTCTTAACATCATATGATTGCTTAATGCAGGGCAAACATAATGCAGAAAGCTCCTATAAGAACATTCTGCATTTCTTTTGACTTGCATTAAGCTACCACCTGCCTTACATACCCATGATTATACCTCTTTTTGATGGCCACTTAAGACAGTCTCTACAGTACAATGATATAGATGTCTGTGTGAAACTTTCTAAACCTTTACCTGATGTATAATCATACAAAACTCTGCCCATTATTAAACCATTACCTCATAGGCTATCTTTAGATCCAACCACTTTGAATAAATCTACCAAAAAGGAACTAGAGAAAAGGAAAAATTTAGAATTTTGCAGTTTGAAACCATTGTGCAAATGCTCTATTTATCACAGTGGTTTCAACTGGTGACTTTTACAGAGGCGTCAAAAGGCATCAATATGAGGGAATGTGTTGATATGAATTAATCATCTCTTGGTGTAAAGATCATCAAATAAGGAAATTTATTGCAATGCCAAACAGTAGAGAATCAGTTCTGACATGTAAGCAACCATGAACTGTCTTATCTGGGTCCATTCTGTTTTTTGCAAAGTCTTAACCGGTTACCTCTTAGGCTATTTTCAGATCCAACCTGTTTTAATAAATCGTACTTAAAAGGAGCATTTATTATAGAAAGGGAACTTTTTGGTATGGTGTAGTTTTGAAACCATTGTGATGAATAGAGCATTTGCTCCATAAGAGCAAACGCTCTGCTTATCATAATGGTTTCAAAAGGTGATTTTCACAAACACACCAAAAGGCGTCAATATAATGGAATGGGTTAACAAAGCAGGAATATCATGTAAAGGATGTTTTTCTTTTCTTTTCAATTTCGGATGTCTTCTAAATTATTCACAATCTGATCTGTGTCTACTCTGTTTACAAAGGTGTGAAAAGGCATTTGTATGAAGGAAAGAGTTAAGTATCGCTTCAACTACTTTCCTGCGTAGACTACAAAGCATTTGAGTATTGACTGTTGTTTTATTTTGAGCAAGTATCCCAATTACCTTTAATAATATTTAGACAGAAATACATGGGCAAATAGTGCAGACCCAAATCAAGTAGTTCCTGACAGAGCCGTTTCAAGTCTGTTTGCACTTATTGCCTAAGTTTGTCTTTTAGGGAAATAACATTATGTCTAACATTATCTGGTTTTGTTGTCATTATAACCCCCAAACAAAGTTTGAGATGGGGTATATAGGAGTCAGTGTGTTGGTCGGTCGGTTGGTCTGTCTGTCTGTGGCACAAATATTGTTTGATTTGCAATCAAGACAGCAAACGGGGTATTCCATCACCTTAAGTGATAGTTCTAGTTTATATATCTGAAGTGTTCATATTTTACTTTTACAGCTCAATGTTGAGTATGTGATGAGAAAGTACATCAAGGATTTCCAAGAAGCCTATATGCCAGAGGATTCTAATTCTTCTGTTGACAAGTCAGGTTTTGTTAGATATAAAGGAAAATCTACTTCATCTGGGGTTAGAGGTTTCATATCAATGTTTGACAAGGCTCCAGCTGCATTCTTTCGTGAAATGGTAGAATACTTTGGGGACAGCTTGACAATGAGGTTGCCGGAAATTTTGGCGCTTAAGTGTACCGTGTTTCAGCCATCACAGAAAGACTTGACTATCAGTTTAAGTGATCCAGAGAGCAGTAAAACAGGTGAGGAGTTGTTAGAGGAACTCATGGAACAGGTCAAACAAGAGGAGATAACACGGAAAGAGAAAAAGAAGAAGAGATTTGTACCGATTAAACAGGAAAGGGACACAACTTATAAAGAAGAGAGACGAAGACTAGAGCATGAGTGCAGATTAGCGGACCACAAGCAGCAGTTACAGGCATTGCTACGGAAACAGAAGCAAGCAGTTGTTGACAGTGATGATGAGATTGATGTTGAAGGTGATAATGATAAATCAGATAACTCGTTCCAGTCAGAGAAGTCAGAGGAGGATGGACAAAGCTCTGTGTCACTGGCCATCAAGAGCACAGTTAGTGGTCCGGGACAGGGAATTAAAATGACTATTACAAAACGGCCAAAGTTGACCCTAAGCCTAGCAAACTTCAGTGATAGTCCTCTTTCAGACACTTCTGAAAGCAGAGAGAAAGAAGTGAAACAAAGTAGGAAAAGGAAACACTCACAAACTACAATAGATCCAGGTCTTTTTGAGTTTGAGGATATATCAGACTATGAATCAGCTCCAACTATGTATGGAAGTCTGTCAGACTACTTGTCTGAAGGGGAGGGAAGCTCTGATGGAGCATCAGGCAGAAAAACATTGACAATGAAATTTAGAAAAAGAGATAATTTATTAGACTGAAATATACATTTACATGAATTTTTTGAATTTTTAGCTTGTCTGTTTTTGTAGAAAAAAGAAATATTTTCGCTGCCTTGATGTCATTGTCAGCCTTGTTGTCTCCATCGTTTTTGTTTTTCAGAACCTTCAACAATTCTATCCAAAATATACCCCATTGTTTATTATCACAAGAGGTACCTTCAGGTAAGGGGCCATTACTCTGTTGTTCACATATATAGAGTTGTTGCTGTTTCAGCCATACAAGAAAATACTTACCTTATTCAGTAAAACTTGTCACTAAGGAACTCTGCTCAATCTCTTAGTGAGTAAGACTCAATTTGGAATTTTGCCTTGCGATCATATCTTGAATCTTGAATCACATTTCTATACGCCCGTTTGAAAAAACGGGAAGTATTATGGAATGACCCTGTCTGTCCGTCCGTCCGTCCGTCCATCTGTCTGTCTGTCTGTAAGTAACATCTCTAACTCAAGTTCCGCTTGATGGATCCTTCCCAAATTTAACCACAATGTTTATCTGGACATGCTACAGTAGCATACCCAGTTCCGGTACGTATATCCAAGGTCAAGGTCACTTAATTAGACTTAGAAACTTGCGTTTAGCAAAAATGTTAACCTGTGTCTGTCTGTAACATCTCTAACTCAAGTTCTGCTTGGTGGATCCTTCTCAAATTTCACCACAATGTTTATCTGGACATGCTACAGTAGCATGGGTGTTTGCGGTACGTTTATCCAAGGTCACGGTCGCACAATTGGACTTAGAATTTGGGTTTAGCATTTGCGTTAAGCAAAAATGTTAACCTCAATTTATGTGGAACACATTTTTGTAAGTCCACTTATTTACATAACCCTTTGCGATAAAGCTTTGAAACTTGGAACACTTGTTTACCATCACAACCTCCACCTGTATGCAAATGTACATAACTCTGCCAAGCATTTTGACAGATTTATGGCCCTTTTTAACTTAGAATATTTGGTTACGGTTTTTGTTAAAGTCCACTTATTTATATAACCCTTTGAGATAAAGCTTTGAAACTTGGAACCCTTGTTCACCATTAGAATCTTCATCTGTAGACAAGAGTAAATAACTCTGTCAAGCATTTAGACAGAATTATGGCCCTTTTTAATTTAGAATTTTTGGTTAAGGTTTTTTGTTAAAGTACGCCTATTTACAACCCTTTGAGATAAAGCCTTGAAATTTGGTCGCACAATTGGACTTAGAATTTGTGTTTAGCATTTGCGTTTAGCAAACACATTAACCTCAGTTTATGTTGAGCAAGACCTCAATGGGCGTGTACTGTGCCCACTGGCACTCTTGTATGTAAATCACTTGACCATGCTATTGTATGCAAAGACTAAAATTGCAAAACATAAGAAGCATGTTATACTTGCCTGCTCTTGATGATACATAAAACATGATGTAAATGGGTGTCCACTGTAGAATTAACTCTTTACTCCATAAATATGCGTTTCTGTGCCTTGGCAGACCCAGATCCGACATCTACTGTAGGAGCCGTATGATCGGGGTCTGCTCTGTTTGCTTATGAAACTATACAGACCAGATTCTACAGTTTCTGTCTTGACCAACATATCCTGAATTCATGTCATTATAAAGCTTCAACTACTTAATATTCATGATGTCATTTCTGCTCTCATGAATATTCATGGAGAACTGTAAAACCTATCTAAACCGGAATTCTAGGACAGAATAATTTAGATACTTTAGGTAGGTTGCTGCGTAATGCAGGGTGAAAGTCATGCAGAACGCTCCTCTATGAGCTTTCTGCATGACTTTCACCCTGCTTTAAGCTGTCATCTGTCTCCACAACCGATATTGATACTAAGTTTAACATCCGGTTTAGATAAGTTTTACTGTAGAAGATTCATAACTTGATTTAGGATGACCACTATCGATAGTTGTAAATATTAACTGAATTAAGGCCCTTGGAACTACATTGTATTTTGAAACTTTGATTTAGCCGACACTGTTGTTATTCCTTGCCTGTGTTTGTCGAACCTACTTGACATAGAATGCTTTATCAAAGTTTTATTTATGATTTTGGTCATCTGCATAGAGAAAACCAAAATTTGCCGTGCACCTAAACCATGGTTTACAAATGAAATACTCCTTGCGCAAATCTGAGCGTCTTTGGAAAAACACAAGGAGCCCGAACAGTTTGAAACCTTTAAAGCAGCAAGGAATGAATACAGTTGTCAATTAAAAAAGGAAAAAAGAAAATCTTTGAGTGAAAAAGTCATTGATTGTAAGGGTGACTCTAAAAAGTTGTATCAAATTGTATCTGATTTGACAGGAACTAAATCCGAAAATCCACTGCCTCCTAGCGAAAGTGAGATTACCCTCAGTGAAGACTTTGCCGACTATTTCATGAACAAGATACGGAACATTCGAGATTCTTTGAATTCTTTTAAAAACTTTGAGCCCATTCAGAAAGATGTTGTACACTTTACTGAATTTGAAGAACTAAGTCAAGAAGAAATTAGAAAATTGATAAACGAGCTCAAGACAAAGTCATGTGAACTATCACAAAGTTAGTTAACACTTCATTGAAACATGGTGTTTTCCCATCGAAATGGAAGCAAGCCATAATAAGACCGTTGCTGAAGAAAGTAGGATTGGAACTAGAACTGTCAAATTACAGACCCGTAAGTAATTTTTCCTTTCTGTCAAAACTTATTGGGAAAGCTGCATTGTTTAGACTTAACATCCACGTAACTGACCATGACCTTCTGCCCAAAAATCAATCGGCTTACAGACGATTTCACTCTTGCGAATCTGCCTTATTGAGACTTGTTCATGACCCCTACTTGAGGCTATGGAGAACCAGGAAGTAACTGCCCTTATTGCCATTGATCTTAGTGCTGCCTTTGATACTGTTGACCATGATATTCTTCTCGATGTTCTCAAGAGTCAATATTGCTCTAAAATGGTTGGACTCCTACTTACGACCAAGAATTCGTCACAATCACAACCTCGTTTGTTGGAGTGCAGTGTTCCACAGGGCAGTTGCCTTGGTCCTTGGCTCTACCTTGCATACGCAGGAACCTTGTTCGATGTTATTCCTCCATCTATCTCAGTATACGGTTTCGCTGATGACCATATTGCAAGTAAACGCTTTAAACCTACCCCCAAACTGTTCAAAACCTTGAAGAATGTGCCATAACGATCAATAACTGGATGAACGAAAACAAACTTAAAATGAACACAGCAAAAACTGAATTCGTCATTTTTGGAAATAAGCAACAGCTAAACAAATGTACTACACATTCAATTAATATCGCAGGAGGTGTTGTTGAATCGGAAACGTGTATTAGATACCTAGGTGCTTTTCTCGATGAATCATTAACCTTCAAAGAACACGTGAAAAGAAAGTGTCGCGTTGCCATGTTGAACTACTATAGAATAAAATGTATCCGGAAATACTTGACAAAAGAATCTGCCGAAAATTTAGTTCTTTCACTAGTGATCTCTCATTTAGATTATTGTAATGTCATTCTATACGGAATTGCACAGTGTGATATAGATAAACTACAACGAATCCAAAATATGTGCGCTAAACTCGTTTTGAATAGGAAATGGTCAGACAGCTCCAAACAATCTCTTAAAGACTCCCATTGGTTACCTATCAAAGCTAGGATCACTTTTAAGATATTGACATACATGTACAATTGCTCTCTCAACCACGCTCCCGTTCATCTGACAGAACATCTCGTAAAGCCAGCACCAACACGCTGTCTGAGATCGGCAGACAAAGCCCAAGAGATGTATGCTGTGCCTTTCAACAAGAGAAAGACCTTTAGTGATAGAAGTTTTGGGACAGCAGGTCCCAGACTTTGGAACGGGCTTCCTAGCGAGATTAAAAGAGCAGAAAATGTTGAATCTTTTAAAAGAAAGTTAAAAACACATTATTTCAGACACTTTAACTCACTTTTTGATATTTCGTAGAAACTGTCCGTGTATTTTAGATGTATAAAGTACTTTATATAAAGTCTGGGTTTTAGTATATTATAACAGTTTTTTAACCATCGTTTTATGGATATTAGTTTTTATGCTTTCTTAAATGTATATTCGTGTATTGTATATCCTCTATCGATTTTTATTTGTCTCTGATTTTATTTATGTCAATGTACAACGCCATTGAATGCATTATTTGCAAAAATAGGCGTTTAACCAAGTGATTCAGTTTCAAGTATTAAGGTTCTGCATAAGATGTCACAGGAGCTAAGAATAGATTCTAAACTTTTTATAAAAAAATCTTTAAATTACATCGTCTTCCAAAACAGTCAACTGGACTTGCACATGATGTCAAGGAATGATCTGTTGGTGACTCTCTGTTTGATTTGTATACATTGTTATGGTGCGTTGCATATATAGATCACATACTTCAACTACTTAATACGTATTTCTAAAACGCTGTCTTTTCCTAAACCACTGACTAGAATTTGATCAAGCTTCTCATTAATGATCCGTAGGTGATCAATCTATGGTTTTAATCTGCAGCAAACGAAGGTCACAAGAGCTAACATACTGGAAAAAAAACCGTGCAACCTATATTTAAATGCAACTGACCAGAAATCGGTAACTGACTGAGTGTGCGGTTCTTTGTACATTGGGAAGAGTGTTGGCATAATCCAGAGCCCCTCGGTTTTAGTTCTAGTCAGGCCACGACCTTTTCACCAGCTCTCCTGTTACAATATATAATTAATACAATAATTGGTTAATATTCAATTATTCATAATCCATGGCGATTTGTATTAATTTTTATGAAGAAAAGGATTAACCCGTTACTCTATGAATATTCATGTTGGAAATAATGAAACGTGAACAGGAAGTTTTGGCCATGGAAAAAAATAAAATTGGATCTGTACTATTTCATAAGCAAAGAGATCAGACCGATCTGGGTCTACACTATTTGCAAAGATGAAGAAAGGCGTACTTATGGAGTAAAGGGCAAATGGGGTTTCTGTGATCATCCGTATGAAAGATATATATTACTACAACTTTGTCTGTAGTTGCTGTTAATGATTCCAGAACACAGGTTTGACCTAACATAATCACAGTCCTCTTATAGCTGGGTCTGTTTTGAGAACATTTAAAGCTATCATATGCTAACTACATTTCAGGTATTATGCTCTGTTTGCTTAAGGAATAATATACAAAGTCAAGTCAAAGTCCGAATCTGATCATATCCGAAATTTTATTCCTAACATTGAAGATAACTTTGTAGGTCAAAGTGAAATTCCTCCACGATCAAGTCAAGTCAAGGATTTTGGCTTAAGGAATAATATACAGTAGAACCTGTCATAAGCGACCATTCATTTATTGAGCACAGGAGTCTTATAAAGCAGATGGTTGCTTAATGCAGAGCAAAAGTAATGCAGAAAGCTCCTATAGGAGCGTTCTGCATTACTTTTGACCTGCATTAAGCTGCTACCTGGTTTACAGACCTATGATTAGACCGCTTTTTGAATGTCGCTTAAGACAGATTCTACTGTAGATATATTACCATTACTTCAGTTTAGGCCATGGACACAAATTCTCTTGTTCACACTGCATTATAAAATTCAGCTAATTAACATTCAGACTGTCGGTGTGTATTGCATGAATATTCATCGCGTATAGTTTTGTTGGACGTGGATGTATCCTGTGTTGGCGGAGTAATTGCCCTTATGTTTTGGACAACATGGATAGTGGGGACATTCATGACACATATCCTCTAGGAGCTTTCTGCATGACTTTCACCCTGTATTAAGCAGCCACCTGCCTTAAAGTATCTAAATTCTTCTCTATTAGAATTTCGGTTTAGCGATGTTTGACTGTAGTTGCCTTTATCTAGCTGTAAAATGATGTGTGCTCACGCTCTGATCTGCATTTTTACTCCCATTTCGTTTAAGTGTTTAACCCTTTACTCCATAAATACACCTTTACAAACAGAGAAACCTAGATCAGACTGCTCCTGTGTAAGCCGTCTGAGCAGGGCCTGCTTTTTCGCGTGTGATATAATATAGGTATGATTCTACACTTTCTGTCATGGCCAAAACTTCCAGTGTCCATAGGCTATTATAACATTTAATCGAATTGATTTTCATGATGTCATTTTTTTCTTTCATAAATAGTCACGGAGTAAAGCGTTAACCATTCTCTTGGTGAAATTTAAAATACATTTCTCCTTTACCCATGTCCTGCTATATATAATTACACATAATTTCACTGTCTACGGATATTCCTCTGTGCAATCACTGTTGTGGGATGCACTGGTTACACAGCCAACTTGTAAATAGTGAAGACCCTGATGAGACAGCTCCTGTAGGAGCTGTTTCATCAGGGTCTTCACTATTTACAAGTAGGTGTATTGACGTGAACAGGAAGAGAAGGGTTAAAACATTTCTAAATATTTCTAACCTTTTACCTAATTTAAACGTTTTCTGCCACTGCCAAAATATCATGCGTTTATATACCATTATAAAGGCTCATCAATATTCATGATGCTATTATTTTTACATGAATATTCATGATGTAAATGGCTAAATAGCTTGTATCCTCTTGAGTGAAGACGATTAGTTACTTGACATCTAATCTGAATACAAGCAAGATGCATATGCGGGAGGGTAAGAGTAACAAAACAAAGGATAAAGTCTCGTTAAATGTGATTGACTGGGCTGTTTAAACATGTTCATAGAGTGTCCTTATGCGCATTAGCCCATTACCTCATAGGCTATTTTTAGATCCAACCTCTTTGAATAAATCTACCGAAAAGGAGCATTAATTAGAGAAAAGGATTTTTTTAAATGTAGTTTGAAACCATTATGATAGATAGAGCATTTGCTCACATATGAGCAAATGCTCTATTTATCACAATGGTTTCACAAAGTGACTTTTACAGAATCGTCAATATCAGGGAATGTGTTAAATAGTCTTTGCGTGTCAATGTACCCGAAGTGCGGATAGGTGTGACCAAAACAATATCATAAGAACTGCTGACCGCAGCACAACCATTTACTACATGAATATTCATTTACAACATAACGGCATTTTGAAAATTTATTGCTTGATTTTGTTATAATGGCATATTAACATAGCATTGTTTTTGCCTTGGGCAGAAACTGCAGATTTGTTTGTAGCCGTCTTTTACGTCACTTTAACAGTATTTCATTCAAAGGCTATTTTTAGACCCAACCTCTTCGAATAAATCTACCCAAAAGGAGCATTTATTAGAGAAAAGTAAAATTTTAGAATTGTGTTGTTTGAAACCATTGTGATAAATAGAGCATTTGCTCCTACATGAGCAAATGCTCTATTTATCACAATAGTTTCATTAAGCGACTTTTACAGAGGCGTAGAAAGGCGTAGTACTCTATGATGGTATACTCTTAAACTTGGATACAGGATGAGCTTACCAGACTCATGTATTACTTTTTCCCTGTCGTGCCCTTAACGGCTTACCTGCAGGTGCTCTGACTTCAGCAAAGTCATTGAGTACATATTTGACGGATTGTCACAGTTATTATGCTATGTTTTACATGTTGTCCTGTGTTCACTGTCGTCTATGTTGTGGGTAAGTCCAGCGGGGATACCCTTATTTACACTATTTGTAAAGCTAGGGTGACTTTGAGAGAAGTGTGAGGTTAGGACGTCCGTAAACAGGTTTAAACCCCCAGTGGTGTTTTTGCTACTGACCGTGCCAAGGCGGTACTCTCTTTGTCACCCTTCCTTTTGTTTGCCTTGCGTCTTTGTGCTTGTGATTTTGTTCATGTGTGGAACGTTTGTCTCTGGTTCTTGTGTGTCTTTTGGTGTTTTCTGTGTTCATCTCGTGTGTGAGTGTGCGTTTGGGTGTGTGGTTGTGTGTGTGTATGTGTGTCATGCTGTCTATCGGTGTTTTGGTGGTGGTTGCGTCTTGTATGTGGCTTTGCCTGCTTGGCTTTACTACTTTTCCATTTATGGAGGAAAGGGTTAACAGTATTTCATTCATACATTGACGCCCAGCTAATTACGAACGAACTAAGACCGCCTAGGTTTATCTGTGCATGGGACAAACTGCATTGTTCCGTGCACAGAAGAACACCAAGGAATAACCCCTGAACTATCACAAGCTATATGGAAGGCTTCCTCACATAAAAAGTCCAAATGCCCAGACTGGGATTCGAGTCACAGCTAAGTGATTGTTATTTGCAGACCGTAACCACTCGGTCAGAGATGTCCCTAGATACTTTAGAATCAGATATGTAGTATTCCATAATCAAATAGAACATACTCTTATCTCATGGATCCGACATGAGCATCTATCCTGTTTGCAAATGCTCCAGAAAGCGCATATGTTAGGTAAAGAGCTAACATTGGAGCAACAGATAAATGTGCGAACTCGGATACTAAAATCGTCATTTCTCCCCAAAACTCCTTTGTTTTGACCGGCCCTTAGAATCGTCTCGGAGAGAGGGGTCACACCATAGTGTTTGATGGAGAAATAAAGGAGATTTTCTTGGATATGTTTTAATTTATCTTATCTGGACCTCTGTTAAAATGAAACGATAAGAAACTACTTTTACTTGAAATACAGTTGAACTTCGGTCGAACTTCAAGGGACCGTACAAATTAGTTCGAGATAACAGATGTTCGAGTCATTCGATTTCTAATCTGATCGATTTGTCAAGACCACAGTTTAATACAGGTCTAAAGTAATGCTGAGAGCTTTCAGCATTACTTTAGACCTGTATTAAGCTGCCACACGTGTTTCTAGATATCGGTAGCGATACAGTTTAGAGCAATTCTGTATTGTAAGTTTTGGGAGGGCTAAACTTTTTGTTCGAGTTATCCCAGAGTTCGAGTTATGCGAGTTCGAGATATCGATGTTCAACTGTACTTTTACTTGAAATAATAGTCTCTGTGAAGTAAAAGGGTAAAATGCGTATGTTTATTATAGTTTAATCCATATATATGTAGCCCCTATATCTAAGTTGACTTGTCTCACTGAGTGAAGTTTTCATGAATGGGATAACTTATTTAAGATTTGCGGGGAAAATAAGCAAACAACCGACTGATCAGAAGATTCCTACTGGAGTACTCTGACCAGGCCCCGCTCTCTTTGCCTGTGTCTCTGTTATTAACCCATTACATCATATGCTATTTTAGATACAACCTCTTTGAATAAATCTACCGAAAAGGACCATTAACTAGCGAAAAGGAATGTTTTAGAATTTTGTAGTTTGAAACCATTGTGATAAATAGAGCATTTGCTCCTACAGGAGCAAATGCTCTATTTATCACAATGGTTTCAGAAAGTGACTTTTACAGAGTCGTCAAAAGTCGTCAATGTGGAGGAATGGGTTAAGGGCATGAATTGTTTAACGATTTATAGAAAATGAAAGTATGGATCAATGGTTATTTTTTCTAGGCTTATTGCTGTTGTACAAATGCGACTGATTTGTATCCAAACTACCACCAGTCAGTAAGAGAAAAGATAATGGCTGCAGCTACCAAGGCCAGACTAAAGAGTTGTCACAGCATAGGGGTGGGTGGGAAATACGATATTCATATTTGAAATATACGCCGGTACACCCCATTATCCATTACTATGTATGTCAAGTACATGCATATTAAGTTTGTTACCTTTGGTATGAGCTAATGCGTTAAAATAGGCCAAAATGTAGTTCATACGGACAAGGATACAGCAAACCCCTATATACCGGATTTTATTGAAGACGATTTTGTCTTTTTAAGCAGGTGACTGCTTAATGCAGGGTGAAAGTCATGTAGAAAGCTCCAAAAGGAGCTTTCAGCATGACTTTCACCTTGCATTAAGCTGCCACCTGTCTCCAAGCGATCGGCGTTAATACTAATTTGAACGCCCACTGTAGATGAGTTTTACTGTATAGTTGTCAATTCATTAACTTCTTGTAATAATTTACTCTGTAGACCGTCCTTTGTCAATAGTGTAGACGCAGATCAGACTGTTCCTGCAGGAGCCATCATGTCACGATTGTTTTGGTTGCTTCTGATATAATAAATATCTGATCATACAGTGAAATAATAAATATCTGATCACACAGTGAAATAATATCATATAGTGAAATATAAATATTTGATCATACAGTGAAATAATAAATATCTGATCATATAGTGAAAAAAATAGATATCTGATCATATAGTGAACTAATAAATATCTGATCATATAGTGAAATAATAAATATTAGATTATATATAGTGAAATAATAAATATCTGATCTTACGGTGCAATAATAAATATCTGAATATACAGTGAAAAAATGAATATCTGATCATATACATGTAGTGTCTGCTATGACCAAACTTTGCTGAGTTCACGTCATAAAATGTCTGCTGATCAAAATTCATGATGTCATTATTTCTTAACATGATAAATCATGAAATAAAGAGATAAAAAAGAAACCAGATGATCTGTTACAGGATCTGTGGAAATATGTGATATCAATAAACAATTCAGTGGCTTGCTGTTTGATAAATGCCAAGAGTAAGTAATTGTCCATCCTTTCAGTGGAAAACAACAAAGTTTGAATCCTGCGGAACTTTCTTAGACCTGATATTATACCATAACTCATTCAGTCGAGGGAGTTTTTCGTGTATAAAATCATTGCCTATGTTTATATCTAAGAGGCAGTTTTCAAAGTCTTACAGACAGGCAACCCGAGTGTCAAACTGTCTGGGACCTGGCGAGATGCCGAGTTACTCGGCGTCATCTCGATTCAGACTGTTTACTAATGTAATCACAAATTGCGTCACCAGTACTAATTTTCATAAACATATTTACAGCGAATGTACCTAGTCGTAAAAGTGGTGGATGGGGGAGGTGGCACGTGTATAGCATGCACATTCTTCATGTTGGTAGTTGATTAAAACTTTTTATCTATCTCAAACTTCCGCCTGCCTTTTGTAACAATATCCAACTGGCTTATAATAAATATTGTTTTATATACGACTGACCAATTAACAAAGAGTTGGATCCCGGTGAGACACCGACTTATTCGGCGTCTGATCTAGATCTATGCTGTTTGCAAAATACCGGTCACGTGATTAGCAAGCGAATGACTACTTCACTGAACACTTTATTTCATTATCGCATATTTTGATCTCGTCACTATTCACTACATATTTCAATAACTGTATTGTTGTCTCTTTCGACCTGCGACTGTAAACTCATTATTAATTTCACTTAACGTTTATGTATGTTTAACATCTAAATCAATAACCTTTAAGAACAAATATACAGTAGTACATGTCTTAAGCGGTCATCAAAAAGATGTATAATTAATTAATTATGCATATGTAAGGAAGGTGGTAGCTTCATGCAGGTCAACAGTAATGCAGAAAGCTCATGCAGGAGCTTTCTGTATTACTTTTGATATGCATGAAGCTACCGCCTATTTTTTTTAAACTCCTATGTTTAACAAATGAACGACCGCTTAGGACAGGTTCTACTGTATCATGCATTTGTACTTACAACGATCTGAAAAACAAATGGCTCCTTAGATTTGGTGCTGGTGCATTTGTTGCTACTTCCGGTTCAATCAAGCTTTTGAGAAAATATTGACCGAGTGTCAAACAGCTTGGACACTGTTGAGACGCAGGATGACTTTGTGTTTTATCTGGATCCACACTGTTTTTCAATAGCGAATCAGGTCGTAGTTGGAGGGAATAAGGGTTAAAATCCTACCGGAGGGGTTAAAATCGGCATTGGTTTGTGTATGACTGCAATATGATTGTCATGCTACTGGTAATTACCCAGTAGTATGTGTATGAGGTGTTTTGTTCTTTACAAGTCCGCAGCTAACGAAAGGTTTGTATACAACCAAACATATCTCAATATTGGACTCTTAACCTGCTAGCGTTGAATACATGAAAACATTTTTTTCAAACAGTTTGCCTCCAGCTCACACGCCGAGCAATTCGACTTCTCAGCAGGATCTATACACTTTGACACGCTGTTTATGGAAATGAAGTACACCGGAGAAATCCCTGAAAGAAATTAGGGCCGATAAAAATGTTTGCAGACGACAACCACTTTTTTGAACTACCCTACTTTAGCTTTACCTCATTGATTAATGTCGTCTGTGAACATGGACGCAAATATTCGATGTCAATTTCTTTTGAGTCCATTCATATCCATAAAAAACTAGCCATCCCTGGTTTTACTTTGTCGTCAGGCTTTAAATCACACTCCATGGATTGTCATGTAGAAATAATGCCAGTATGGATGTTAACCCTTTCGCTGCCAAACTCTGTCATCTGCTAACTTTGTCGTCTGCTACAACTTTTCATTCTTTTGATTTTCTTGATTTTTGTTTCAAAAACAAAGTAACAGTAACAAACAGTTTGGATCCTGATGAGACGCCGAGCTACTCGGCGTCTCATCTGGATCCAAAATGTTTGCATAGGTAATCACATATCCGGCATTGGCAGCGAAAGGGTTAATTAGATTATTTTTTATAATGGCTTATAAACACGTGCATTCTTGGCCATGTTATTATGCAACTTATATTATTTCATAGGCAAATAGAGCATACCCTGATCAGATGACATCTACAGGAACCGTTTGATCAGGGTCTGTTCGGTGAGCACAATGTTTATCCTTTACCTCGTGAATATACAGAAACATATAATGACGTCATGAATATTTATTAGCTAATGTGTTTATAACTGTAAAAATATAGGACTTTTTTGGTCCATGACGAAAACTATATAATCAGACAGGAATCGTCTGATATGTATCTGCTGTGTTTAAAACGGCGTTAAAGAGCATCTCTTACACGCTTTTGATGGGATAGACGAGTGATCAACTTTGTGGACCATTTGAATCTAGCAGAGACGCTGATAAACTCTGGTTACGATCCACTCAGTTTGACGACGAGGTTGCCTTCATTGACCCTCTGCAGGATGAGCAATTGTCCTCTGCAAATATTGTCGAGTGCCTCAATTCTGAAAGTAAGAAAGTAGAAAAATTCTTACATTGATTTTCAAAAAAAGAACAATGTCCCCGTCTCATCTGGATCCAAACCGTTTGTAAGGTTATTGCAAGATTCGCCAATAAAGTGGTGAAGGTTATCCATTACAGTGCGGCACACGAGTCACTAATGTCCTTTGCACACAAGGTAGACCCAGATGAAAGGGTTCATAGGGAAGTCCTCTCATCAGGGTCTTCACCGTTTGTCATGTTACACTTTTCTTTAGGAAATTCCCTAAATATTAACAATAAGTTTGGCCTTTTAGAATTTTGGAATAGTCCATTTGAAATTTCAGCGTTGTAGGGGTTAACTCATTTTCTCCTAGACTATTTACAGATCCAACCTTTTTTAATTAATCTACCGAAAAGGAGCATTAACTAGAGAAAAGGATTTTTTTTTAGAATTTTGTAATTTGAAACCATTGTGATAAATAGAGCATTTGCTCCTATAGGAGCAAATGCTCTATTTATCACAATGGTTTCACACTGTGACTTTTACAGAGACACAAAATGCGTCACTAGGGGGCAATGTGTTAATTGATAGAGGAAGGGAAAGTACGGTTTGAGGATTTTAACAGGTCATATATTTCGCAAACAAGTCGTCGCGAGAGTTAACAGTGTACCGATCAAGCCTTGACAACGCTCCATAACAGATAGTCTATACACTTGAGGCTCATAGCGTTCAATTCCCGTGTCTTGTCAATTGCATAAACATTCAGCACTGTGGAAAGTATGGACGAAAACGCTAAAGTAAGTGCATATGTTTTGTTTAATTTAAAAACAAATACAGTAGAATATAATATATACAGTAGATCCTCTCATGAACGACCATTGATTTGTTGAACACAGGGGTCTGAAAAAGCAGGTGGTTGCTTAAAGTAAGACAAAAGAAATACAGAAGACTCCGACGGGAATTTTCTGTATTAACTCATAACTGCATTAAGCTACCACATCTCTTAACCCATTGCCTCATAGGCTATTTTTAGATCCAACCTCTTTTAATAAATCTACCGAAAAGGAGCATTAACTAGAGGAATGGACAAATTTAGAATTTTGTAGTTTGAAACCATTGTGATAAATAGAGCATTTGCTCCTATAGGAGCAAATGCTCTATTTATCACAATGGTTTCACAAAGTGACTTTTGCAGAGTCGTCAAAAGTCGTCAATATGAGGGAATGGGTTAAGGACACATATTTAGACCACTTTTAATGATCGCTTAAGACAGGTTCTACTGTATTGATCTAGTGTTTATTTACGTCAATCAGGGGGTTAACTGTTGAAGGGGACCTGACTGATATGTTTTAAAAAGCTTGGATACAAATGAGACATTCGCATATACATGTAATTTCTTTTAGAATCTGCCCTATTAATCAAAAATATATTTGCCCAAAAATGCTTACTTGGAAAGGTCCACTTAGATATACGGTTCATATCCATAAATCAACCCTTTACCCGAGAGAAACGTCTTTGCAAAAGGCATAGAGCCGGATCAGACAGCTCATGCGGGGGTCATAGGTATACGTTGCGTTGATCGACTACACCCCCCCCCCCCACACACACACACCACCACCACCACCAAATGTCCTTAAACAACATCCAAACACCATAATTTTTCATAGAATTCATTTTCATAAACCCCAACAAAAATTGTACTATAAGCAGTATAATGCTTATAGTACAATTTTTGTTAAGGCTTATGAAAATGAGTTCTATGAACAGTTATGGTGTTTGGGTGTTGTTTAAGGACATTTGGGGGTTGTAGTCGATCAACGCAGCGTATACCTATGGTAGGAGTCGTGATCAGGGTCTGTTATGTTTGTGAATATGAAATTATATACATGTTGATCGGCTCTACATTATCCTCCTAGGCCAAAACATCCTTGGATCATGTACCTTTATAAGAACTTACCTTATAACCATTCCTGACTTCTTACATGAATACTCATGAGGTAAAGTACTTACAAATATTAATATTGTACTAAGTCAAATAGAGTAGATCCTCTTATGTGATTTTTTCCTATTTTCTATTCAGCGAGTGACCTTGGGAAAACTGTTTCCAAAGCTATAGAGGTTGTTTTTCTATACTGTTTCCAACGCTATAAGGGTAGTTTTCTATACGGTTTCCAAATCTATATGGGTTCGTTTTCTATACCGTCTCCAGAGATATAGGGTTTGTTTTTCTATTCTGTTTCCAAAGCTTTAGCGGTCCTTTTCTATACTGTTTCCAAAGCTAGGTGATTTGTTTTCTATACGGTTTCCAAAGCTACAAGGTTCGTTTTCTGTACTATTTCCAAAAGGTACGGGGTTTGTTTTTCTATACTGTTTCCAAATCTCTAGGGTTTGTTTTTCTAAAATGTTTCCAAAGCTATAGGATTCGCTTTTCTATACTTTTTCCAAAGCAAAAAGGTTCATTTTTCGATACAGTTTCCAAAGCTGTAGAGTTTTATACTGTTTGCAAAGCTATGGGTTCGTTTTTCTGTACGGTTTCTAAAGCTATAGGATTCGTTTTTCTATATTGTTTCCAAAACTATAGGGTTCGTTTTCTGTACTGTTTCTAAAGCTACAGGGTTGTTTTTCTATACTGTTTCCAAATCGATAGGGTTTGTTTTTCTAAAATGTTTCCAAAGCTATAGGGTTCGTTTTTCTATACTGTTTCCAAAGCAAAAAGGTTCATTTTTCGATACTGTTTCCAAAGCTATAGGGGTCGTTTTTCTATATTGTTTCCAGAGATATAGGGGTCGTTTTTCGATTTAGTTTCCAAAGCTATAGGGACAGTTTTTTTCTGTACGGTTTCCAACGCTATAGGGTTCGTTCTTCTATACAGTTTTCAAAGATATAGGATTTGTTTTTCTATACGGTTCGTATTTCTCAAGACACTGCTTTTATTGTATATCCTCTCTAATTAATGCGACATTCAGCAAACAGTCTAAAACTGGATCATGAAGCAATTATATGCTTTTCCCGGCTCCCATGTTTATTCATAAGATGATCACTTTGGAGAGACTCTACTGAATATTTGCCATATTATTCATTCCTTAAATTGGAAAATATCAGCAAGAAATGCGTTCACACGTATTTCTTTGTTTGCCTTTTTAACTCTTTCTAAATTATGGACACTTTGTTGTTAACTGTTGGATCTAGATGATACTTTTTATTATTATTATTATTATTATTATACCACATTTATATAGCGCTCTTTTCATACAGGATATGTGCGTTCAAAAGAGCTTCACAAAGATACATTTTCTGTACAATAATGCGTAAATTATAGAACATTTAAAATAGAATATATTTAATACTTATATATAGATAAGAATAATAATAAAATAGAATTTATTTAGGACATTGGTAAATAAGCTACATCTTTTCCGTAAGTTTATCTGTCTGTGTCTGATACGGCGAGTATAATCCGCCCATGAGGATATGTAACATTTAGCAACAAATGTATCCAATGGGCGAATCTGATAAATGTCTTTTTGACATTTCATGATTCATGGTTCCCCATATCATGTAGACTGCAACCTATAAGAGGGAAAGAATCTGGACCCTTTGTGCCTAATTTATACACCCGTATATATACCTGGTCCCCTTTCTCAAGGTGACAGGACAGATAGTACAGAAATACGTGCATGTATTCTATGACATTTTTAAAACAAGGTGTATTGCAGACCGGAGAGATCAGAGTGGATTTGTTATAAAACAGTTTACAAAGCAAGACCTATACTGAAGCCTTAACCCCTTCACTTTTATAAACGCTTGTTCATCCCATTGCAAACAGAGTAGACCCAAATCAAACGGTTCTTGCAGGAGCCGTCTGACCAGGGTCTGCTCTGTTTGTTAATGGAATTATAATAGATCTGACTCTGCAGTCTGAACCATTAACTCATTACCTCATAGGCTATTTTAGAAAAGGAGCACTAACTGATAAAAAGGAAAACTTTAGAATTTTGTAGTTTGAAACCATTAGGAGCAAATGGTCTTTTTATCACAATAGTTTCAAACTACAAAATTCTAAAATGTTCCTAGACTCTAGTTAATGCTCCTTTTCGGTAGATTTATTCAAAGAGGTTGTATCTAAAATAACCCATGAGGTAATGGGTTAAGCTGTCACCTGTTTTAAAAAATACAGAATTATACTTCTTTTGAGTGGTCGTATTAGCGAGACTTTACTGTAGTCACTAGTTACTTTTTTACGATTGGCCGTTTGGAAAACAGCTTAGACCCTGATTAGACACAGATTGGGTCCAGGTGAGACACAACTTAGATCCAGATCAGACACAGCTGGGTCCAGATGAGATACAACTTAGATCCAGATTGGGTCCAGGTGAGACACAACTTAGACCCAGATTAGACACAGATTGGGCCCAGGTGAGACACAACTTAGATCCAGAATAGACACAGATTGGGTCCAGGTGAGACACAACTTAGATCCAGATTAGACACAGATTGCGTCCAGGTGAGACGCAACTTAGATCCAGATTAGACACAGCTGGGTCCAGATGAGATACAACTTAGATCCAGATCAGACACAGATTGGGTCCAGGTGAGACACAACTTAGACCCAGATTAGACACAGATTGGGCCCAGGTGAGACACAACTTAGATCCAGATTAGACACAGATTGGGTCCAGGTGAGACACAACTTAGACCTAGATTAGACACAGATTGGGTCCAGGTGAGACACAACTTAGACCTAGATTAAACACAGATTGGGCCCAGGTGAGACACAACTTAGATCCAGATTAGACACAGATTGGGTCCAGGTGAGACACAACTTAGACCCAGATTAGACACAGCTGTGATGAAGAGTAGACGCTGAGTATGTCGGCGTCTCCATATGCGAGCCATGTAAAACTTTCATCGCTGCATTTTCAGAGCGGAATAGTCCAGCAGTCATTCAGTATAAAAGTCAAACAGTGCATACCTTGATCAGTTGGCTCCCCTAAGAGTCATCTGATGATAATTATACAGTTCAGTTTCACGTATGTAAACTCTCTAAACTGGACGTTTACTAAAGAGGAAAATATCGATATCTCGAACTCGGATAACTCGAACCTCGGGATAACTCGAACTAAATGCTCGGCCCTTCTAAAACTTACAATACAGGATTGCTCTTAAAGGTATAAAGTTCTAAGGTTATCTAGAAACACGTGTGACAGCTTAATGCATGTGTAAAATATGCTGAAAGCTCCCACGGGAGCTTTCAGCATATTTTACACCTGCATTAATTGTCCAGATTAGAAATCCAATAACTCGAACTTCTTGTACCTCGAACTAATTTGTATAGCACCTTGGAGTTCGAGATATCGAAGTTCATCTGTATATATTTTAAGCAATAGTCTGATTAAAGTAGAGCAGCTGTATGCAGAAAGCTCTGTTTGGGAGCTTTCTGTATGTCTTCATATTACATTAAGATACCATGTGTTAATACTATTTTGAAACGCAAGTATAGAGAAATTACTGTACAATTTAGCTGGTCTTTTGAATCGCACATGGCAGTCTTGACGACCAGGCTTGTTCAATAACCAAAAACCAAACATAAAATACTTTTTTCCTTTCAAGTTGCACCTGAAGTGCACACACTTTTTGTTTACTTCATGTAAAGACTCGAGCTCTTGGTTACTCCTGTTCGTACATACATGGTAAGAAAATGACACATGGCACATGCATGGTAATAACATATGCAAATAGGTTTGGAACCAGATCGGCACCTCATCAGGATCCAAGATGTGTCACACTCGGTCTATAGTGTCTCAAAAGATTGATGTAATCGGATGTATAATCAGCATAGCACCTGATCCAGATTTGAGCAGACATTATGTTATCACAGCGGCGAGTGTTTACTCTTTCGCTGCCAATTTCTGTCGTCTGCTAACTACATGTATGTCGTCTGTTTTCATTTTTAAATTGTCTTCATTTTTTTTCAAAAACGTAGTCACAGTAACAAAACGGTTTGGATCCTGATGAGACGCCGCTGGATCCAAACTGTTTGTATAGTCAATCACAGATGCGACACTGGCATCGAAAGAGTTAAATGAGATACAAATCTACAATTAGAATAAGTTTGCTCAAGGCGACAATATGACGTAATTGACAAAATATGTCCTACAAAATGTTAACCATATACTTAGTCCACACACGTGTAATCTAAATGGTGTGATATCGGGCTGTACTTTCGGTTTTGACGACGGAGTACGTCACAACATTAGCATGATGTCTTAACCCGTTACTCCATGAATATTGATGTAAGAAATAAAGACCTCATGAATATTAATTAGATTAACTGTTATAATAGCTCAAGCAAACAGGACGTTTTGGCCATAGCAGAAACAGAGCAAACAGAGCCGACCCTGATCAGACGGCTCCTACAGGAGCCGTCTGATCAGGGTCTGCTCTGTTTGCTAATAGAATTTGATAGATCTGTTTCTTTGCTTTTTAAAATGCCTATAATGTTCATCCTTCCATATTTGTTTATAACTATTTTGTAAATGTGTATTCAGTAGGTATTGGAATTTGGCCTAAATGCAGAACAGGGAAAGGGTTAAACCTTTGAAACGAGTGCATTGGTGTCCTGCTGAAATAATCGATGCCTTCTCAAGCTTTTATCTTCTGCAACTTTGGTTTACCTCCGATTCGTTGAGTTGTTTGAGAAACCACTGTTCGAATATCAAACGGCTTATTTATGCCACACAGCAGCAGAACGGTATGCTAGTTTTGTTTTGGTTAAATATAATATATTCCACTTGACAAAACCTTAAAGGAAGACGAGTTGGTGCTTTGTTCCAATTTACTGAATTGTGTAGGAGTAGTAAGTATCGTTCTCCATAATCACCATCATCATCACCACCACCACCATCATCATCATCATCATCATTATTATAAACACAACAACAACAACATCATCATTGGTGCTATGTGTACACTCATCCTTATTCTCAAAACCATCATTATAGTCCTCTTCCTCCTCATCCTCATCCTCCTGCACCCCACCACCTCCACCAACACTACCACTAACAATACAACCACCCATCCTTGTTGTTGCATGTAGTATAATTATAGCTTATTTAGTATTACAGTGTCGTAAAACAAACTCACTTCAAGATGTTGCATTTTTCGACAGGCATTACTTCAAACTGCCTTTGACAACAACATCTCAGAGGGCAATGATGGTTTGAATGCAGAAGAGGCAGAAAAGGCCCTGTCTTACGCTGGGTACAACCCGGATAGTGAAGTAAAAGATCACTTTGGGGAACAAGAAGGTACGTCTTTTTGCTCCTGGACCTTTATATGACTGCGCATATGTTTAGGCAATATGGTCGGGTTTGAATAATTGACAAGTTCAGTCAGTGTAGCCCCAGCTCAGCCACGCTTTTGACGTCTTAAATCTCATAAATATTCATATTAGAAACAATATGTGTTTGTGAAACACTATGCCCCCTCAATATGATATTTGACCCTGAAGGATGACCTTGATCTTGACATGTCACTCCTCAAACTGTGCAGCTTCATGGGGTACACATGCATACCAAATATCAAGTCTGTATCTCTAATGGTTCAAAAGTTATGGCCAATGTTTAAAAGTTGGTGACCTTTGACCATGAAGGATGACCTTGACCTTGACATGTCACCCCTCAAACTGTGCGGCTTCATGAGATACACATGCATACCAGTATCAAGGCTGTATATCTACTGGTTCAAACGTTATGGCCAATGTTAATGACCTTTGACCTTCAAAGATGACCTTGACCTTGACATGTCATCCCTCAAACTGTGCAGCCAAATGAGGAACACATATATACAAACTATCAAGTCTGTATCTCTACTGGTTCAAAAGTTATGGCCAATGTTAAAGTCGGTGACCTTTGACCCTGAAAGATGACCTTGACCTTGACATGTCACCCCAAACTGTGCAGCTTCATGAGATACACATGCATACCAAATGTCAAGTCTGTATCTACAGGTTCAAAAGTTATGGCCAATGTTAAAGTCGGTGACCTTTGACCCTAAAAGATGACCTTTACATTGACATGTTGCCCCTCAAAATGTGCAGCTTCATTTGATACACATGCATACCAAATATCAAGACTATATCTCTATTGGTTCAAAAGTTATGGCCAATTTGAAGTTGGTAACCTTTGACCCTGAATGATGACCTTGACATGTCACCCCTCAAACTGTGCAGCTTCATGAGATACACAAGTATGCCAAATATCAA
The DNA here is from genome assembly GCA_963576725.1 of Azorinus chamasolen. Taxonomy (NCBI): domain Eukaryota; kingdom Metazoa; phylum Mollusca; class Bivalvia; order Cardiida; family Solecurtidae; genus Azorinus; species Azorinus chamasolen. Next base: position 39,971,785 of record OY755235.1, read on the forward strand.
GTCTCTATCTGTACTGGTTCAAAAGTTATGACCAATGTTAAAGTCGGTGATTTGACCCATATGTTTGACCTCTGACCTTTAAGGGTGACCTTGACCTTTACATGTCACACCTCAAAATGTGCGGCTTTATGAGATACATATTCATGCCAAATATCAAGTTTCTATCTGTACTGGCTCAAAGTTATGACCAATGTTAAAATTACAGACAAACAGACAGTTTGACCTCTGACCCTGAAGAATGACCTTGACATGTCATCCCTCAAAATGTGCAACTTTATGAGATACACAAGCATGCCAAATATCAAGTCTCTATCTCTACTGGTCCAAAAGTTATGGCCAATGTTAAAGTCAGTGATTTGACCCATATATTTGACCTCTGAGCTTGAAGGATGACCTTGACCTTGACATGTCACCCCTCCAAATGTGCGACTTTATGAGATACATATGCATGCCAAATATCAAGTCACTAGCTGTACTGGCTCAAAGTTATGACCAATGTTAAAGTTACAGACAAAGAAACAGACAATTTGACCTTTGACCCTGAAGGATGACCATGACCTTGACATTTTACTCCTCAAAATATACAGCTTCATGAGATACACAAGCATGCCAAATATCAAGTCTCTATCTTTACTGGTCCAAAAGTTATGGCCAATGTTAAAGTCGGTGATTTGACCCATATATTTGACCTCTGACCTTGAAGGATGACCTTGACCTTGACTTGTCACCCCTCAAAATGTGCGGCTTTATGAGATACATATGCATGCCAAATATCAAGTCTCTATCTGTACTGACTCAAAAGTTATGACCAATGTTAAGGTTGCGTTAAAGTTACAGAACCCCCCCCCCCCCCGATAATTTGACCTTTGACCCAGAAGGATGACATTGGCCTTAACATGTCACCCCTCAAAATGTGCAGCTTCATGAGATACACAAGCATGCCAAATATCAAGTCTCTATCTCTACTGGTCAAAAAGTTATGGCCAATGTTAAAGTCGGTGATTTGACCCATATATTTGACCTCTGACCTTGAAGGATGACCTTGACCTTGACATGTCACCCCTCAAAACGTGCGACTTTATGGGATACATATTCTTGCCAAATATCAAGTCTCTATCTGTACTGGCTCAAAAGTTATGACCAATGTTAAAGTTGCTGACAAACAAACAGACAAACAGACAGACAAACAGACAGGGCAAAAAGTTACTTGAATATTTATTTAGCTGAAATTTTGTAATGGTACATGAATACAGTAAAACCTCTATAACGACCACTTTATTACATCAAGTATTTTGTGTTAAAGGCAGGTGGGTGCTTAAAGCAAGGTGAAAGTAAAACAACGCTCCTATAAGGCAGGCGGATGCTTAAAGCAATGTGACAGTAAAACAGAACGCTCCTATAGGAGCGTTCTGTTTTGCTTTCACCTTGCTTTAAGCAGCCACCTGCCCAATATACCAACTAATTAACACAATTTAGTGGTCGTTATAGAGAGGTTTTACTGTACATGATTTTCGGACGTGGCAGAATCTTTATGATCAGAGTCATTACATTATCATACATAATTCCATAAGCGAAAAGAAAAGACCATGACAATACGGCTCACTACGAGATCCTCTGATCTGAGTTTACCCTGTTTGCAAAAGAGTTCAAAGGTCTCTCTATCAGGTAATGGGTTAGCAGGCTATCTAATGTTTCTCACACCTTAGAGTGTGTGTATGTGTGTGTATCTGTGTGTGTATGTGTGTGTGTTTGTTTGGTTTGTTTTCTTTGGGCTGCAATACCCGCCTTAACCCATAACTCCATCAGTACCTCCATTTTTGCAAACAGCGTAGATCAAGACCAGAAGGATCCTACCGGAGCCGTCTGATCAGGGTATGTTCTGTTTGCTGATGATATAATATAGATATTATTTCTATAGTTTCTTTCACGGCCAAAAAATTAAGTATCCGTGTGCTATTATAATTAATGTAATAAATATTCATGATTTCATTATTGCTCCATGAATATTCATGGGGTAAAGGATAAAATTCGGCCTACACATTTATCGAATTCAAGCTACGCGCCTGTCTGTTCAACTATACATCGGCAGAGGTACAGGGTTACTATTTTGCGCTATACGCCTTTGTCGCCTTCTTCAATTCTATAAGGGCATTTTTTCATTTGCCCATTTTTTCAATAAAAACAGTATCGGCTTCTCAGCTGGATTCAAACTGTTCGCAGTGGTTATCACAAATGTGCTAGTATTATGCTGGCAGTTAACACTTTCACTGTTCTATATTTATTCTAAAGTTCAATACCCATTGAATATTCATGGACGAAATAGTTGTTATAGAAGGTGAATCATTATACCATTTTAGAAAGCACAAATCCCATTCGCAAACAGGCCAGACCCTGATCAGGGGACGTCTATAAGAGCCATCTGGGTATACTCTATTTATTTGCAGAGCGTAAAAATCCGTTAATGAGGGAATGGGTTAACAGAATATTTATATAATTTTACGTGATATAGATTTGATGTGCATACGTTTTATACATTTTTAACCCTTCTCTTGCTGAATTTTAAAATACAGTTCTCCTTCTTTACCCATGCCCTGTTGTATAATTACATATATCTTCACTGTGTACAAGTATTTCGCTGTGCAATCACTGCTGTGTGGAGTGCACTGGTTGCACAATCAACTTGTAAATAGTGCAGACCCTGATGAGACAGCTCATGCTGTCTCATCTGGGTCTTCACTAATTACAGGTGGGTATTTTGACGTGAACAGCAAGCGAAGGGTTAATTGTCGTTTTCGTTTTCATTACAGATGGATACCTCATCACGTTTGATGACTTTTTGAAAATAGCTGAAGATATGGGTGACCCTTATGAAGTTCTTAAAGAAGCCTTCAAAGTATTTGCTAAAGAAGATGGTAATATTTCCTGTGTATTTTTGCTCCTTACCTTTAGCATTATGCAAATGTTCGTTCACAGAAAGCATCCTCTATCTTACAACACACTATCTTTCATTTCTTTTGAAAACTTTACATCTACAAGTAGTTAACTAGTGTCTGGTCTGGATACAAACTACAGTAAAACCCCTCTAATGCGACCACTTAATGAATAAGCATTGGTGTCTTTATAAGCAGGTGGTTGCTTAATGCAGGACAAAAGTAATGCAGAAAGCTCCTCTAGGAGCTTTCTGCATTACTTTTGTCTTGCATTAAGCTACCACCTGCATCTAGCACCCAGAATTATACATCTTTAAGTTGGTCGCATTAGCGGGATTTCACTGTATTTGTAAAAGTAATCAGAGTTTCGAAAAGTCATGCAACTGATTTTACAATTATTTTATTACCTTATTGTTTTACAGTTGAACTTCGATATCTCGAACTCGGGTAACTCGAACTTCGGGATAACTCGAATTAAAAGTTCGATCCTTCCAAAATTTACAATACAGAATTATCAAAACTTGTATCATTACACAAATCTAGAAACACACGTGACATCTTAATGCAGGTCGAAATTAACGTTGAAAGCTCCTGCATCAAGCTGTGAACTTTGGATATTAGTCAGATTACAGAATGTGCCCTCACGGCATACAGTTTACACCCCCGGAATATCTCCCATGTCTACATGATTTACACATGTACCCAGAGTAGGCCTACAGAGTGCATACTCTCCAGGTTTACATTGTGAATCTATATTACAGATCGTAAAATACGGATATAATTATGGAGTAAAGAGTTTATCCGGTAGTAAATTGGTCATTTTTATTATGACCTTTGAATTTGTTTTTGCCATGACAGAAACAGTAGAACATGTTCTAAATAATTTCATAAACAAACAGAACAGACCTGGATAGATGGATCCTACAGGAGACGTCTAATCTGCGTCTACTATGTTTGCAAGGCCTAAAAGGAATACATTATGGAGTAAAGGATAAGTATTGGAGAAAACTGGTCATTTTCCCGTCTTTCAGGTTTGATGGATAAAGAAGAGCTGATAACTCTTTTGAAGAAATGCGAGCAAGAGGGAGACGAAGATGAAGTCACTGCCAAAGCAGAGGACCTGATTAATACATATGACGTAAACGAAGATGGCATGTTAGATACTGATGGTAAGACTAGTTATCGATAGAGTCATTTAACCCTTTCCCTCATATAAACGTGTTTTCATGCATTTGCAAACAGAGTAGACCCAGATCAGACGGCTTCTATAGGAGCCGTCTGATCAGGGTCTGCTCTGTTTGCTGGTGGAATTTGAAAGATGTGTCTCTTTACTTTCTAAAATGGCTACAATGTTCAACCTTTCACATTTTATTATAACTATTTTGTCCGTGAATATTTAGTAGATATTGATATTTGGAATGAACATAGAATAGGGAAAGGGTTGATCATTTACTTCATGAATATTCGTGTAAGAAATAATTTCATCATTCTCTTTAATTAGAATAATTGTTATAATAGCACATGGACACGTGAATCTTTGGCCATGGCAGAAACTGTAGAAGATCTGTGTTAGGCCTACAACATAAGAAACCACAGGAGGCGTCTGATCTAGGTCTCCTCATTTTGCAAAGGCTTAGGAAGGGGTATTTATTATGGAATGCCGGTCACGACATGCTACTTGCCACATGCTTGTTGCCACTCATGAAAAGGAAAATTTTACATACACACCGCTCAGAAACGGTCTCCCTAAAAAGCGATGCTAAGCGTCCTTAGCGTCGAGAAGCGTCCGGAAGCAAAATATTAATTTAAAACACAATGTACTGTTTAATTTACCAACTACATGTACATGCATAGTTCTATTAAACTTGTCTATAATTCGTGTTGATTTGTGTACATAAGCCAACATATCAAGTATTCATGGCAAGTAGCAAGTAACAAGTATCAAGTGGCAAGTAGCAAATAGCAAGTAGCAAATAGCAAGTGACAAGCAGCAAATAACAACTGGCATGTGACTGTTGGCAATTAGCAATTAGCAAGTGGCAAGTAGCATGACGTGACCGGCATTACATAATTTATGAAGTAAAGGGTTTATCCTTTGAACGCTGAAAAGCGGAATGCTCTGTGATTGTCTTACCGTAATGTACATTCATGCGAAACGATTTTAATTCACCAGAGCATTTTCAGTGACAAACAATGCAGACCTTGATTACAGGGCCATTCTCGGAGTTCTGTGCTCTGGGTTAACAGTGTTTGCAGATCGCAGTTAACTCTTTTGCAGACACGGCACCGGGAACCTATCAATGCAGCTTGCTTAAATGGACGAATCTGTGATTACCATGCAAACAGTTTGGATCCTGATCAGACGCCCTGAAACACAGTGTGTCATCAGGGTCAACACTAGTTGACTCTCTACTTATAGTGTAAAAAGAAATTGAAAGAATCTTCACTCTGAAACTCTAAGCAGACGAAAAAGCATTTGTGCGCCAAAAAAGAGTATTTAAAAAGTTCATTGGCCCGCAGGGACACAGCTTACTCTTGATCTGGGAGAATGACAAAAGTGTAGACCCAGATCAGCCGGTGCATCATATACACGATGGATGATAATGATCGTGTCTGTTTTCAATTTGGAAAAATCCATCTTAAGCGACCACCACAAAGAAGTCTAAATACTTTTGTTATTCATTAAGAAACCACATGAGTCCCCCCCCCCCCTTATATTTCTAAGTGTCGTCTGCTAGAAATAGAGATTGAGACAAAAAGTGAAGTATCTGACCAGACGCCGTCTTGAAAAGGGTGCGTCTGATCTGGGACTGCACTATTTGCCGTGATGCATTTATGCGACATTTGCAGTAAAAGGGTTAAATACAATCATATTTTATACATAACGTGGTTGCTTAATATGGGTACATTTGCACATTGATTTATTGTCCGCAAATAAGGGGCGGTAACACATTTTGAGACAAAATCGATATGTACAATAACTGTATAATTATATTTTAACGCGATAATCTCGCTATATTAAAGCGTCCGTATAATTTATTAACCCTTTCCCTTATATAAGCGCATTTTTACACGTCTGCAAACAGAGTAGACCCAGATCAGGGTCTGCTCTGTTTGCTTATGGTGTAATATAGATCTGATTTTACAGCTTCTGCCTGAGGCAAAATGTCATGTGTTCATAAAAATAATCTTATTAGTATTCATGACGTCATTATTTCCTACATGAATATTCATCAGGGAAAGGGTTAAGAAAGTAGTACATAAAAGCAGATGGTTGCTTAATGCTCGGGAAAAGGTTATGCAGAAAATTCATAAAAAGTTTTCAACATAACTTTTGCGAAAATGTTAAAAGTGGGAAATAATACAGTTAAACTGCACCTAAAGCGACCAATAAAATAAACGTAATAGTCTTAAAAACAGACGAAAGCAACACAAAAAACCGTCTATAGGAACTTTCTGCATAACGTTTGCATAACTATTTTGTCCATGATTATTCAGTAGGTATTGGAATCTGAAACAAACATAGAACAGGGAAAGTGTTAAACCAAAACGAGCTAATACTGTTGCTGATACTGTCGTTGTTGTTTCTTTACTGCAGAACTGATTAAGGCATTGCTAGATAACGCTCTTAAGCTGCCGGCTAAGACAGAAGAAGGAGAGGATGCCGGTGGCGACTGAGTTATGACATCCGGAACACATCGGCAATTTCCCCGAGCTTGTCGGAAACCGCCGAGTAATTACACTAATTTATTGTTGTTCTGAAAATAAACATTTAACACTGAATATGTAGATGACCGGTGTCATGGGAAGAGACTTCCAATACATGTGACGTTTTTGTGCATATCTAGATAGTATCTCAAACCCCTGTCTCCTGCAGATTCAAATTTTGGAACAGTCTGGATCCAGATGAGACGGCGAGTAATTCGGCGTCTCATTAGGATCCAAGCCGTCTGGCACTCGGTGAATAGTTTGAAAATTCGTTGCTTTTACAGCGGGGTCAGAATTAAGACTTTAAGACTTTAAGCCATTACCTCATAGGCTATTTTTAGATCCAACCGCTTTGAATAAATCTACCGAAAAGGCGCATTAACTAGAGAAAAGGAAACTTTTAGAATTTTGTAGTTTGAAACCATTGTGATAAATAGAGCATTTGCTCCTATAGGAGCAAATGCTCTATTTATCACAATGGTTTCGCAAAGTTACTTTTACAAAGTCGTCAAAAGTCGTCAATATGAAGGAATGGGTTAAGGAATCTTTGTTACTCTTTGAAGCACAATAGAGATGCTACCACGACGCAGGGTGTTATATGCGGCGCCTCGTCATGGCAACATGGAGTAAACAAGTACCACTGTGTTCTTTTCCAACTGACAGTACAGAAGACAAGAAGCAGATAAAGACAGAACGTCAAGGGCAGATACAGAGAGACAGATACAGACAGACAGGCAGGCAGACAGAGAGAGAGAGAGATAGACAGACAGACAGACAGTGACACACGTATAGACAGAGACAGAGGGAGGCAGACATATAGACAGACAGTATATAGGTATTCAAGTACACAGTATTAAATAACACATGACAATAATACATGTACATACATGACAACCAATAGCAGATAATTTACTATATACATGTATATGAATCACTGGATAGTGTAACATGACGTAAAGAAGGCATGCTCTTTACCCTTCCTCTACATGCATATTCATGTGAGACTCCACACATTAGTGCATGTAATATTTATTTAATTTTGTGTAGTAAAAATATAGAACAAGATATGTGTTGCCAACGTTATAGAATGCAGTAGGAAGTTCATATGCCATACGTACATTAAAGCCCTTCTAATCAACATCAATACAACCTTTAAGACAGAACTGAAGTGAATTGATTCTTTATGACTGTTAACCCTCATTACACATGCACAGCCTAAAAGTCTGCATTCTTCCTGACTAAAATTCCAGTTTGGAGGAGTCTCGCTGTACTTGAATAACACTGTAGGGATGTAGATATTATGCTTATACAGTAAACACTCTATACTACGAACATACAATACTCCAAACACTCGATACCATGAACACTCAAATACGTATCATTATTAATCTTTAACACAGGCGGCAATTTAATGTAGGGTTAAAGTCATGCAGAGAGCTCTAAGAGGAGCTTTCTGCATGACTTTCACCCTAGATTAAGCAGCCATCTGCCTACAAAGACATGCATTCGTCATTACTAAAATTCGTAGTATCGAGCTCTTTGGAAATAGCGATATATATATTTTTAGTATTACTCCGCATAACTCTATTTTGCTGCTACTTATTAGAATCACCTGTACGAGGCGATTCTTATCAGTAGCAGTGAGGCAGAGGCAATAAATAACAGCTTGGATCCAGATTGGAATCCGGGTAACTCGGGGTCTAATCAGGGTCCGTACTGTTTGATCCACTAGTTTTCCGAAAGCTTAAACAATCGGGGATAAGTAAAACTTGCAACCGATTGTAAAACTTGAGCAGACCTTTCTATCAGCAGGATAATGATATAGTAAACCCTCTCTATAACGGCCACTTAATTACATCAAGTATTTTGTGTTAAAGACAGATGGTTGCTTAAAGCAAGGTGAAAGTAAAACAGAACGCTCCTACAGGAGCGTTCTGTTTTACTGTCACCTTGCTTTAAGCAGCCACCTGCCCTAAATACAAACTAATTAACAAAATTCAGTGGTCGTTATTGAGAGGTTTTACTGTATGTTGTCAAAACAGTGTGTTGGTTTATCTTTACCCCTTCAGTGCCATGAAGACGGGACTGTAATATCATATGAAAAACAGTTTGCACCCAGATGAAATGCCGGGTAAATCATACCATCAGGATCCATACTGTTTGACATCATGTTCGTTTTTTATAGATCCCACTTTTAAACTTTAAGCAGACGAAAATGGGTTCAGCAGACGACACTTCTGGCATCGAAAGGGTTAAAGAATACCATTTTGTTTACAGACCATAGTCATTCAGACCTCTTTGTTTTACACATTATATTTCTGGTATTAAATATCAGTTTTATTATTTGCATTCGTCTTCTTTTTCATCGGTTTCAAAGCTTTGTCCGACTGCCTATTGTATTTAGAATAAAAAATAGCATACTATAAGCATAGCATGTATACAGTAAAAACCCTCTAAAATGTTCAGTTGACTGAGCGGTTATTCGGACTGAAAGCTGACTTTAACTAGGTACTTTACTTTTTAAACCGGACGTTAAATTTAGTATAAATATCGGTCTTGGAGACAGGTGGCAGTTTAATGCAGGGTGAAAGTCATGCAGAAAGCTTCTAGAAGGTGGCAGTTTAATGCAATGTGAAAGTCATGCTTTCCTCTATAGGAGCTTTCTGCATGAATTACATCCTGCATTGAGCAGGCCCCTGCCTAAAACTATCTAAATTATCTTCTGCTACACTTCCGGTTAGAGGGGGTTCACTGTATATGCCTCCAAGGTACCATAACCCTTTAACCCATTAATATCAACCTCACCGCCATTTACATACAATCTGGATCCACTGTAAAACTTTGTCAAGCTACACATTTCTTTAAAAATAGCTCTGTACATTCAAGGCATGCTTGATTTTTTAATTATTTTTTTTTGGAAAAGTCCATTTGTCAATTCATCATTGAACAGTTAAAAGAGAATACTGTATATATTCAATTCTTTATTCTTGCACAAAACGTGCTGTTGTAGTCCCGCTAGACCACGTATAACTAGGCGATTCTCGTGCTCACGCGCTGTTGTTGACCGGTTTTAATTATACCTATTCGGGGCCTAAGGTAAACAATGGACGCGAATGCTAGAGCGTTTTGGCCTAAACTAGGTGAACGGTGTGAGTATTTCAGGTGCACCGACAATGAACTGTTTTAGTAATAGAACTATTGAATGACATTCCGTGTAAACGGCATTACATACAATCATGAATTGACGACAGAAAGAAAACAGTGGCCCGGAAACAGCAGCCATCGAACGAAGTGTCAAAGATGTGTATAGTTTTGCTGCCGTAGTTTTGCTTGAAATTGCAAGAATAGCGTTAATACACGTTTCTTTTCGGGCAATACCATTTGCAGTGTCCCTCGGGAATGTTGTTGCCCTCGCCCGAAAAAACGTGTATTAACCCTCTATTCACTCATCCGCCCAAAGCAGGCTAAAGGTTAAACATACAATGAATGGGTTTCAAATTTCAGTTTGAACAAGTTTACCGTTAATAATACTACAGTAAATGGATAGACCTTTATGCAAAGTCGGACATTACTGCCACTTGCAAACAGTGTGGTTCCGGTCAAGACGTCGAGTAACCCGGTCAATGTTTTATCCGAACCATGAACGAATCGATGGAAATTAATGAAAGTCAAAGACCCAAATGACTGCTTAAGGATAAAGTGGACTGTCGTTGAGGCTATCACATGTTTAAACCTTTCACCGTTCTATGTTTATTCCGAATTTCAATCCCTAATGAATATTCATGCATAAAATAGTTATAATGAAATATGAAATGTGGGACATTGTAGCCATTTAGAAAGTGGAGAAACATCTTTCAAATTTAGAAAACGGAACAGACCCTGATCAGATGGCGCCCTCTGATCTGGGTATTCTCTGTTTGTAAATGCTTGAAAACACATTTATATGAAGGAAATGGTTAACCTTTATCCCGTTATTCGCGAAATGACTCGCATTTTCCAACATCTTATAACCAGATAAGACGCTGAGTAATAATTCGGAGTCTCAACAGAACCCAAGCTGTTTGACACACAGTCAATAGTTTCTTAACCCATTCCTCCATAAATTCTACGCCTCTGTAATAACCACTTCTTGAAACAATTGTGATAAATAGAGCATTTGCTCCTATAGGAGCAAATGCTTTATTTATCACAATGGTTTCAAACTACAAAATCCTAAACTTTTACTTTTCTCTAGTACATGTAAATGCTCCTTTTGGGTAGATTCATTCATAGAGGTTGGGTCTAAAATAGCCTATGGAGGAAAGGGTTAAAAAACAAAAGGCGTAAGGCAAATTGAACAGCTTCACACTTGAACAGATAATATATGGATAAGGGTTAAAAAACATACAGTAAAACTCCTCTTAAGCGACCACTATATCAATAAACACATGTCTTTAACCTTTAACCTGCTATAGGCGGGTGAGTGAATACCTATGCAAACGGTTTGGATCCAGAGGAGCCTCTGATCAGGGTCTGCTCTGTTTGCTATTGGAATTTGAAATATCCTTTTCTTTAGTTTCTAAAATGGCTACAATTTTCCACTTTCCATATATCATTATAACTACATGTATTTTCTCCATGAATAATAAGTAGGCATTGAAATTTGAAATAAACATAGAACAGGGAAAGGGTTAAGCTACCTCGTGCGCTTGAGACCCTGAATTAGACCTTTTTCTGGTGGTCGCTATAGAGGGTATGTACTGTATGTGCTTGTTAAATCTTTCATCGCCATTAGATGAAACGTAGAGTTACTGACGGCACAAGGTTCCGATGTCGCCCTAAGCTAAAGTTCCATGAAGTCAGCATACAAGATATGAAAGCTATTGACATCGACAGTGTTACATGGAAGACCGTGACCACTGACATATTCTAGTGGAGGCAGCGAGTAACCCAAGAACTCAGTGAAACCTCACTACAAACCAATACCGGTTAAAAAAGAACACAACGGAAAGTCAGGCAACAACATCAGACCAACACCAATCAGTAGCCTGCACCTTCGTTTACTTACTAAGACTGTGGAAGAACATGAACTCCTGAATCGGCTAAAACAGCTACACAAGAAGGTGCAGGAATCTACTCTTTAGGTACTAATCCATTGGTCGACGCGACTGATTGATGGCAACACTTCGTTCGACTGCTAGAATTACTACTGTTTCATCTTACATTTGTACAATATACAGTAGAACCTCTCTAATGTGACCACTTAAAAATAAACACGGGTGTCTTTATAAGCAGGTGGTTGCTTAATGCATGCCACAAGTAATGCAGAAAGCTGCTCCTCTAGGAGCTTTCTGCATTGTTTTTCCTGTATAAAGCTACCACCTGCATCTAACACCCATAACTGTACCTCTTTTAGGTGGTCGCATTAGCGGTTTTTTACTGTATTACATATAGTACTTACAGTACTTTAACTTTCAGTGTCAACTTCGTCTACTACTACTACTGCTATATCTACTGCTGCTTCTTCTACTATTACTACATCTACTGCCACTTCTGCTACCGGTGTTTCTACATTTACTTCCTGTTCTGCTGCTAAGTGCTGCTTCCAGCTCTATAATTACTACAACCACATTTAGGCTGGTTGATTTAAATGAGTCCGGTGTCCATTATTGACGACTATTACTACAATAGTAGCATACTTGGGGACGGAGAAAGTACTGGTACAAACGAAAAGAGCACGACTCACACATTTAAATAAATGTTTATTGATATTTCCATTGAACCATTTACCTGATTTTCACAAATTTGCAAACACACTAAACCCATATCAGACGGTCCTTATAGGAGATGTCTGACCTGGGTCTGCTCTGTTTGCTTATGAAATTATGTAGATCTACAATAATGTGATTCTACAGTTTCTGTCATAGCCAAACATGTCTGCCTTTTATATGTCATGGTAAATAATGAGCTAATTAATATTCATGATGTCAATATTTTACTTCAATATTCCCAAGGTAAATGGTTAAACATTCATAAATGCTTTAATATAACAATCTTAATCTATCACATTATATACTTATTTGAAAACTGTACAGATGGTCATTGCTCCTTCTTGCAGACAGAAGTTTGCTCAAAGTGCTAAAGGCAATTGATATTATTGATACAATGAGCTTTTTACACTACAGTAAAACCTGTCCTAAACAGCCATTTATTTATTGAACATAGGAGTCATAAAAAGCAGGTGGCTGCTTAATGAAGGGAAAAAGTAATACAGAAAGCTCCTATAAGAGCTTTCTGCATTACGCTACCACCGACTTACACACCCATAATTAGACATACAGTAAAACCTCTCTATAATGGCCACTAAATTACATCAAGTATTTTGTGTTAAAGGCAGGTGGCTGCTTAAAGCAACGCGAAAGTAAAACAGAACGTTCCTACAGGAGCGTTCTGTTTTACTTCCACCTTGCTTTAAGCAGCCAACTGCCATAAATGCCAACTAATCAACACAATTCCATGGCCGTTATAGAGATGTTTTACTGTATTTGTGATGGCGGCTTAAGATATGTTCTACTGTAGCTACTCGTCGTCTCATTTGGATCCGAACTGTGAACAAAAGGAAGGTCCATCACATACTTAAACGCCTCTATTAATCCATATCGAACGTCTCTGTCAACATTTCCACAAACTCTGCAAAAACATATATACATATTTTAAAAAAGTTTGACCCAGAATGAGATCATTTATTCCCATATTTTTATACAGTCAAATCTAAAACGACCATTAAAACAATGATATTTGTTGAGATGCTAATTAATATGAGGATATCCGCCGAAAAAGCAAACTCAGAATTTACAATCTGAATACTGGATCTAGATCCAAACTACAGTAAAACCTCGATTATCCGAACACTAAAATACGTATTATTATCGATCTTTAAGACAGGTGGCAGCTTAATGCATGGTGAAAGTCATGCAGAAAGCTCCTCTAGGAGCTTTCTGCATGACTTTCATCATGCATTAAGCAGCCACCTGCCTAAAAGGGTCTTAATTCGTTTATAACGAAAATTCGAATAATCGAGGTTTTACTGTATTTGCAAAGGTCAGCATAGACTAACCAATGGATACAAAGGGGTTAAATATTCGTGCATTAAGCTCATATTTAAACTTTGTTACGTGAAGTTACTTAGACCACAAAGCGCCAAATATACTGTTCGATAATTAAAAAAGTTTTTATCTCTTTATCCGCTATTGAGAAACTATTGACCTAGTGTCAAACAGCTTGGATCAAGATGAGATGCCGAGTAGCTGTTTCCAAGCTGTTTGCGAATGTTAGTCAGATCGCGAAAATAATGAAGCCATCATATCTAGCATCCCCCCATATTAACGACTTTTCACGATTTGCAAACAGAGCAGACCCAGGTCAGACGACTCCTATAGGAGTCGTCTGATCAGGGCCTTTTCTGTTTGCTTATGGAAATTTATAGATCTGGGTCCGTGCTTATAAAGCTTTTAGTTGAGTCTGAGTTTCGTTCTCAAGCTTTTGATTGGTCAAATTTGAGTTCTCAAGCTTTTGATTGGTCAGATTTGAGCCAAAGGCTCAAATCTGACCAATCAAAAACTTGAGAACAAACTCAGACTCAACTAAACGTTTTATAAGCATGGACCCAGATTGTCCAGTTGCCACGGCAGTCAAACAACACTCCTTTCCATTTTATTGATTCTGTGCATGACTTTTCATACGGTGAAGAACTATTGAATACATATTAAATAGGGAAAGGGTCATATATATACCCCTGTATATTAATTGTGTCTTCAATAGAAATAAGTATACGTGTAATGATAAAAGGAAAGAAAATGATAAAAAGATAATCCCTGATTTAACAACATGATGTCGCCTCAGAAAGGATGATTATTGTAACTGACCGTCATAATTTAGCTTGTTGTCACCATCAATGTCAAATTCTCTCAGTGTTTCCTCCACTTCATCCTCGTCAAACTCGTCATCCTGCATCAGCATCGCTGAGAACAAAGACAAAACCGACATGCATCAGATTTACTAGCAGTAAACCAAACTGTGCGTTCATTTAGGGATAACGCTCGCACAACACTCACAACTGTTGGTAACAACTTGCAACGTTTGTCATCAGAACGTTCCGAAATGGACCGTTAAATGAAATGTTTAATGGACCGTTAAATGAACCGTTAAGCAGACCGTTGTAAGGGTTAACTTTGTTGACAGTATGTTGTTGAGTACATTCGGATATTCAGGCTTAACCCTTCTCTTGCTGAATTTTAAAATACACTTCTCCTTCTTTACCCGTGCCCTGTTGTATAATTACATATATCTTCACTGACTGTGTGCAAGTATTTCGCTGTGCAATCACTGCTGTGGAGTGCACTGGTTGCACAATCAACTTGTAAATAGTGCAGACCCTGATGAGACAGCTCCTGCAGGAGCTGTCTCACCTGGGTCTTCACTATTTACAGGTAGGTATATTGACGTGAATAGCAAGCGAAGGGTTAAGATCGAAGGAGTCACATATGCCCATATACGTTTTAAGCCATTTACTCCACGAATATTTATGTAAGAAATAATGACATGATGAATATTAATTAGATTAATAGATATAATAGCATATGGACTCAGGAGAGTTTGGCCATGACAGAAACTGTAGGATCAGATCTGTATTACGTCATACGCAAACAGAGCAGACCCAAATCAGACGGCTCCCACAGGAGTCGTCTGTTTTTGGTCTACTCTGTTTTATTTATAGATTAAAGGGTTAAATTGTTGACAGACTGCTTCATACCCTTCAGTTCGTCGAGACTGATTTTGCCGTCATTGTTTTCGTCATAGTACTCGAACGCATTCCTTAGCTCTTCCTTAGAGTCTGGTGCGTTCTTTGTGTAGTTCCAAAACTCCTTAAAACTTAATTTACCGTCACCTGAAGTAGAAGTACATGTATGAGTTATGCAGGAAACATTACATATAAAACACGCAGTCGCTCGAACAGCACCATGACAAAAAAGAACATCACATGTAGATGCCTATCAAAATAAAAAAAGAGACGCACCAAGACATAACAAACAATGGCGTGTTTGTGAAACACTTATGCCCCCGAACTTTGACCCTGAAGGATGACCTTGACCTTTGACCCATGGACCAGGGAATTGAACGCGACACATCGTCTCTGTCTGGTGAACATTTGTGGCAAGTTATATTGAAATCCATTGATAGATGAAGAAGTTACAGACCGGACACGAATTTGGGACGGACAGACGGACGGACGGACGGACGGACAGACAGAGAGACGGACAGACAGACGGACAGACGGAAGGACGGACAATACGATTACTATATGCCAGCATTTGGGGGCATAAAAAAATAGGGGAATATGGAAGTACCGCCAGGAACGGTCAGTGACAAGTTAAGATCTACGATTTTATGGTTTTATGCAACATACATTTGAACTTGTTTTACGAAAATCAGACACTAGGGTTTACGTACAGGATAAAACCACATACAGCATACAGCGAACCCATCCATATAAGCACATACTAATGTACATGTGAAATTATAAGAGCGGGTGATAGCTTAACTCATTGACTCCTAGTGGCGCCTTTTGACGTCTCTGTAAAAGACGTGTTTTGAAACCATTGTGATACAAAGAGCATATTTGCTCCAGAGCAGCAAATGCTCTATGTATCACAATGGTTTTAACTACACAATTATTCCTCTTGTTGGTGATCAGGTGAGAGGTGTCTAGTGTATTCTGTTTTTTGTTTGACAAACAGTGTAGAACGATGATCTGGTTTTGCACTGTTCTTTAGATTGATTTTCGTACAGCACATCTCATTTAGTATCAAGTGTAGAAAACAAGGGAAAACATGTATTTTGCTTTCAGAAATGAAATCAAATTACTTAGCTTCGTGCTACTGTAAATTTATCGACCGTCCATCCCTTGAAATACTTCCGATCTTAAAGTGAAGACGAACGAAAACCAATCTTTTTTCCAACATTTATGCTGCGACATAGCATGTAATACTGGAATCATATCTTTTCATTAACCCTTCCCTGATCCATATCTATTACAATTTTCAATACCTCTTGAATATTGATGGATAGAATCGTTATAATAAAATATATTTAATGGAGCATTGTAGTCAGTTTAGAAACAAAAGAAACAGATTCATCAAATACTATTAGCAAACAGAGCAGACCCTGATCTGACGGCGCCTATATGAGCCGTCTAATCTGGGTCTACTCTGTTTGCAAATGTGTGAAAATGTGTTTATATGAATGAAAGGGTTAATAATTACCCTGCTGTGAGAACAAATACACCTGCTCAATGCTAAAACGTGTGCAATCTTGGCTACGTTAGATTCCTTCAAGTTTTTGAGAAACTATCAACCGAGTGTCAAACAGATTGGATCATGACGAGACTAGTGCAACTGCGAATGGCGTAACTATCTAACTGGTATTATCATAAGTTAGATCCAGATCAGGGTCCATGCTTATAAAACTTTTAGTTGAGTCTGAGTTCGTTCTCAAGTTTTTGATTGGTCAGATTTGAGCCTTTGGCTCAAATCTGACCAATCAAAAGCTTGAGAACTCAAATCTGACCTTTCAAAAGCTTGAGAACGAAATCAGACTCAACTAAAAAGTTTTATAAGCATGGTGTTTCGTCTCTGTTTGACACTCGATTAGTACAATAAACCTATCTAAACCGGAATTCTAGTAGAAAAGAATTTAGATACATTTAGTCAGGTGGCTGCTTAATACAGGGTGAATTAAGTTCACCCTGCATTAAACTGGCGCCTGTCTCCAAGACCGATATCCATACCAAAAATAACGTCCGCTTTAGAGAGGTTTAACTGCATCGTGATATAAAATGCAAAACGACCCTAAAAGAGTTTCACAGAACTAAGGGAGACAACTCTACCGTCCGTGTCCATTTTGTCCATGAACTGCTCTTTCAACTCTTTGTCTGTTGGGTTGCAGCCACTGAGAAATGCGGCTTCACGCAGCTCGGCCATTGTCACCAGGCCGTCATGATCAGTGTCCACCTCATCAAAGTGTTGTTTACAGACTAAAACAAAGGCATGTACAATAAAACCAAACCTCTTTATAGCGACCACCTAAAAGAGGCATTACAGAGGTCCAGCTGAGATACAGTAAAACCTCTCTATAACGACCACTAAATTGTGTTAATTGGTTGGTATTTAGGGCAGGTGGTTGCTTAAAACAAGGTGAAAGTAAAACAGAACGCTACTGTAGGAGCGTTTTGTTTTACTTTCACCCTGCTTTAAGCAGCCACCTGCCTTTACACAAAATATTTGATGTAGTTTAGTTGTCGCTATAGAGAGGTTTTACTGTACGTAAATTTAAACATTTTAAAGAATAACCCCTTCGTTTCTCCACAAACCCCTATTCTTTGACCATCCTTTAGAATCGCAGCACTATAACTTGTCTCATGCGGGTGCCGTCTGCAAATAACTGAAATACTGTTGCCCAACTCACTCACTCACTCACTCACTCACTCCTTTAGAATCTCTTCGAGATGATTCTAAAGAATGGCCACATTATACGATTTGGTGGAGAAATGACAATTCTTATATTTGGGTACGCATCCATATCTGTAGCTCTGGGCATATTTCTAGGTCTGAACGTCAGGTGGTAGTTTAATGCAGGGCGAAAGTTGTGAAGATAGAGGTGATCACTGTACATATTGATTAAGCGTTATACAGAAGAAATTCTCTCTAATGCCTAGGCCACACATTCACGGATCACCAAGCCGGTTCCACTACGGATTAAATATTACGGATGATCCCGGAAATGCCAATTTCCGTAGTGCGATACGGATGCACACAATGGTGCGACAATGGGCTTTGGCGGTCACGCATTCGCTAATTTGACCCCGGATTAGCTACGGATACGATTCGGCATCATTCGTAGCAATCTGTACTGATCCGTAGCACAGGGGTCTGGACCGCTTCGTTGGGGTCTATATGTACTATATAATAATATATAGTTCATATAAACCCCCATGAAGCGGTCCAGACCCCTGTGATCCGTAGCTTTCCGTATTTTAGCCGTACTCATACGTAGTAGTACTTGTATTTCTGGTTGTTTGATCCGTGGTCAAATTTTGAACATGTTCAAAAATTGTCACGCATATACAATTATTACTACGTATGACTACGGCTAAAATACAGATAGCTACGGACCAATACAGATTGCCACGAATGATGCCGGATCGTATCCGTAGCTAATCCGGTGTCAAATCCGTGAATGCGTGACCTAGGCATGACGGAACCATGACCAACTACATTTAAATGTCCGTCTTTGATACAAACGGTAGCTTAATGCCGGGTGATCGCCATGTAGAAAACGCCTTTGAGAGCTTTCTGTATGACTTTCACCTTGCAATTAACTGTCACCTATCAAAAATGATCTAATATCTTCTTGTTTACTAAGGGTTCGGTTTAGAGAAGCAAACCATGTACATCCTGCGTTTTTCCCAATAGCATGTAATATGACCAACCATAGATTAAATCTGAGATCAGGTTTTTTTTGGTACCATTAATCCCCGTTTTATTTGACCATTTACTCCATAAATACGCCTTTCTATGCCTTTGCAAACAGAGTAGACCCAGATCAGACTGCTGCTATATAGCTCGTAGAGCCGTCTGTTAAGGGTCTGCTCTGTTTGCTTAGGACATGATACAGATATGATTCTTCAAATTCTCTCATGCTAAAAATATTTTGTTCATAGTGTCATTAGAAAATTTCAGCTAATTAATATTCCTGATGTCATTATTTCTTGCCTGAATATTCATGGAGTAAAGGATTAATAATCCATCTAGAGTTATGGAAGGCCTCCGCTCAGACGTCGCTATCCTGGAGCTGATACTGTTCTCAGTCCATGTTCTATATAAACCCTAAACAAAATATTCAGTTTTCCATCGGTTCGTATAGTACCGATATACAGTCAAACCCTCCGAAAATGGACTTATAGTAAAGGAACACTTCGTTCTTTTTAGGCAGGTGCCTCCTTAATGCAAGTTTAAAGGTATACAGCCAGCTTAACCCTGGTTCGCACACATCTTTGATCCAGATGAGTAACTCGTGATCAAATCAGGATCCAAACAATTTGACAGTCGGTCAACAGTTTCTCAAACGCATGTATGAATCAGGAGAAAGTAAAACATGCACCAGATAATAGTTTTGCAGACTATAATCTAATATTTTTCACCACAATAAAGGTTAAAGATCTTTGATACTAATGTGAAAGATGTTGTTTACTGAACAATGGAACCTGTCCTAAGCGGACATTCATTTATTGAATATAGAAATATTTTTAAAAAAAACCCACAGGTGGTTGCTTAATGCAGGGCAAAAGTAATACAGAAAACTCCTATAGGAGCTTTCTGCATTACTTTGACTTGTATTAAGCTACTATCTGCCTTACAGACCCATAATTAAACATTTTTTTGATGGTCGCTTAAGACAATTTCTACTGTATATCATGAATAAACATATACGTGTGTGTACCTGCTTTCTTGTTGGACTTTTCTTTCTGCATTTTGCCACAGTCTGTCTGTTGAACATCGTGCAAGAACAAAAGAAAGAAAAAATAAACGACTTCAAAGAAGTTTTATACCGAGCATTTATAACATAACTAATGTCAACTATATAATGGTATACCATTTTATACACAGCAGGGGTACGTATACATTATCTAAAACATAGAGATGTGGTGCTACTAAACGTGACATGTACCGACACTATAATGTCTTAATCAGATTTATGCCAGTGTGTCCACTCGGCACATTAACCGGATACAAATGTACATTTAATTTGAGAGTAGCATATTTGGACTAGAGATAGAAACTGGAGTTATTTCATCTGTCTACGCCGTGAGTAGCATACTGTGGACTAGAGATAGAAACGTTAACATTGAAGTTATCACATCTGTCTACGACCGTAGTAGCATACGGACTTGATATAGGAAATGTTTCCTTTGTCTGCATCATAAGTAGCTTATTTTTTACTAAAGATAGAATCATAACGATAAAGATATTACATCTGTGTACGTCTTGAGTAGCATATTTTGGACTGGCGATACAATTATTTGGCGGTTTTTCTCTCTAACATGTGCTTGTTATACCCCCACAAACAAAGTTTGGGGTGTATAAAGGAGTCACCATGTCGGTCGGGTGGTCGGTCGGCCGGGAGGTCGGTTGGTCGGTTGGTCTGTTGACTTTTGTTTCCGAGCGGTTTCTCAGTAACCGCTGACTAGAATTCAATGAAACTTGACATGATGCTTTATCATAAAGAGGAGATGTGCATCCAATTATTATTATCCGGCTCAGCGATCTCCTTACAGAGTTATGTAACTTTGTATATATTTTTTGTGTTGGTTTGTTTCCGCGCGGTTTCTCAGTAACTGCTGACTAGAATTCAATGAAACTTTACATGATGCTTTATCAAAAAGAGGACATGTGCATCCAATTCTTATTTTCTAGCTCAGTGATTTCCTTACAGAGTTATGCCCCTTTTTTAAAATGTTTGTGTTGGTCTGTTGACTTTTGTTTCAGCACTGTTTCTCAGTAACTGCTGACTAGAATTCAATGAAACTTGACATGGTGCTTTATCATAAAGCGGACATTTGCATCCAATTATTATTTTCCAGCTCAGTGAATTCCTTACAGAGTTATGCCCCTTTGTTTAAATTTTTCGTGTTGGTCGGTTTGTTGACATTTGTTTCCGCGCAGTTTCTCAGTAACTGCTCACTAGAATTCAATGAAACTTGCCATGATGCTTTATCATAAAGAGGAGATGTGCATCCAAATATTATTTTCTGGCCCAGTAATTTTCTTAAAGAGTTATGCCCCTTTGTTTAAATTTTTTGTGTTGGTTTGTTTCCGCGCGGTTTCTCAGTAACTACTGACTAGAATTCAATGAAACTTTACACGATGCTTAATAAAAAAAAGGACATGTGGATCCAATTATTATTTTCCAGCTCAGTGATTTCCTTACAGAATTATGCCCCTTTGTTTAAATGTTTTGTGTTGGTCTGTTGACTTTTGTTTCCGCGCTGTTTCTCAGTAACCGCTGACTAGAATTCAATGAAACTTGACATGATGTTTAATCATAAAGAGATGTGCATCCAATTATTATTTTCTGGCTCAGTGATTTCCTTACAGAGTTATGTCACCTTGTTTAAATTGTTTGTGTTGGTTTGTTTCTGTGCGGTTTCTAAGTAACTGCTGACTAGAATTCAATGAAAATTGACATGATGCTTTATCATTAAAAGGACATGTGCATCCAATTCTTATTTTCCAGTTCAGTGATTTTCTTACAGAGTTATGCCCCTTTGTTTAAAATGTTTGTGTTGGTCTGTTGGACTTTTGTTTCCGCGCGGTTTCTCAGTAACCCCTGAATGGAATTCTAATGAAACTTGAAATGATGCTTTATCATAAAGAGGACATGCGCATCCAATTATAGTTTTCCAGCTTACTTTTTCCTTACAGAGTTATGCCCCTTCAAATTGTGCAAAGCTTTTTCATGTGGCAGTCACGTTTGTGGGGGTATTAATCTAGTTTGATTTCACTTGACCGTGAGTGTAACCTAAAGATGGGTAAATTAAAACATTTTCAAGATTAACTGCTTTTTTTCTCCTTCGAGACGATTCTAAAGAGTGGTCACAACATAATGTTTGGTGGAGACATGACGGTTTTAGTTTTTGAGTACGCACCTTTATCTGTACAGCCTAATTGCATTAATTCGGATCTCGTTTTCTCGTAATGACGGGATAACTCGAACGTATTGCAAAGTCCCAGTACACTGCCTATTATTTTCTATATAAAAATGATGCAATTATAAGGAAATGAAAAACTCGGAAAATTCAAAACTTCGGATGTGTAGGCAAGCCCCTACCTTCATTAATCCCATTGTTGATGACGCCTGTCTGATTGAAACGTCATCAATGAAGATATCCCATCTGTCTAATCATGAGAAGCATATTGTTGACTAGATATAGATATGTTCGCAATCTACCAACTCATTGAGTAGTATATTGTGGACTAAAGATATCATCTTTAGCCAGTCACGAGTCGCTGTCACGAGTCGCTCTACTATACAGATAGATGGGTATACAGATAACCCTAAATTTATCCTGCTAGTAGGTCACAACTTCTGTGACGTAATGATGTTTTTCTTTGAACACCTGAACTATTTTTTTTATCAGGGTCTGCACTGTTTATCATTAACCTTTTACTCCATTTACTATACAAATACACCCTTCTACGCCTTTGCAAACAGAGTGGACCCAGATCAGACGGCTCCTATTGGAGCCGTCTGATCAGGGTCTACTCTGTTTGCTTATAATATAATATAGACCTGGTTTTACAGTTTCTGCTGAGGCAAACAAATACATGTACTGTGTGTTTATTCTATAATATCAAATTCATCTCATTAATATTCATGATGTCATTATTTCTTATATGAATATTCATGGAGGAAAGGGTTAAAGTCCTATCGCAAAGTATACCCTTTAATAGACTTTATCAGGTCAAAGTAATAAATAAATAAACCATACTTACGTTAAGACGAAATCGTACGCGGTCGCAATCCACCAGAAATATTGAATGTGGAAACGGATAGGACTCACTAAGACTACCTTTTACAAATATTATGATATTTCTAACGCTTAAACTGTTATTAGATGCCCTCTTGCTAACGAAAATATCGCCTGTTGTATGTTAAACAACATAAGATTTACTCAAATGTGTTAATTTTTGACCGAGTTAACATTAACCTCTATTCCCTGCTTTTCAGCGTCTGATTTGATTCGATTATGCTAGTCAAGTTTGTGTTTGTCAACTCGAGGATAAAGTGAACAGTACTACTTGCACTTTAAACCTTTCCCTGTTCTGTGTTTATTACAACTTTCAATACCTATTGAATACTCATTGAAAAAGCAGTTATAATGAAATATAGAAGGTGGAACATTTTAGCCATTTCAGAAACTAAAGAAACAGATCTATCAAATTCCATTAGCAAACAGAGTAGACCCTGATCAGACGGCTGCTATAGGAGCCGTCTGATCTGGGTCTACTCTGTTTGCAGATGCGTGAAAACACGTTTATATGAGGGAAATGGTTAAACCTTTATTCATGAATATTCATGTAAGAATTAATGAAACCACGAACATTCACTAGCTTTGGAATATGCATATGATATGGGAATTTGAAACATAGCAGATATTGTATAACCCCGACTTTATTGTTTCATAACCACACTGAGCAGACTCTGACTAGAAGCCCCTACATGAATCGTGTGATCTTTGTGTGCTCAGTTTGCAAACTCGTCAAAAGGCGTCCCTAGCAAGAAAAGGGTTAACCCTTCGCTTGCTATTCACGTCAATATACCTACCTGTATATAGTGAAGACCCATATGAGACAGCTCCTGTAGGAGCTGTCTCATCAGGGTCTGCACTATTTACAAGTTGATTGTGCAACCAGTGCACTCCACAGCAGTGATTGCACAGCGAAATACTTGTACACAGCGAAGATATATGTAATTATAAAACAGGGCATGGGTAAAGAAGGAGAAGTGTATTTTAAAATTCAGCAAGAAAATGGTTAACTACGCCATGAAGCTACAGGCTTAGATTGGTTTCAGAATTGAAAGGGCTTTTTATTAATCCTTTTTCACTCCAGTGATGATGAAAGGTATCGAATTCTGATATTGGTTTTCAGGTATTCAGTAGATTGTACATGTATATTCTATAACTATATACAGCGTGGTTTATCTTCAGTGAGGTGAAAGGTGAGTTATGACAACGAAAGGATTTCACACCAAATAGGCAATAACTTAGTTTTTACCTTACTTTGAGGTTGGAAATATGATGAAACTGTTTGAGAGAGTATCTTGGTGGATGTTTGCACCCTAAATGTGCAGGAACCGAGTATATAAGACCTTTTAAAACCGGGCAGACCCCTCACGAATCATTTGATCCTTTTAACCCATTATCTCCTACTGACGCCTTTTTGCTCTGTTCTTCGAAAGTCCCATCGGCAAACTACTTCTCACAGAAAACCCCTTTTAAATGAAATTTAGATTCATCCATAATAAATAATCATGTAGGAACTTGGGATTGAAATAGACTAAAGAGGTGTGACAATCGGACATCCAGGGTGTCCCAAAAAAGAATGCAACCCTGGATCAAATGTGTAGTTTAACCAATGTAACCGGACACTTTAAAATGTAAATATGTACTTTTTGTAGATAAGACATTTGTACATATTTCTGACCAATGTCTCTTAAAATATGCATTTACTTTAAATATATGAGTATTTTAATGAATGCACCTAAAATCTGTTTTAACATGATATGCGTACATTGCATAGTCCATGGGTATATCAAGTTTAAAACGGAGTTTTGAGTGCTTTCGTTTAAATGCTGTTATCTTAAAAACCAATGAATATATTTAGATAAAATTTAGTCAATATAGGCAAAATGTTGTCTCTACTAAGCTACTACTTTTAATCTAAGTTAGTCTTAATCCCGTGTCTGTCCCTCTAATCGAGGTCTACGCTGTTTGTAAATGGCAGCGCATGCGTGTCCTGGGTTTAACTCTTTTGGCGCCAAATTTCTAATTGTCGTCTGCAATCCAAGTTTGTTAAATCATTCAGTAAAATAACGAAATGAGATAAATAAATGCAAATTTCAAAGGAATAAAGCACATATATAGAAATAGAGATTGAGACAAATAGTGAAATCCCTGATCAGACGCCGCCTTGAAAATGCGGCGTCTGATCTGGGACTGCACTATTTGTCGTGGTGCATTTATGCAACTGCGGCGGTGAAAGGGTTAAAGTTCTGAGAGTGCTAATGTGGTTTATGCGATATGTCAATCTCAACCGATTTGTGTATGTTTAGGCAGGATAGATTTATTTATGTCAGTCCCCTACCGGCAAAGGCCGAAGAGAACTATAGTTTTTGGCTGAGTCTGTTCGTCCGCTCGTTCGTTATTCCGCATCAATTCAGTTGTCCGGACTTTTTTAAAGTGGTTTGAGATATCAATTTTATGTTTGGTATAAAGATTAATCTAGATGAGTTACAGCTTCAGTTCGAATCTGATTTCAGAATGAATTTTGCTAGGAACTGCATACTATATTCGAGCTGCCACAAGCAGACTTTTAGAGATACAAAAACGTGTTTTTATTTAAGAAATTTAATTATTTTTTTTGGACAGACAGATATACTTTATTCTTTTCAACGTGTACATAAGTACCTTGTTGCAACACAATTCAATAATGTCATTTTGGTCACACTACCACTCATCACGCATCCGATCCTCGCCTCCTATCAACCATCCACCACACTCATTCTCACACTCATGCACACAACTCCTCTCGCACTATATCGCAATTTACCCACTACTAAACTTCAAATAAATAATCAAAATTTCTAACACATCAATGCCATATATAATATCAAACTATAGCCTAAATGCAATACAAGTATATGTATAACTATCAAAAACCAATGTTTAGGATGAACTCAGACTCACTGAGCATTTAACGCATTCCTCCGAATTTCTAAAGATTCCTTTATAAATCTAGCCAGATTTACTAATTCCATCTTAGTTGATGAACTCATTAATTCGCAAAATTTAAGATAACTTGGCCTTAAATAATATCTTTTTCTCATGTATTTCTTTCTACAGTCGTTGTATAATGTACAAATACAAACAAAGTGGTACTCATCTTCCAAATCATACCTACTACAAAACACACAATATCTCTCATTTCTATCTACTCGTGCTCTACCATATCGACCAGATTCAATTTTCAATGGGTGGGACGACAATCGTAGTTTCGTAATAAAACAACTTAAATTCCACGATAGTAAATCTAAATAGTCCTCAAACACAAAAATGCACTTAAAATGCCTATAGGAATATAAAACACTAGACTTATCTAAATCTCCATACCATTTCTGCAAGAAACAATCAATAACTCTATTTTTGAATTCTTTACAAAAATGTTTACTGTTAACATCATGGGGATTTAACCATACATAATTAAAACCATATTCCTCTAACAGATTTTTGACTCCTGTTGCCCAATTTTTGCGACCTTTTTTATTGTCACTTACCATCTACTTATACAGATGTTTTAAAATAATATTATCAGTATCAATTAATTTCAACCAATATTTAATTATTCTTACATAGCGATTTACAAAAAGCGGATAACGTCCAAGTTCTCCGTACACTGCGGTTGACGACGTTGATCTCTTGACCTGCAATATGTTCTTACAAAAATTCAAATGCACCCGTTCCAATGAATTGCCCCAGACTTCGCATGCATAACTAAGTATAGAACCGACAAAAGAATCAAAAAGCTGTAACATTGTACTTTTCTTCAGATTAACATCACGTGTATTCATAATTAAAGTATTCAATGCTTTCATGCCCTTACCGGCCAAAAACTCTTGGTTCAAGCAGAAGCTACCAGTATAATTAAAGACAGTTCCGAAGTAATTAAAATCATTAACAGTATCTAAAGTAGATAACGGGTTACCATAACACCATGTTTCATCTGGCCTTACGGGACCTCTTTTACGGAAAACCATAACTTTTGTTTTACTACAATTAACCTCTAAATCCCATGTGCAGCAATATTGTTGCAATCTATTTAAATTTTCTTGAAGTTCGGTGGGTGACTTTCCAAATATCGCAAGGTCATCAGCAAACAGTAAGGCTATTATAAGGAGATCGTCAAATTCTAAACCGCTGTTAAAATTATCCAGTAACGATAACTCCATATCCTCTATAACAATTCAAATATTTTTGGGGACATTATCTCCCCTTGTAATAGACCTATAATATTATTAAAAAAGTCTGAGTATTTATCAAACTTCCTTATACAGGATTTCACTTTGCCATACATGTCTCTAATTATTCTGAGTATTTTACAAAATGTACCATTTAGTCCTAATCTGTAAAGTTTAAGCCATACATTATTCCTATTTACACTATCGAAAGCACGTTTAAAATCAACCAAGGCACAATACAACCGCTTGTTTTCGCCAAGATACCTCTGGACAATGCTATGTAACAAAAATATATGGCATCTGCTGTAGATTTACCAGATCTAAAATCAAATTGAGCGTCTGATATAACGTTATTGGCGTCACACCACCTCGATATCCTATTGTTTAACACACCGGTAAAAATCTTAGCTAGACAACTTATCAATGTAATACCTCTGTAATTATCTGCCTTTTCACGATCACCCTTTTTATACAGAGGGATAATAATCCCTTCTGTCCACTGATCAGGATAAAAACCAGAGTTAAAAATGTCATTGAATAAATCACACAAATGCGGCGCTATGATATCGATAGTTTCTAAAAAGTACGAATTTAACAAACAATCTTTACCCGGCGCCTTATCATGCTTAAATTTCTTAACAGTATCTAATATTTCCTTAACAGTAAAGTCTGTATTCAATTCATCAAAATTGCATCGATCATCATCAAAATTATGATCGCTGCAAAATGTATCAGCTTCGTCGTTACCTCCATGATTAGCTTGCTGTGATATGTTACGAAAATAATTGAAAAAGTCATCTGCTGTAATGTTATTGTCAGAGGACTTAGTTTTTCGAAACATAGACCAAAAATCCTTTATTTTTTATGCCATACATTTTCAATTTCTCTCACCCTAATTCTTTTGTAACAATTTCGTTTACGTGCCATAATCTTTTTATAAATAACTTCTTCTCACACAACTCAACTCTATTTTCTGAGCATTTATCAGAGTTGAACGTGCTAAGGGCATCCATGTACTGCTTTTTTGCGACATAGCATTCGTTGTCGAACCAGTCAGCTTTATTTTTACGCTTCGGCGTACTTGAGTATCGGACCTCTCTTGAAAAAAGTTTGTCGCCCTCAGCACGAAGTAATTCCGTAAATGCATGTACAGAAGTGTTAACAGAAGAACTATCCGAACGATTTATATCGGACGTTATACTGTTCATCTCACTCAGTTTACCAATTAGTCGGCTACGAAAAACTTCTCGTAAATCATGGTCCCATTTATGGGCAGTACGTACACCCTCAACAACTGTATAATTACATGGCATTAGAAAATGACAATGCAGCATGGTCCGATAGTGGACTAAAGGTATGTATATGAAAAGAATTTAACGTATTAAAACATTCTTCTTTTAACAATAGGTAATCAATGACTGAACATCCAGCTTTACAATAATGATAAAGTTAGTGTTCGCAGTTTCGTCAAGTGTGCAGTATAACTCTTCATAACCGGAAGTATAGTAAAGAAGAATTTACTTTACCTTTAACATGCGGTTGCTTAACCCTTTCCCTCATATAAATGTGTTTTTACGCATTTGCAAACAGAGTAGACCCAGCTCAGACGGTTCCTAGAAGAGCCGTCTGATCAGGGTCTACTCTATTTGCTAGTGAAATTTGAAAGATCCGTTTCTTTTCTTTCTAAAATGGCTAAAATGTTCCACCTTCCATATTTCATTATAAATATTTTGTCCATGAATATTCAGTAGGTATTGAAATTTGGAATAAAAATAGAACAGGGAAAGGGTTAATGCAGGAGGAAAGTCATGCAGAAAGCTCCGTCGGGAGATCTGCATGGCTTTCACTCTGCATTAAGCAATTTATCCTACAGGTGGCTGCTTAATGCAGAATGAAATCCATGCAGAAAGCTCCTTTGGAAACGTTCTGCATGACTTCTACCCTGTATCCAGCTACCACCTGTCGAACAGACCGGCATCAGAACTAATTTGAATGTACATGTTGAAAGCAATAATGGAGCCTACTACCTGTAAATATTCAGTTTTGTTCATAACTGCTTACACCTTGCATGTTTTTGGGGATAATCTGTATGAAGCTAGAATGGCAAGATATTAGACCGAGATTCGAAATCAGTAAATTCGTTTGAGAGCATGAGAGAAAATAAAAAATAAAAGTTTTGAAATAGAATCACTGACGAGCAAGCGACTAAAGCTGAATAGGGGCATTTTAGCATTGAAAAAACGCTTGCTGCATATGATAAACTTAAACCTTTATCAAAAGGGTTTAAACTTTATCCCGCTATGTGCGACTCGTATTTGCAAATACAGTAAAACCTCTCTATAACGACCACTAAATTACATCAAGTATTTTCTGTTAAAGGCAGGTTGATGCTTAAAGCAAGGTGAAAGTAAAACAGAAAGCTCCTATAGGAGCGTTCTGTTTTACTTTCACTTTGCTTTAAGCAACCACCTGCCCAAAATACCAACCAATTAACACAATTTAGTGGTCGTTATAGAGAGGTTTTACTGTAGCTTGGTTTTAGGCGAGATGCCGAGTACTTCGATGTTTTATCAGGATCCAAACTGTTTAACACCCCGTCAATAGTTGCTCAAAAGATTGGTCGAATCGGAAACTGTTAACATTTGAGCAGACAGTATTTTTTCACGGTATGGAAAGTGTTAAAAAATTAACAGCAGTATTATTTCATACATATGTGCCTAACACCGATATTAAATGATTTATTGCCAGCTGTACTATATACTGACTACAGTAAACCCCTTCTAAACCGGGAATATATCAGAGAAGAATTTAGATACTTTAGGCAGGTGACTTCTTAATGCAGGGTGAATGTCATGCAAAGAGCTCCCAGAGGAGCTTTCTGCATGACTTTCGCCCTGTCATTAAGCTGCCACCTGTCTTACAGACAGGCATTAATACTAATTTGAACGTCCGTTTTAGAGGGGTTTACTGCATTGGAAAAAGTAAGCCATATCAACTCCTTAGCGGTTTTGTACGAAGTAATATATGTATGAATATTAATTAGCATATTTTTTATACTGGCATACGAGCAGGGAAATGTCTGACCATGGTAAAAGTTGTATGGCTCCTACATGGGCCGTCTGACCTGGATCTTCTCTGATTGCAAATGGGTTAAATGGCGTTAAAATATCTATACAGTAATTGGAAGAAATTTTCCAAATCATTATATTTACATGTAGATTTCTTTTCAGTTCAGATGAACCCATTATGCTTTTGTACATGTATTAATTTACATTACAAAGTCAGTTCAATACCTCTACCTGTAACAAACCCTTGCTTCACTTGGTAAAGATGAACACTTTCCCTTTTCTATATTTATTCTAAATGTCAATATCTACTGAATATTCATGGACAAATCGGTTATAATGAAATATGTAAGGTGGAACAATGCAGCCACTTTTAAAAGAAATCCCCCCATATATTTCGAATTCCACTAGCAAACAGAGCAGACCCTGATCAGACGGCCCCTGCATGTAGGAGCCGTCTGATCTGGGTCTGCTCTGTGTGCAAATGCATGAAAACATGTTTACATGAAGGAGATGGTTAACCGAAGACCTAGATGCTAATCGCAGATGTGTTAGTAAATATTCGGGTTGCGTATTTACGGTGTCCCGATCGCAACAAATGAAATATCGCCGTTTTGACACTTATTAAGCACTGTTAAATATCGCTAGTCACTTCTCGCGAGAAGGAAAGGGCACTGTTGAACCGTATATGTCACGGATCGAATATATAACACGTGTGTGATATATTCGACCGTAAAAATCACACCTGTCAAATGTGCCATATTCGTCTGTTCAGTATGACAGTAAAACACATAAACGTATAATTATGTCACAAACGTTGTGATATAAAAGCATTGCCATCAATCACTATCATCGCCATCATCATAACCATCATCATCACCACCACCACCACCACCACCACCACAACGATCATAATTAGTATAATCAGCACCATGGTTGTCGTCATCATCATCATTACGACCGGAATCGCGATCATGATGTTTGCATATGAATGGCATTAACTGGTATGATGTTATCGACATTACGTATTCGCGGTAGTGATATTAAAATAGCAAATAAATGTAGTCAAAATGAAACTGTTCAAAATATGTTTAAAAACAATTATGACATCGTTATTATATTGAAATAACACGTATGACAATGTCATTTAAT
Source organism: Azorinus chamasolen (assembly GCA_963576725.1). Lineage (NCBI taxonomy): Eukaryota > Metazoa > Mollusca > Bivalvia > Cardiida > Solecurtidae > Azorinus > Azorinus chamasolen. The sequence continues at coordinate 40,003,472 of OY755235.1, forward strand.
TCTTTGAAATCACTATTCAGAGTTATATCAGTCTCCTGTTTATTTGCTCATGAGTGCCATGAACTGGTATGTTATCGACATTATATATTTGCGGCAGTGATATTAAAATGGCAATAAATGTAAGTCGTTGAAATCACTGTTCAGAATTGCATCAGTATCTTGTTTATTACAGTTATGAAATTTTCGATTGTTTTCTGAATTAAGATATCCAGAAAGTCACTTTCAGTTATGCAGAAACAACAAGAACGTTAAATAAAATGGTGAAGAGTTGAATGTGACGATGATGCTGTTGTTGATGATGATGGTCGTAATGAGGATGGTGTCTTTGGTGATGATGGTGATTGCGATGCTGGTTACGACTATGATGATGATGATTATGATGATGATGATGATGATGGTGGTGATGATGATGATGATGATGATGATGATGATGATGATGATGATGATGATGATGATGATGATGATGATGACATCAATAAGATTTCAATAAAATATGATTGTTAAAAAACATGTTTGTTTTTTCAAAACAGATAGCAATTCACAAATGTGATGAATTCGTTGCCATTTTCGTTTTTTGTGTCCACTTTGTTGGTGTAACATTCGTTTTGGTGTGCATATAAAATCTTAAGCCATGCGAATATATCACAGAAGTAACATGCGAAAATAGCGCTTGTCGACACATGCGTTATTGTAAAACTAGCGATATTTAGCATGCGTCTGTTACCATGGATAGGACACCCAGCCTATAACAGACACCATGTTTCATGATTTTATTGAAACTTTGCTTTCAATGTAGAAACTTTCATTTTAATCTTTTACTTCATGAAATAATGACGTCATTAATATTAAGTAGATCAACATTCTAAATGGAATATTAACACATGAACAATTTGCCAAAGCAGAAACTATGGACTCCAATCTATATTATTTCATAAGCAAACAGATCTGATCAGAGGCTCCTACAGGATTCGTCAGATCTGGGTCTACACTGTTAACAAAGACGTGGAAAGGCGTATTTATGGAGCAAATGGTTAATCAGCCATCAGGTATCTAAATAATTCTTGTAATAAAAGTCCGGTTAACCACTTCATTCATAGAAACGCATTTTCATGTTTCTTTTGTAAACAGAGTAGAGGCAGACCAGACAGCTGCTGAAGCAGCTTTCTGATCAGGGTCTGTTGCTAATGGAAACTTATAGATTTGATTACGTAGTGATCCTACAAAGTGAAAGAAAATCATGTTCCCATTTTCTATTTTATTCATTCTGCTCTTGAATATCTATGAGGTGTAGATATCTTGCGAAAACAAACAGATAAACAAACATACAAACAAACAAACAAACAAACAAACAGCGTTAAACAGGGAAAGGGTTAAGATGAGTTTTGTGGATTTGCGTCTGGATTTTTGTACATCCCGTACTACACCTAATAAACGTAAAGATCGTAGCTTAATGCAGACTGAAAGCAATGTATTGCTTTCATTCTGCATTCGCAACCACCTGTATACACAATGAAAGAAGCTTCTTTAAGAAAATTTAACTCCGCCGGAGGAATTTAACCCTTAATTTAAGAGATGCAGAAAAAACCTCTAAACCAGAATTTTAGTAAAGAATAATTTAATAGTTTTATGCACGTAGCTGCTTAATACAAGGTGAATGTCATAAAAGAAGTTCCCATAGGAGCTTTCTACATGACTTTCATCATGCATTAAGCTGCCACCTGTTTCAAAGACCGATATTATATGCTAAATTTAACGTCCGGTTTAGAGGGTTTTTACTATAATACGGTACATGTGATACATAAGCTGTGTATGATAGTTCAACAGTAGACCTCTCTACTCCAACCACATAAAGGTGTTTAACTCATTCCATCCTAGACTATATTTAGACCCGACCTCTTTGAATTAATCTACCGAAAAGGAGCATTTACTAGAGAAAAGGAAAACTTTAGAATTGTGTAGTTTTGAAACAATTGTGATAAATAGAGCATTTATTTATCACAATGGTTTCTAAATGCGACTTTTACAGAGACGCCAAAATGCGTCACTAGGAGGAAATGTGTAAAAGAAAATGCCTGCTTAAGTTTCGTCTTACATTAGGATACCACCTGTCTTAACCCTTCGCTTGCTATTCACGTCAATATACCTACCTGTAAATAGTGAAGACCCAGATGAGACAGCTCCTGCAGGAGCTGTCTCATCAGGGTCTGCACTATTTACAAGTTGATTGTGCAACCAGTGCACTCCACAGCAGTGATTGCACAGCGAAATACTTGTACACAGTGAAGATATATGTAATTAAACGACAGGGCATGGGTAAAGAAGGAGAAATATATTTTAAAATTCAGCAAGCGAAGGGTTAAAGATTCAGAAATAAAACGTATCTCGAAGGGCTGTGTTGAGAGGTTTTATTCTTGCACACTATATGGACACATGCTTGGTTTCCAAGGCTACGACTTGTCCTGATCTACACCGTCTACAAACACACATGTTCTGTTTCCAAGGCTCAAATGAATATCCCCGACTCAGTTTGTTAGTCCATGTGCTCACCGCTGTTCAGCTACAATTTGTCCAAATGTTGATGAATTCTGAAAATGGTAATACACTTATTTAACTGATAATCTGAGGTCCGTCTTATGAAAGATCACGTGACTTTCAATTGCGATCTGCGTATGTTAAATATTACCGTATTGTTCTTTTCGTAAGAACTTAGAGTGTGTGTGATAATTTGTAAAGGTCGAACGTTACGACACACTATGCATTCTGATAGTAGGAGACACTTCGTAAGCAAAAGCAGCAATGCAAATAGACAAACATGCAGACTCGGTTTTATTGATTCTGTTCATGAACAGTTATTAAAAAGTGCAACATTACTCAAGCTCTTAGCACCGGCTTAAGCGATAAGCTTCCCAAGGATGAATCCCGATTTAAACGAGTTATCTGCTTCGTCTACGAATATGATTTAATCATTTACTTTATGAATATTCATGCAAGAAATAATAAAATCATAATTATGAGCCCATTTGCTCCCAGTGGATTCTTCCATGATTATATATTGGATTTTTGCTCCCAGTGGATTATTCCATGTTTATATATTGGATTAGTCCATTTTTTATCTAAGGGGTGCCTGGCCTAAATTTTCAAGTTCGTTTTGTTTTATATTGAAATTCTTATCAGCAAACAGCAGACTCAGATCAGACGCCGCATTATGCGGCGTATGATCTGAGTCTACACTGTTTGCCTACGTCCCATATATGGGATCTTGGGAACAAATGGGTTAATTATACGTAGATGCTTTTATAATTGCCCATGAACATAGGACACGTTGGCCTTGGAAGAAAGTTATAGTCAGATCCAGTGTTTTACATATGCAAACAAAGCAGTCCCTGATGAAACGACACTTACAGGAACCATTTGATCTGGGTCTAAGCTGTTTGCAAAGGTGTTAAAATAAAAGCTTCCGAAAGTCATGTATTCAAGATTAAATTGCTTGCAACACCAATTACAACCCCAACGCAGTTATCTCCCCTAATCGCTACACGCTGAAGAGACCGCACGTAGTGACAGGGGAGATCACTGTGAGGAGTTTTGCACCAATTAGTGTTTAAGCGTTTATAAAACACTTCTCCCTGAAACATCACTGAAACTTTAAACTTTATGGAAAAATTAAAAACACTTGTAGGTTAAATTAAGATTAATAGATGTGTAGATGATCTATCAAAGAATAACACAAAACACGTCCACTTTGAATATCTTGGTATAAAAAGAGTGTTGATGTTCCCAATACAAGCGAAGATAGTAAAGGGAGATAATTCTCAAAAATGTTGATTTTCTCGAAACAATATAGCTTTGTTAGCTATTTCAGACAAGGTATCTGTACCCGTGTACATGTCAGTGCAATGGTTTTGACAAAGCAGTGAGTTTCATTCGAACATTTCTGACAGGAATATATCCGAACATGACATTAAATACTTAATTGACAGAACAAAGTTTTTGAGTCTGGAAAAATTAAGCAAGGTCTATATAAATAGACAAGTATCATAATCAGAGACGGCAAGTGTCACTTTGTAAATAGACTTATTATTATTATTTTATGAATTTAATGTTCCGGTTGTATTTTTATATGATATAGTATCATGTCATTTTGATCTTTAAGTTGTCTTAACAGATGTAGGTTTTGGACATCGGGGTACTTTAGCTTGCTTTTATTGATTATTCTTATTTCATTTTATACTCTCTTTTTTAGACCGTTTTGGTATATTGGATCAGTATTGCAATTTGCAGTGGTCCGATTTTATTTGTGTCATACTGTGATGTTATAAGCATGTGTGTTATATATGACAAGCAATGTCATTTTTACCATTTCTTATAAATCCTTTACGGAATGGCTATGCACTATTTGAAATATTTATTGTATATGTTTTTATATTTACTGAAAGTGCATTGATGAGATGTAAATAAAGATTCTATCTAATCAAATACCTCGTGAATATCAATGTTGAAATAATTATATTATAAATAATAATTAAGTGAGCTTTTATAACGACATATGAGCATAGGAATGTTTAGCTGTGTCAGGAACGGTGGAAGCATATTTACCCGGTATATAGTTATTAATAAGCAAGCAGAGTAGACCCTGGTAAGACGGCCCTTACTCTGTTTGGAAAGACGCGTTGTGTACAGTAAACCCCCACTAATGCGACCACCAAAAATGGGCATAATTCACAGAGGCAAAGGGAGGTGGTAGCTTAATGCAGGAGAAAAGTTATAGGCGAGAGATCGAAATCATGTTATGGGACCTTAAGTTAGAGTTAGTTAAGTGAATTGACTTACCTTCGTATTGAAGCTTTCCGTCGTTATTGTCGTCTACAAGTTTGATGAGATTCTCTATTTCCTCGTCGGTTGCGGTATCACCGTTCTGAAGAATTTCTGAAAAAATATAGTGAAATAACCATTGCGACATACAAGATAAAGAAAACTGCTTGGGAGAAGCTATGTATACATGTACTTTTCGAGGACTGCAGTAGCTTATTTTAACCCTTTCCCTCATATAAAAGAACATTGAACAAGGAAAGGGTTAACCTTTTACATATCACTCCCATATTATAATTATACGGTAAGCTCGTTCAAAATGAGAACTGGAATCCATCCATTTTTATCTGAGGGGTTTCTGCAAAAGATAATATGCAGGACAAACTGGTACAGCACACAGTACAAGCCCTTATCAGTGTGCTCCTTCATGGTGACATCTTGGTCCATGTATGGGATCGTGGGTGATTATGAAAGAGAGTGTGTCGTCATATACACAAAACGAATTTAATTGGTGCAACAATTAATTCCCCCTTTTGGAGGCATTGAAGGACCAAAGCAGCACAAATGTTAAAGTATGTGTTTTGAGTAAAGTTAAGCAAAGAAACAAACGATCTCTGATATCAGTATGGTGGTAGCATTTTGAAACTACTTATATTGGAAAACAACGTGCCGAACAGTTTGGGCGCTGATGACACATATATCACTTTGCGTCTACTCTGGACCCAAACTTTTGCAATTGTAATCCCGAGTTCATTCATGCATGCTTGTCGCAAAAAATGTAGAATCAGATCTATATAATTTCATAAGCAAACAGAGCAGAAACTGACAAGACGGCTCCTACAGGAGTCGTCTGATCTGTGTCTACTTTGTTCAAAGAAGCGAATATACGATTGTATGAGGTAATGAGTTAAATGTTAAACACGTGTACTTCTGAATTCAGCAATATCTATGGAGCCGTCCTTATTCTTGTCAAACACGTCGAATGCGTCTTTCAGCTCACCGAAAGGGTCTTTCTGCTTAATGACGAAGTTGTAAAACTCCTCAAAGTCAATCGTGTTGCTTTCTGTAAAAGAATGCGGCTAGTAAAAATAGATAAATTACTTAAAGAGTAAAATAACTATTTGTGTCATATTTCACTGGAGGGTGTGGTGAGGTGCAGTGAGGTTATGGTGTGGTTGGATCTGGGTGGTATGGGATGAGATGGCGTGTGGCAGAATGCTGAGCTATTGTAATCATGGAGACGCTCTGATGCACTGTGATCGAATGGAAGGGTAACCGTTGCATTGCGTTGCGGGCCATGGCATGGCATGGCATGGCAGAGCCCAGGACAGTGCTTAGTCCAGGACAGGGTTCAATACAGGGCAAAGGACAAAGAGCAAAATGCAAGTGGGAGAGGGACATGGCAGTGCATGACAGTGACGATAGTGAAGGGAAGTGCATGGAAGATCTGCGCTGTGCTGTGCTGCTGTGCTGTCCTGGACTGTGTTGGGTTGTGTTGGACTGGCACGGCATGGAATGTCATTTAATGGCATGCCATGGCATGACATGCAGGGTTGGGCAAGGTCTGTGCTGGGCGGGACAAGGCAGGGAAGGATAGTACAGGACAGGACAGAGCCAAGCTCATGACGGATGGCAGGGAAAGACGAGGCATGGCATGATATGGCAGGACAGGTCAGGACAGAACACAGGACAGGGCCCGACAGGAAAGAACAATTCCAACGACTGGCTGGGCTCATGACAGGGCAGGTCGGGACAGGGGAAGGTATGGTGGGGCATGTTATGACATGGTAGGACCCAAGACAGAATCCGGCATGACAGGAGAAAGGACAGATCCCTGGACATTATACGGCAGGGCAGGAAAGACCCCATGACAGAACACAGGACAGGACAGGACGGGACCGGGGAGTGCGGTTGGGCATGGCATGTCATGGCAGGATCAATCGTTGGGTTCGGCATGGCAGACAAGGGTAGGTTCCAGGGCAGGACAGAACAGGGCATGACAGGGCAGTTCAGGACAGGACAAAACAGGTCATGGAAGGGACAGGGAAGGCAAGGGGAGATGGTAGGGCAGTGCAGGAAAAAGCACAGAGCAGGTATCAGGACAGGTCGCAGGACAGGTGACAGGACAGGACAGGGATGGACATGACAGTGTAGGTTCCATGTCAAGACCCATGACAGGACAAGGCCCAGGTTAGGACATGTGTCAGAGTGGTGCAGATCAAGACATTATTGGGCAGGACAATACACGATAAGGCAGGCAAGGGCAGGACAGGAAGTGCAGGGTAAGGCCACAGACATGAGAGGGAGACAGAAAAGAGAGTGAGAGACAGAGAGACACACAGAGAGACAGAGATACAGAGAGAGACAGAGAGAGACACACACAGAGACAGAGAGAGACAGAGAGACACACACACAGACAAACATATAGCCAGACAGAGACAGAGGCAGAGACAAATAGACAGAGAGAGAGAGAGACAGAGACAGAAAGAGAGAGAGAAAGAGAGAGAGACAGAGAGAGAGACAGAGAGAGAGAGAGAGATACAGAGAGAGAGAGACAGAGAGAGAGACAGAGGGAGAGAGCGACAGAGAGAGACAGAGAGACAGAGACAGAGACAGAGAGACAGAGAGACAGAGACAGAGACAGAGACAGACAGAGAGAGACAGAGACAGATACAGAGACAGAAACAGAGAGAAACAGAAACAGAGACAGAAACAGAGATACAGAGACAGACAGAGAGACAGAGAGAAAGAGAGAGACGTACAGAGACTTACAGAGACAGAGACATAGAGACAGATACATAGAGAGACAGAGAGACAGAGATACAGAGAGATATAGAGAGCCAGAGAGAAAGAGAGAGAGACAAATAGAGAGTCAGGGATAGACAGAGAGACAGAGAAAGAGAGACAGAGAGAGACAGAGTGAAAGACAGAGATACACAGAGATACAGAGACAGAGACAGAGAGACGGATGAGGATGTGTGCTTTTGAAACTCACCCTTTATTGTCATCTCTTTAAGCTCCTCCTCCGTGGGACAAAAGCCACAGTAACACATCAGCTTTTGTATTTCATCCCGCGACACTGCGTTGTCAAGATTCCGATCGTACGAATCAAACAGTTTTTTCCAATCTAACAATACGAAACAGAATACATTTCATTCCGATTAAATAATGCATGAATAACACACAGAACAATATTTGATCACTAAATTATTGTTACAGCTTCCATTGACGTGTTCGAAGAAATTTGTATACATAACTTTACTCTAATCACTAGAATTTATATTCTGATGAGGATGGCCTTGTAAATAGCATAAAACAAGGTCGGCATATGAATGAACATTTTTCCTTTGGAAACAAGCATATCTACTCAAATTCTGAGCTGCTGCTACTTTACTTCCTATTCACTCAAGTTTTTGTAATAACATGACCAAATGTCAAACAGCTTATACAATGAGAACTGTGCGTCTCATTTGAAACCAAGCTATTTGTTCACGTTAGTCATGTCGCGCTCAACAGGGTGATGGTTCAATACCCACCGAACCCTTTGTTGTCACCACTCTTTATACTCGTCTAAAGATTATAAAGAGCGGTCACACCATAAGGGTTGTTGAGGAAATGACGCTTTAACCCGTCGCTTGCTGAATTTTAAAATACATTTTTCCTTCTTTACCATGCCCTGTTGTATAATTACATATACCTTTACGGTATACAAGTACTTCGCTGGGCAATCACTGCTGTGGAGCGCACTGGTTGCACAATCAACTTGTAAATAGTGCAGACCCTGATGAGACAGCTCCTGCATGAGCTGTCTCATCTGGGTTTTCACTATTTACAGGTAGGTATATTGACGTGAACTGCAAGGGAAGGGTTAAGTAATTGAGTACTCGCCATTATATGTTGCTTTGATTGGTAGTTATCATTCAATTGAGCTGGTATCATATGACGTATCCTGCGTCTTAACCAAGTTATCCGGTCATAGGTAGCATACCACAATCATGAAATTGGTTAAGGTGATAACAGTCACGTGCTAGCATATAATTTATTGAATAATTTTGCAACAATTAATTCCCCGTGTATGCCTTAAATCAGTTCCCTATTATAAACGCTGTTCACGCCTCTTCAAACGGAGTAGACCCAGATCAGACGGCTCCTATTTGAGCCGCCTGGGCATGTTCTGCGCGGCGTGCTAGATATGTCTGATTTTACAACTTCTGCCCTGGCAATGAACTTCGATGGATGCCGCAATCAGTGTCCTAATATCAACGCCTTTTCATGCCATTGTAAACAGAGTAGACCCAGATCAGACGACCCATAAAGGTAACAGATCCTTTGCTTATTATGAAGTTATAACATTATGCTAATCAATATTCATGATGTCATTATTTCTTACATAAATATTCACCAGGTGAAAGGTTAAACAGTTTTACATGTATGCTGTTATACAGTAGAACCTGTCTTAAGCAGTCATCAAAAAGATGTCTAATTATGGGTCTGTAAGACAGATGTTAGCTTAATGCAGGTTAAAAGTAATACAGAAAGCTCCTTTTAAGCAGTTTTCTGCATTAAGTTTGTCCTGCATTAAACAACCACCTGTTTATTAAGACTACTTATGATAGACCACTTAAGACAGGTTCTTCTATATCCTTCTAACGCTAATAACCTGTCGGGTTTTTGATGGTTTCGAATTCTTTGAATTTGAAACTGTCTTAGTCAGAGTCTATTTTATGCCTTTTACTCATTTGTAAATGAACTATTCCGCTGCATCAAGAGCACTCATTACATGTATTACTGACTATAAATCCGATGAACATGAAATATTGTTAGAATATGAATCCGGAGAGAGATGAGACAGTAAGAGGGGATTGAAATTTGACAAGTACAGTGGTAAAGACAACTGATATCTTTTTCGAGCGTATGAATATATTGTTTACAACTAAGTTCATTCATTAATCAAGTGTCCATAAACTAGAACACGACTGTTTGGGAGACATTTTCTATATTTAGAATTTTGGATTTGTTATGATACTCCACTGCAGAAATTTAATAAGAATATTTGACAATCTATCATATAACTAACTATTCTCAAAAACACGTCAATTCTATATTTAGAATTTTGGATTTGTTATGATACTCTACTGCAGAAATTTAATAAGAATATTTGACAATCTATGATATAACTAACTATTCTCAAAAACACGTCAATTTAGAAAATTATGATTTTAGTAGTGACTACATTGTGGCAATTTTCAGAACGGCCAGTGAAAAACTAACTCTAATCAACACTAAGGCATGATTATGAATATGCTACCATGTTAAAATTATGCATGCACGCTCGATTCTTTCCGTGTTCTTAAAATAGCGACTAGGGGGAGACCGAAGCGTAACCCGTGATCTAAACCTTTTAGCCTCCGAAGGTAGAAACTGAACTGTCTGCGTGGCCTGAAAGTAATCCAGATATCTGCTGAAACGTTGTCAGAGAGATGGGAAAACGTTAAGAAGGAAGAAAAGTTGTCTTCTCGCGTGGACTGGTGGCCTTTGCAATTTGTGGAGTACCGGTGACGTTGTGTAATTAGACATTTTATTTAAAAGTACAAGGTTGGATTAGTACTTCTGTTTCGGCTTTCTCACACAAACCCTCATACTTTTTACATTTTATTTCGTGCTTTCAAACAAAGGAGGTCCCGTTCCTTTCAAATGAGTTCTTGAACAACAGTGTTAGTCATAGGTAATCGTTCTTTACTTTAAATGTGATTTAGAGACTTCGACTGAGTGACTATCTACAGTTCTTTTTACAATGCAATATTTTCCTGCCAATTAAAGTTCAGATAAAAAAGATACGTCGATGAAATATCTAACTTCAAAATAAATATTAACGGAGTATCCGTATTCTTTTCTTGTAAAATTTTTATAACATCATGAAAATTCATAGAGATAATTTTCACACAACAGCAATGGTTTTAAAATTTAAACCCCAGTAAAGGATTCGGCAATAAAGCTGACCAAGACCAGGGTCCATGCTTATAAAGCTTTTAGTTGAGTCTGAGTTTCGTTCTCAAGCTTTTGATTGGTCAGATTTGAGTTCTCAAGCTTTTGATTGGTCAGATTTGAGCCAAAGGCTCAAATCTGACCAATCAAATGCTTGAGAACGTTCTCAGACTCAACTAAACGTTTTATAAGCATGGACCCAGACTACTATCTGCTTAGGGTCCATTATGTTTGCCAAGATAAATATGCCTAACATGTTGCTTCAGCTTACATTAATGGATATGTTTAAATTTGTAACAAACAAATATTTTACTAGGTTCATACACTATTTTTAGAAAACTATATTTGAAGATAATAAATACTGACCTTGATGTTTATATTATGTCTAAATGTACATATTTTTTCTTACTACACTATACTCATATCTCATACAGTTGAATTCTATTATTTCCACTTATATTATCACGATTTATTATTAACACTTGTTAATTTGTCACTACCACAACAATTTCGTTTCTCTAAATTCTTTAAATCCCAGTTTAACACAATTTCGCTTTGAAAACCATCCTCAGTACCTCAGTACTTTGATTAACCTATGCGCTTGTGTTAACCCTTACTCTGCCGTGGAAAAGCTATTGTCTGCTCTTATTTGAATCTGACTCAATTTTGACTATTTAAAATGGGTCTTATGGGAAACTATTAACCCCGGTGGGACTCTGAGTTAAACCTTTCCCTGTTGTATATTGACGCCATGAATATTAATTAGATGGCATATGAACACAGGACATTTTGGCTCAGGCAGAAGCTGTAGAATCAGATCTATATTAAATCAAGAGCCGTATGATCTGGGTCTACTCTGTTTGTAGATACGTAGAAATGCGCTTAGATAAGGGAAAGGGTACATCTGCATCTCATCTGGGTCCAAGCTGTTTGCACATACGATTCAAATCGCGCATAGGGTTGATATGTTTATACAGCTAAGGGCATGAACCATACAGCTACCTTAGCCCTATAACCTTTACCTCATAGAACAAAACAACATTTTAACGCCTTTTCAAACACAGTAGAGCCAGATCAGACGACTCCTGTAGGAACCTTCTGATCAGTGTCTGCTCTTTAATTTCAGACATTCGTTTGATAAGGATCTACTCTGTCTTGTTCCGCTAGTATCTATTATCTACATCATTTTGCAATCGATACACAAATTAACCCTTATCAGCCACCTCGTCTCTGAGCCATCGACCAGTATCTTCCTATTCAAAGCCCGTTTTGTACATGAGCCCTCCTGTATGTATTACTCATGATTCAAATTACAGTAAAACCTCTCCAATCCGAATACAATAAAAACCTCTCTCAACCGGAATTCTAGTTGAGAGGTATTTAGATACATTTAGTCGGGTGACTGCTTAATAGCAATGTGCGTTCTGCATGACTTTCACCCTGCATTAAGACCGTTGTTTGTACTAAATCAAACATCCGTTTTAGATGGGTTTACTGTACTGATAAAGAAAAATCAGACTTTTAAGACAAATGACTGCTGGATGCACTCTAACGCTGAGAAAATATACCTGGAAAAGTATAGGGATATCGCCGTTACATAAACATGGAGGAGATTTCTGTTCACCCTGCAATAAGCCGCCACTTGTCTTAACCGAATACCTCATAGGCTATTTTAGATACAACCGCTTTGAATAAATCTACCGAAAAGGAGCATTAACTAGAGAAAAGGAAAATTTTAGAATTTTGTAGTTTTAAACCATTGTGATGAATAGAGCATTTGCTCCTACAGGAGCAAATGCTCTATTTATCACAATGGTTTCACAACGTGACTTTTACGGAGACGTCAAAAGACGTCAATATGAGGGAATGGGTTAAATATCGACAATGATATTTATTTTTGTATTCGGATTAGCGAAGCTTTTCTGTACATAAGTAGAACCTGTCTTAAGCGGCCATCAAAAATAGGTCTAATGATGGGTCTGTAAGGCAGCTGGTAGCTTAGTGTAGGTATAATGTACTTACCTTCTTTTGTTCTTTCATTCTGAAACGAAAACAAGCGATACCTTTAGAAATAACGCAAAACCATTTCAGCTGCTGTTTATGGAAAAGTGTAGACTTTTTAGCTCTTTTCCTTATATACACGTTTTTTCACGTCTTCACACCAAAATATGGACATATAGTATTATACAAATTCAGCTAATGGAACTAAATAATAGAGCTCTACTCACGAGTCAGTATTTCTCAGATGAATATTCAGGAAAGGGTTAAGAAAAGACTGACCCTGCATCATCCACTCTAGGCTCTCTCTCTCTCTCTCTCTCTCTCTCTCTCTCTCTCTGTATGCACATGTGCGTGTGTGCGAACGTGCGTGCGTGCGTGCGTCCATATGTGTGTTCGGGAGTGTGTGTACATGTATGAGTGTGTGTGTGTGTGTGTGTGTGTGTGGGGGGGGGGGTCAACACCATGTGATTATACAATTGTGGCACTGGGGAGCTGTCAGAAAGGTATCTCTCAGACCAAGACAGAACAGACTCTGGCCTGACCAAACGGCTCGTATGGAAGACCGTCAGATCTGGGTCCACTGCGTCTTCAATGTATTAAATGCATATTTATGGAATAAAGGGTTTACAGTAAAACCTATCTAAACTGGAGCCCTGTCTTGCTTTGTCTTATTTTGATACACAAATGTCAACCATCAACAGTAAAACCCTTCTAAATAGGACATGAAATTTAGTATACAAATCGGTCTCGGAGATAGGTGGCAGCTTAATACAGGGTGAAAGTCATGCAGAAAGCTCATAGAGGAGCTTTCTGCATGAGTTTCACCCTGCATTAAGCAGCCGCCTGCCTAAAATTATCTAAATTATTCTCAGATAGAATTCCGACTTAGAGTGGGCTTACTGTATACAAAGTTTCCCAACAGATTGTTCTTCTCTTTTTAATGTATGGCCGAGACAAAATTGAAAGTGCTTATCATTGATATATATATATATATATATTATATTATGGTAACAGTAACATTTAAGCATGCTTAGGTGTTTCTTGTAGGAAAATAACTATGCAATTTTGCAACATCTTGAACTCCGTTCTGTTGATGCCTGTAGCCCATTCCTTCATACAAACACTGTTTCATGTCTTTGCAATCAGAGTAGACACAGATTAGACGGCTCATATAGGAGTCGTATATTCAGACTCTGCTCTGTTTGCTTATGAAATTATAAAAGATCTGGGTCCATGCTTATAAAGCTTTTAGTTGAATCTGAGTTTCGTTCTCAAGCTTTTGATTGGTCAGATTTGAGTTCTCAAGCTTTTGATTGGTCAGATTTGAGCCAAACTCAGACTCAACTAAAAGTTGGTCAGATTTGAGCCAAACTCAGACTCAACTAAAAGTTTTATAAGCATGGACCCTGACTCTTCAATTTCTAACAATACTAAAACTTCATATGTAGATATATGCCATTTTAAACTTGCAGCTAATTGCTACTCATGATGTAATTATTTCTTACATGAATATTCAACAGGGAAAGGGGTTGTCTTGTGATAGTGTAAAGCTGATGTCCATCCTTCTGTGACCGATGTCATTCTGCATTAGTTGACACCACCTGTCTTTATGTACTTATCTGTAGTTTCCAATCAGCTTTAACATTTGCAAACCGATTATATCTGTATCATTGTACATTTCATGACAATAGCGTGCTATTTAATATATCTTTTATATCTATATTGTATAACAACAGATTGCAGTTTGCGTCAGAATAAGGTACAGTGAAGTATCGCTAATACGACCACTCAACAGAATTATAATTCTGGATTTAAAAAAACAGGTGGTAGCATAAACCAGGACAAAAGTTATGCATAAAGCTCCAAATAGGAGTTTTCTGTGTTACTTTTGCCCTGCATTAAGCAACTATCTGATTTTACAAACTGCGATATCAATAAATCACGTGACCGCTTTAACATGACTTTATTGTATCTATTCAATTGATTTATGTATAGATATGTAATACGCACATTGGCCACATTGGAACATTGAAACTTGAACGCTGCTTTACGTCTTCCTATCCCTTTACTCTACAAATACGCCTTATTACACCTTTGCAAACAGAGTAGACCCAGATCAGACGGCTCCTATAGGAGCCGTCTGATCAGGGTCTGCTCTATTTGCTTGTAAAATAAAAAAACTATATCATTATACACTTTCTGTCAGGGCCCAAAAGTCCTCTGGCTTCATCAGTCTTTGTATGAATAAAATGCCAAACTCTTCACCGCTTGCTGCGTTGGACGAGTCTGTGATTAGCTTTGCAATTAGTTTTTGTATCCAGACGAAACACTGAATAACTTGTGTCTCAACAACGCTATCTGACACAACACTTACGTCAATATCTATTAATAATTTCCTTCCATATAAACGCTTTTTCACGCGTTTGCAAACAGAGTAGACCCAGATCAGACGGCTCCTATAGGAGCTGTCTGATCAGGGTCTGCTCTGTTTGCTTATTGAATTATATAGATCTGGTTCTGTAGTTATTACCAGGTTAAAATGTTTTCTTATTCATAGGCCATTATAAACATTAAGCTATTTAATATTGATACATACATTATCTCCCTTGACGGTTATACCTGGTTCGGTCATAATAGGAGCCGAATACATAGAAACGCGAGAATCGGCTCTGGCGGAGTCGGTTTTTTTATTAGGAACTCATTACTGGTTGATTTTAATGTAGCTGTAGTTGATGATGCATACGAAGGGATTTTGTTGCTTAAACTAAGCCATAAACATAGTGAGTTGGTTATATTACCCTGTGTATGTTATCTGCCACCTGAAAATTCATCCAGAGCGTTTGATGTTAACAGTTTCTATGACTCTTTACTCTCTAATATCTATCAGTACAAAGATATCGGTACCATGTATATATGTGGAGATTTTAATAGCAGATGTGGTAATCATGATGATTTTATTCGAGGAATCGATGATGTTCCTGAACGGGATGTGATTGATTTTAGTTATAATAGCTATGGTGAAATGCTTTTAGACTTTTTAATCAATACAAACATGTGCATCTTAAATGGTCGAAACAGCATCGGTAATGACTTTACATCTGTTTCAACAAAGGGTAATGCTGTAGTAGATTACTGTTTTGTTAACCATGATAAGTTATCTTGGTTTCATGGGTTCAATATTACGAAAGTTACGGATCTGATAAACAAGTCTAATATCATTTCATCAGTAGCTTCTAGTACTATGCCCGATCATTCATTATTGTCATGGAATATATGCATAGAATGTGATGTTGATAAAAAGTTTAGTAATAGTTCACATACTTCAAGTTATACCAAGTTTGATGTATCTGATGTTCCGAAGGATTTTATGTTAGATCCTGAATCTCTGTATAGTGTTGATTCAACTATTTCGAAACTTGAGTGTGGTTTCCGCACACAGTTAGATATAGATTCAGTATACAGCGATTGGTGTAATATAGTTAGAGATAATATGTATAAAAGATTGCCGACGAAAGAAATTCGTATTGGGTCCAATAGCAAGAAACGTCGCCCGGGTAAGCCATGGTGGTCTGATAAGTTGTCTGAATTGTGGAATGATGCATGCATGGCAGAGAAAAACTGGTTGTCGTGTAAAGTTAGATGTAACCGAGTTGGGTTGAAATGTGTCTATGTTGGTAAGCGTAAAACATTTGATCGTGAGGTACAGAGGGCTAAACGTTTTTATTGGTATTCTTTACAGGAGCAGTTATTAGATGAATGTAAAGTTGACAAGTCGAAATTTTGGAAATCGATAGGTAAAATTGGTGTAAATTGTTCCTCGAGTAATAATATCCCAATGGAAGTTGTTATGCCAGATGGGTCTATATCAAATGATATAGACACCGTTCTTACAAGGTGGAAAAACGATTTTAGCTCTCTTTTTCTCCCGTCAAATTCGGTATCGTTGGATGATGATGTAATACGTGTTAACTCGAACACGGAAGTTAGTTTTAATGAGCATATTTCTATTTTGGAAGTGCGTAGAGCCTTAGTCTCCGTCAACAAGGGTAAGGCATGTGGGTTTGATAAGATACCAGTTGAAGTTTTAGATAACGACTCTTCACTTGCTTTTCTACATGTTTTATTCAATATATGTTTTGATAAAGGTATTGTACCTACATTATGGGGTAAGTGTATTATTAATCCGATACCCAAATCGTCTACGTTGGATAAGAGAGATCCTTTGTCTTACAGGGGTATATCCTTAGCCTCTTCAATGTATAAGTTATACTGTCATGTTTTAAATAGTAGACTTAGCACTTGGTCTGAAGAAAACGATAAGATTTCAGATGAGCAAAATGGCTTCAGGAAGGGCAGAAGTACAATTGACCAGATTTCCTCATTAACAGCTATTATAGAAACAAGGAAGACGCTGCGCAAATCTACGTTCTGTGCTTTTATAGATTTTAAGAAAGCTTATGATACCATTAATAGAAATATATTATGGAAGAGACTTTCTGACATAGGAATTTGTGGTAAAATGTTTGCAGCTGTAAAATCGTTGTATAACTCTGTGACGGCTTGTGTTCGTGTAAATTCCCTTAATACAGGATGGTTTGATGTAAATTGTGGATTGCGTCAGGGCTGTATAATTTCGCCGATACTTTTCAATCTTTTCATTGACGATTTGTCAATGTACCTGAAGTCTTTTAATGTTGGTATACCCATAGATGATGAGAAAGTATGTATTTTGTTATATGCGGATGATATTGTTCTTATATCAGAATCTGAAGAAGATCTGCAATTGTTATTGTCGGCGTTAAACGACTGGTGTGGTTTGAAAGATATGCGTGTCAATGCTGCTAAAAGCAATGTTGTTCACTTTAGGATTCCTTCAGTACCACGTACGTCGTTTAATTTTATGTTAGGAGCTAATAGGTTGCTCACTGTAGATAGATATACTTATCTTGGAGTTGTTCTTCACGAGAACCTTGATTACAACGTGACTGTTAAGTCTGTTGCCCAGAGTGCCAGTCGAGCTTTGGGCCTTTTGATTGCCAAATGTAAAGCCGTAGGTGGTTTTCCCCATGACGTTTTTGCAAAGTTGTACGACTCGGTTGTGTGGCCAGTTATTAATTATAGTGCTTCTATATGGGGTTATAAAACATATTCTTGTATAGAATCCGTCCATAACAGAGCCCAGCGATTCTTTTTAGGTGTGGGCAAATACACGTCGAATGACGGAGTAGCTGGGGAAATGGGCTGGAAGCCACCTTTGGTCCGTCAATGGAAATGTATTGCTTTGTACTGGTCACATTTATCGTGTATGGAGAGGTTAAGGGTTAATAAGCACGTGGCACTTTGGTCATATAGAAAATCAAGTCGTTCTTGTAAAAATTGGTACTATAAGTTCAGTCATATTTTTATGAGAACGACTTGAATATATACTGTCGTTTGGAATATCCGATCGCTCGGTCTTTTTCTCAAATTGTTGAGACTAAAACGGTTGGTAATTTCATTAGTAACTGGCTGCGTAGAATTAACAGTTATGTTGGCACATCTGGCCGTGGTCGTAACAAGCTTAGATTGTACAAGAGTTTTAAATTCAACTTCTCTACAGAGCAATACTGTAAAATGGTACTCCCTCCTTTGCAACGGTCGGCTTTTTGTAAATTTAGATTGGGTGTTGCTCCAATTCGGATTGAAACTGGCCGTTATGAGGGTCTTAGTGAAGAGAGTAGAGTTTGCCCATTTTGTCTGGACAATACAGTAGAAAGTGAAATGCATGTGATTTTGAAATGCCATATGTACAGTGATTTAAGGGAAGAGTTGTTTAGAAAAGCGTGTACTTTTAGTCAAGATTTCTTAGACTTAGATGATTTTAATAAATATGTGTTTCTGTTTTCCAACACAGACGTGATAAGGGACTGTGCCGGAACCTGCTTTTACATTTTACAGAGACGGCAAGTTTCACTTTGTAAATAGACTGTTATTATTATTTATTTTTTAGGTATCTGATATTCCGGATATGTTTTATATGATATAGTATCATATCATTTTGATCTTTAAGTTTTCTTAACAGGTGTAGATTTTGGACATAGGAGTACTTTAGCTTGCTTTTGTTAATTATTCTTGTTTCATTTTATACTCTTTTTTTAGACCGTTTTGGTATATTGGATCAGTATTGCAATTTGCAGTGATCCGATTTTATTTGTGTCATATTGTGATGTTATAAACATATGTGTTATATATGGCATGCAATGTCATTTTTACCATCTCTTATAATTCCTTTATGGAATGGCTTTGCACTATTTGAAATGTTTATTGTATATGTTTTTATATTTGCTGAATGTGCATTGATGAGATATAAATAAAGATTCTATCTACATTAGTTCTATCATGAATATTCATGGAGTAAAGGGTTATGAAACTCGTTATCAATAGTCAACACCATACACGTGTAACTAATTGAAACGTAAACGTCTCTGTAACGGCTCCCAAACAAATCCAATTCTGCATCTAATATTTTACCCTTTCAACTCTTGATTTTCAAATGGACTATTCCAAAATTCTACCAGGTCTATCTTATCGGGAATATTCAATGAATTTTTAAAAGAAAATGTAACACGAGAAAATATGCATACCTAGACGAGCTGCCTCCTTTAGGAGCCCTTATATCTAAGTCTACATTGTTTGCAAAGGATGTTAGTGGTTCGTTTTCCGCTGATGAGTATTCATGTACGAACTACTGAAACTATGCAAACAATTAATTAATTTTATAGTGGTACATTAACACGGGATGTAGTACTGAAACTATACAAACAATTAATTAAGTTTTTATAATGGTATATATTAATTAACACTGGATGGTTTGGCTTTGGCAGAGGCTGTAGAATGAATATACAGTTGAACTTCGATATCTCGAACTCCGAGTGACTATACAAATTAGTTCGAGATAACAGAAGTTCGAGTTAAAGGATTTCTAATTTGGACAATTTCTTGAGTTGACAGCTTAATGCAGATGTAAAGTAATGCTGAAAGTTCCTGCGGGAGCTTTCAGCATTACTCTACACCTGCATTAAACTGTCAAATATGTATCTAGATATGCGTAGTGATACATTTAAGAGCAATTCTGCAGTGTAAGTATTGAACGGACCGAACTTTTAGTTCGAGTTATCCTGAAGTTCGAGTTATCCGAGCTCGAGATATCGAAGTTCATCTGTACATCATTCTTTAAGTAAGCGAAACATACCCTGATTAGACACAGTCATACAAGAGCTGTCTACGATAGGTCTACATTGTTTGCCAAGGTGTCACAATGCGTCCCTATCAATCAAATGGTTTGTGAGTTTATAAAATACACAAGTTATTAGTTATTTTCCTGTTGATTAATCCATTAGACTACTTCATAAATATTCATATAAGAAATAATGACATCATAAATATTAATTAGATTACTCTTTAACCCTTTCGCTGCCAAACTCTGTCGTCTGCTAACTTTGTCGTCTGCTACAAATTTTCATTCTTTTGATTTTCTTCATTTTTGTTTCAAAAACATAGTAACAGTATAACAAAGAGTTTGGATCCTGATGAGACGCCGAGTTACTCGGCGTCTCATCTGGATCCAAACTGTTTGCATAGGTAATCACAGATCCGGCATTGGCAGCGAAAGGGTTAAGATATGTCAGGGGAACATGACGTTTTTGCCATTTCAGAAATTTAGATACCGTATGATAAAATCGTACCTATATTATATCATAAGCACGCAGAGCAGACCCTGGTCAGATGGCTCCAACAGGGTATGTCTGATGAGAGCCTACTATATCTGCAATGTGTATTTACGGAGTACATGGTTAGGCAACCACCTGCTTTTAAAGAAGATCATGTTGATAGTTTAGTTAGCCGTTGCAAATTGTTTTAGTTCTGTCAATTACAAAGACGCATGTGTACACATATGCATACAAAGTAGACCAAGATCACGCAGCTCGTGTATGCGCTGTTTGATGAGAGTCAGCTCTGTTTGCTTTGGGATAATATACATTTGTAGATATGATTTGACAGTGTTATACCATAACCGAACAGTCCCGTATTAACATGCGATCAGGTTTTAGCTTCTTATTTGAAAAAAAGGTATACAGTTGAACCTCGATATCTCGAACTTCAAGTGACTATATGAATTAGTTCGAGATAATAGAAGTTCGAGTTATCAGATTTCTAATCTGGACAATTTCTCAAGTTAACAGCTTAATGCAGGTCTACAGTAATGCTGAAAGCTCCTGTAGGAGCTTTCAGCATTACTGTAGACCTGCATTAAGCTGTGAAATGTGTTTTCTAGATATGCGTAGTGATACGGAATGGAAAGTGATGGTAATAAAAAAGCAAGCCGATTGAAAATTTAGTCAATCATTTGTAGTTTAGATTGCCTATTTAGACATGTACAGTAATACAACTCTAAACTGGAAGTCTAGAAGAGAAAAAATAGATACTTTTAGGTAGGTAACTGCTTAATGCAAGATGAAAGTCATGAAATAAGCCCATCTCCAAGACCGATAGTTATACTAAATTGAACGTCCAGTTTATATTTATGGTCACAGCATAGGGTTTGTTGGAGAAATAAGGAAGTTAAATATTGAAAGTGTTTTAATTTACGGACCTCTGATGATGATAAATTGCTGCATATCTAAATAAGTGATCCTCTCGGCTATAATCGTGTGCCGCAAATTAGGACTTTGATAGCTGTGGTAGTACGATCTTTAGTAAGACGAGCCCTGTTATTCAAAAGATTGTATTTGTTCTTATTTTGCTTGTATAAATAAATTATAAACGCTACTCACCATCTCGAAATTCTTCCCAAACTTTGTATATCCGACACGTAAACAGATTTAGTTAGTACTTATAAAACTAGATAACTGTCAGATCTTGGAAGTCAGTCAATGGTTATTCTCTTTATCCTGACAGCACCGATTGAGAAATGTCCCCCACAACAGATATCTAATGCAAATTAACTTATAAGTGATCTCCGTAAGTATCGTCAGTAGGTACAGAAAAGTCTCTCTAATACGGCCACTTCAAAAGGAGTTTAACCCATTACTTCATAGCCTATTTTAGACCCAACCTCTTTGAATAAATCTACAAAAAGGAGCATATACTAGAGAAAATGAAAATGTTAGAATTGTGTAGTTTTGAAACCATTGTGATAAATAG
Source organism: Azorinus chamasolen (assembly GCA_963576725.1). Lineage (NCBI taxonomy): Eukaryota > Metazoa > Mollusca > Bivalvia > Cardiida > Solecurtidae > Azorinus > Azorinus chamasolen. Next base: position 40,025,450 of record OY755235.1, read on the forward strand.
AGCATTTGCTCCTATGGAGCAAATGCTCTTCTTATCACAATGGTTTCATAAGTGATTTTGCAGAGGCATCAAAAGGCGTCACTATGAAGGAAAGGGTTAAGTCTGAATATTGAAAAATAAGTGGTAGCTGAATGCAAATGTCAGGCATTACGACTGTCCCGCATTAAGCTACATGTACCACTTGCTTTACAGACTCATGTATTAATAAATCATACGGTAGCTTTAGCGAGACTCTGCTATACCAGCAGTCTATTGATATTCAACTTATACAGTAAAACCTCTCTATAACGACCACTAAATTATGTTAATTAGTTGGTATTTTGGGCAGGTGGTTGCTTAAAGCATGGTGAAAGTAAAACAGAACACTCCTATAGGCGCGTTCTGTTTTACTTTCAACTTGCTTTAAGCATCCACCTGCCTTTAACACAAATCCTTTACTCAATGTATTTTAATGGACGTTATGGAGAGGATTTAATGTATCTGTGTAAATTACACAAAAGTCCTTTCCAGGATACACTCATAGAATAACCGTTTTTAACCACAAGGTTCATACAGTAAATGGCCCCTCTTTCTCGGTGGCTAAATCAAATATCAATCACGCTCGAATCAATAACAAACCTAAACCACTTGGTTTACTATAAGCCATGGATTGGCAGCTCAATTAAACGTTATTTTTATAACTGATTATGCGGAACAATACCACCGATAAGCAGTAAGCCATACACGCTTAACCATTTTACTGTTGCACATTCATGATAGAAATGATAAAACTCCTGAACTTTTATAATGACATTGTGGTATTGGAAGAAACTGTAGTTAGATCTATTATATATCCATAAGCAAACAGAACAGACCCTGATCAGACGGCTCCTTCAACGTTTGTATGAAAGAAATGATTAACCCTTGGCTTGCTGAATTTTAAAATACATTTCTCCTTCTTTACCCATGCCCTGTTGTATAATTACATATATCTTCACTGTGTACAAGTATTTCGCTGTGCAATCACTGCTGTGGAGTGCACTTGTTGCACAATCAACTTGTAAATAGTGCAGACCCTGATGAGACAGCTCCTGCAGGAGCTGTCTCATCTGGGTCTTCACTATTTACAGGTACGTATATTGACGTGAATAGCAAGCGAAGGGTTAACTCTTCGCCGGGAAGCGAGAAAGCTCGCTGCGATGGGCAAGTATGTGATTATCTTTGCAAATAGTTTAGATCCAGATGAGACACAGAAAAACTGGTGCTCAGCAACGACCAAACTGTCTGATACAACATTTACGTTAATATATATTGAAGGAAAGTTCAATCTGAAATTTAAAGCAGACGACATTGTTCACAGACGAAAATAATTTGGCGCCAAAAGAGGTTATCATGACATCAGTATAATTATCCAACATAGAACGATTTAGCGTAAATAATTGTCGTCTGCAGAAACTGTCGGCAGATAATATCCCCTTCAATTTCACTCCTTCAAATAGTTTTGATCCTATTGAGACATCGTGTTGTATCTGGGTCCACACTGCTCGCATTGGATACCACGGATGTATAACCAGCAGCTATTCAATCGACGTACTTTTCCGCGTTTGCCTATAGGTCGCACATTTTACCTGTTTTGTGTGAGAAACAAGTCACAGGCGTCCTTTGCAAACAGTGTGGATCCAGATGAGAGGGCTCCTCTTGGAGCCCTCTCATCAGGGTCTGCACTGTTTGTCATGTTACACGTTTAAAAAATATGTTCTCGAATTTTCGCGGTACGTTTGACCTTTTTGGAACAGACGGGGGGGGGGGGGGGGGTTAATAGTAAAATTATACGTATAGTCAAACAACTAGGTCTGACGGGTCACGGGTTCGCCGAGTCCATTTTTAAGGGAGATCAGCATTTCGGATATCCACGTGCCATTTATAAAAGAAAATGTTTAGTTATAGGTATAAAGAATAAGCGCATTAGTTATCGGAAATATAGCGTAGTGGATAAGACGTAGGACCATAAAGAAGTATATGATCGGCGAACATTTTATTAGGCGCAGGTTCGAGTCTCGCATCAACCTAAAATATTTTTTTTGCTAAAAATATTAAGGAAAGTCCCCTTAAGAGCATTAGTTTTGTTGTGCATTAAGAAACCACTTGTACATGACATTTACTAAAACTTATATTGATATTCATATTTTAGCATCGATTTATTATTGAAAATATGGCTAATATAGGACTCGAACTCAAACAAAGGCACACTTCCCTAACATAGACGACCATGTGCATAAATGGCAAATTACAATTATACAATATGATATAAAATAATACTCTACTATTCATTAAAAAGTAAAAAAAAGTTTAAGGTCGACACGGGATTCGAACCCACGCTCAATAAAAAACTACTCTCGCAATGTCTTCTGCGTACCTAGACTTTACCCACTGCGCTAAACTGCTGACAACAATGCCGCCTTCAATTTTATCTTATATACTAAACTTGTCTGTTTAAAAAAAATGGTCCGAGAACATGCGGAATGCTGATCTCCCTAAAAAATGGACTCGGCTGACCTTTGACACGTCAGACCTAGTTGTTTGACTATAAGATGCACGTACAAATTGTATACGCATATCTTGATCCTATATATCATGAACATTCATTGAGAAATAACGGCATTATAAATATTTTTATTTGAATTTTTATTCTGGCCTAATATGGACGCCGGAAATTTAGGCCATTTGGAGAAAGTGTAAACTTATATATACTTCCATATGTATAATTCCATAACTAATAGAGCAATCCCAGATCAGACGACTACCCTGGAGCTGTCTGAGCGGGTCTACTCGGTTTGGAAAAGCACCCAAACGTCAACTCTGCGTCTAATCAAGATGCAATATGTTGGATGCCCTAGTTGTATTTGAAACAAACAGTAGGATGTTGACACTGGGGATTTGTAGCAGACGACATTTCTTACGGACGCCAGTTATTTAGAATGTACAGTATTAAAGTTTTCGTGTACACTGTCAATTAACGGATAATACTGACCATTATACCTGCTCCTGCAAATATAATCGTGTTCTTATGTTTCATAATTATATCAAAAGTGCATTATGCCCGATTAAGTCTTATCCTAAATCAACTGAGCCAATACCGTATACAGTAAAACCGCTCTAAAGCGACCACTTAATGAGGAAGACATTAATGTGTTTAAAAGCAGGTGGTTGCTTAATGTAGGATGAAAGTAATGCAGAAAGCTCCAACAGGAGCTTTCTACATTACTTTCGTCCTGCATTAAGCTACCAGCTTTATCTAAGACCCAGAATTATACCTCATTTTGGTGGTCGCATTAGAGGTGTTTTACTGTAGATCCACATTTGTTGTATTTCTTGGTCTGAGAAAATAAAACGTGTTGCTTGAGTTTGAGTTCACTCCCAGTATCTGATTGGTCAGGTGTTGAGCAGCTCAAAATCTGACCTATAATATACTTGAGAATTAACTCAGACTTAAATTCAGAAGCTTTATAATACCGGGGACCGACAATGGTGATATACTTTTAGTTCAGATACAGCTTTATAATACCGGGGACCGACAATGGTAATCTTCTTTAAATTCAGATACAGCTTTATAATACCAGGGACCGAAACTGGTGATCTATTTTTAGTTCAGATACATCTTTATAATACCGGGGACCGACAATGGTGATCTACTTTTTGTTCAGACCCAGCTTTATAATACCGGGGGCCGACAATGGTGATCTACTTTTAGTTCAGATACAGCTTTATAATGCCGCGGGAGACAATTGTGATCTACTTTTAGTTCAGATACAGCTTTGTAATACCGGGGACTGACAATGGCGATCTACTTTTAGTTCAGATAGAGCTTTATAATACCGGGGACCGACAATGGTGATCTACTTTTAGTTCAGATACCGATCCTATATTTTCTTTAACCTCAAATTAAGTGGACCAGGGACAATACAATACAATATAGTATAATACAATACAATATAGTACAATACAATACAATATAGTACAATACAATACAACTGAATACCTGTACAATACAATACATGTTAAATACAATACATGTTAGATACTATACACTACAATAATATACAATACAATGATGACGTCATTATTTCTTATATGAATATTGAACAGGGAAATGGTTAATAATAAGATCGCTTTAGCGAGACTATACTGTACAAGTTAATATGACGTGTTCATTATAATCAACGTTAATAGTAAATCAGCCTATACAATGACATACAATAAAACCTCTCAAAACAGAACTTTTAATAAAGAACAATTGACAACTATTAAACATGTTGCTGCTTAACCATTTCCCTCATATAAACGTGTTTTCACGCATTTGCATACAGAGTAGACCCAGATCAGGCGGCTCCTATAGGAGCCGTCTGATCAGGGTCTGCTCTGTTTGCTAATGGAAGTTGATAAATCTGTTTCTTTCCTTTCTAAAATGGCTACAATGTCCAACCTTCCATAGTTCATTATAACTATTTTGTCTATGAAATTTAAGTAGGTATTGAAATTTGAAATAATCATAGAACAGGGAAAGGGTTGAGGCAGGGTGACAGTCATACAGAATGCTCCCAGGGGACATGAAGACCGATAATGATGCTCGTTTGGGTGTTCGTATTGGTGACATTGTACAGTATACCGTATGTCGATACGTCTGGCAAATAATGAACTGATACATGTCAAAGAACATACATCGGAAAATACAGTAGAACATGTATTAACCCTTTACCTGTTCTATGTTTATTACAAATTTCAATACCTACTGAATATTAATGGAGAATATAGTTATAATAAAATATGGAAGATGGAACATTGTAACCATTTCAGAAAATATAGAAAAGATCTATCAAATTCCATTAGCAAACAGAGCAGACCCTGATCAGACGGCTCCAAAAGGAGCCGTCTGATCTGGGTTTTCTCTGTTTGCAAATGCAAGAAAACACGTTTATATGAGGGAAAGGGTTAAGGGGCCATCAAAGAGCTCCTATGTTCAATAAATGAATGATCGCCTAGGACAGGTTCTGCTGTACTGTAATGCATTTACGCATGGACATACATGTATATTACATGGTTTAAAACCTCTCTAAACCGGAATGTTAGTATATATGAAATAAGTTTGTTTTGGCAGGTGACTGCTTAATGCTGGGTGAAACCCATACAGAAAGTCCATTCAGGACTCGGGTACCAACATTGATACTAATTTTACAGTCCAGTTTAGAGAGGTTTTACTATAGAACCTGTCTTAAGTGGCCAGCAAAAAAAAAAGGTCTAATCATGGGTCTGTAAGGCAGATGATAGCTTAATGCAGGTCAAAAGTAATGCAGAAATCTCCTATACCCTACATTAAGCAACCATTTGCTTTTAAAGACTCCTGTTCTGAATAAATGAATGTACGTTTAATCAGGTTCTACTGTATATCATTTCATAGCCAAATAGTTCAGACCCTGATCAGATGATTGATACAGGAACCGTCTGTTCTGGGTATACTCTGCTTGCAAAGGTGTTAAAAGCCGTGTCAGTGAGATAAAGTGAGATAAAGTGTGACATTCTCTGGGTTGTAAGTCTGAAAAGTTGTCAAAAATGACAACAATACTGTACTGTCACTGCCATGAAAAGATTGCTTATTAAGGTCACGTTCGACACGGCAATACAGTAAAACCTCTCTATAACGATCACTGAATTGTATTAATTAATTAGTATTTAGGGCAGGTGGCTGCTTAAAGCAAGGTGAAAGTAAAACAGAACGCTCCCACAGGAGCGTTCTGTTTTACTTTCACCTTGTTTTAAGCTGCCACCTGCATTTAACACAAACTATTTGATGCAATTTAGTGGCCGTTATTAAGAGGTTTTACTGTATATATAGTAACATCTCTTACCACTTTCCTTCATGCAAATTATTATTATTATTATTATTATTATTATTATTATTATTATACCACATTTATGTAGCCTTCTTTTCACACAGAATATGTGCGTTCAAAAGCGCTTCAAATGGATAAATTACATGTACAAAACAGGGTATATTATAGAACATTTAAAACAAAATATATTCAATATATTATATCGATAAGTATAATAAAAAACGAAATTAATTTAGAATCATAGGTAAACCCACATCATCCGTTCTGTAAGTTTATCTGCCTGTGTCATATTATGCTCTATTATATTGTGGCAACGCACTCAGATCACCAAAAACTCGAATGTAACATTCTATGCACAATGCCAGTACGTCACACAGTTACGACCCAGGACCAACTGACTTGGGTGCATGTTTGGCATACAACACTACACATGAAATATTGCCTTACATATATAGGACAATTGGGTAACATAATAGGTCAATTTGTAATTCATGCATATAAACTAAACAATGCAATACAAATAAACAACCGTTATATATACCCAATATGCAGCCCTCTCCAGAGAAACATTATTCGACCCGCTATGGCAACGAGGGAGTACACAATGGATAACTCGTTTTTTGCTACATTCCTTCATATTTATTTTAACGGAGTGTTGTAATACGGTATATCTAAATAATTACGGAGTTAAATGTTCTATTATGGGAACCCGAAAAGCTTAGCCAAAGTAGATATAAAGAGGGTATCCCATATATTGTTCCTACAACATATACTGTATGCAACACTGGCAAATGAATCATATGTAAACGCCCCTTCACGCCTTTGCAAATAGAGTAGACCCAGATCAGACGGCTCGCATTGGAGTACTTTGATCAGGGTCTGTTTATTATAATAGAATTGACTCAACAGTTTCTATCAATACCAAAATATCCTATGTACATGTGTCATTATAATGGTTCAGCTAGTGGATATTCTTGCTGTCAATATTTCCTACATGAATATTGAACAGGGAAAGGGTTACAGTTAGTTCTCTGAGTAATTGTTGTCTTCGTGAACAAATCGTCGCTTGTTTTAGTTCTAAAATAAGTACACGGGTTACTTTCATTATTTTCAAAAATGCCATCAGAGTCGATTATTACAGCCAAGAACCAAAATGGAAATGCAAACGGAATCATGAAATCATGTAGGAACCGTCTGATCAGGGTCTGCTCTGTTTGCTTATGACATTATAACAGATCTGACTCTACAGTTTCTCCTAATACCACAAATCCATGTGTACATACAGTTGAACCTCGATATCTCGAACTTCAAGGGACTATATAACTTAGTTCGAGACAACAGAAGTTCGATTGATCAGATTTCTTATCTGGACAATTTCTCAAGCTAACAGCTTAATGCAGGTCTACAGTAATGCTGAAAGCTCCTGTAGGAGTTTTCAACATTACTGTAGACCTGCATTAAGCTGTGAAATGTGTTTTCTAGATATGCGTAGTGATACATTTTAGAGCAATTTTGTATTGTAAGCTTTTGGAAGGACCGAACTTTAAGTTCCAATTATCCGAAGTTCGAGTTATCCAAGTTCGAGATATCGAAGTTCAACTGTATGCCATTATAAAAATTCTGCTAATAAATAGTCATGGTGTCACTATTCGTACAGGGAACGGGTTAAAAACACCTGGCGTGTTTGAGTGTGCAACTCACTGCCAGTTAGACATTCGGTTTTCAGTTGTGGGTTCGCATTTAACGAATGTACAACTCACTTCTGGCTGTATATACGAGACTAGCAGTGTATTCGCTTGAATTCATGATTGGGTTTTTGAATGCAATGCCTGTTAGACATTCAGTTTTCAGTTGTGGGTTCGCATTTAACGATTGTTCAACTCACTTCTGGCTGTGTATTCGCATTAACATGTGATAATGTGTTTGAATGTCCGACTCGCTGCCAGTTAGACATTCGCGATTCAGCTGTGGATTCGCATATACAACGAATGTTCAACTCACTGCTGGTTGCGTGTTCGTCGCTAGCAGTATATTCACATAAACATGTAATCATGCATCTGAATGTTCAACCCACTGCCGGATATGCATTCGATTCTCTTCATGTGTTTGCACTATACGGAACGAATGTTGACCTCACTGCTGGCTGTGGTTTCGTTCCCTTTTGTGTATTGGCACGCAAATGTATATAAACGAATGTCCAACCCTCAACACTCAACCCAAAACGCACTGCCAACTTTACATAGCTTAGTTTTAGTTGGTCTTATATTTCTTTGCTAGTTTATCTTAGAAGTCATCTATCTTTGTACATATAGAATTTAGCAACGGTTGATCATGTGCTTAATCATCTTTTTGCATAGCTTTCATCATCTCTGTCTAGCACTATCTCTTTTGTGTCTCTAATTTGGTTTTGACTGCTCGCAAGATCTAACATACATCGGCTACAACTGGAAGTTATAAGATGTCATGTTTTTAGAAGGCTTTATTTTTTCACCATGAGATGCTTTAAGTTACCACGTGACTTAAACCATTTACTCCAAGAATATTCATGAAATAAAATAATGGCGTAATGAATATTACTTAAATCAGTTATTATAATTGCACATGGACACATGACGTTTTGGTGATGACAGAAACTCAAGAGTAATATCTATGTTATGTCATAAGCAAACAGAACAGACCATGATCAGACGGCTCCTATAGGAGCCGTCTGATCTGGTTCTACTCTGTTTGTGAAGGTATAGAAAGGCCTTTATGGAGTAAAGACATTTATGGAGTAAAGACATTTTTGGAGTACAGAGATTTATGGAGTTTTAGTGGGTATTACTGTATTGTACATACCACTACAAAATCACTGTTATAAGCAAAGGATATATTGTAACCGGTATAGGCAACAAACAAGGGTTTATTGTTATCATCTGTCAATGCAATAGTTATGTAAGTAGTATAAATGTCTCTGGAGACAACAGTCGCTATTTAGTTAACTGAACAAATATTTATTCTGCACAATTAACTTCTGTATCGATCAAAGTTTATCTGTAATCGCATGAACATCCCGTTTACAAAAGAGATTAAAATACAATCGTTACTTATATATTTGTGTTTTAAATCTTCTTTCGCCAACGTCATGATTATATGTACAGTAAAACCTGTCGTAAGCGGCCATAAAATTTAGGTCTAATTTTGGGTATGTAAGGCAGGTGGTAGCTTAATACAGGTCAAAAGAAACACAGAAAGCTCTTATATGAGCTTTCGGAATTACCTTTGCCCTGTATTAAGTAACCACCTGCTTTTAACGACTCATGTGTTCAATAAATGAATGACTGTTTAGCACAGGTTCTACTGTATTCAAGCTACAGTAAAACCTCTCTGAACCGGACATTAAATTTACTAATAGTATAGATATTGGTCTTGGAGACAAGTGACAGCTTAATGCAGGATGGAAGTCATACAGAAAGCTCCTGCATTAAGCAGTCACCTGCCTAAAATATCTAAATTCTTCTCTACTAGATTTCCGGTTAAGAGAAGTTTTACTGTATTTGGAACCAGATAACACGCCAGCGTCTCATTGTGACCAAAATGATTGGTATTTAGATCATTTCTTTAAAAAAGATGTGTAACAGTGTATTCAGTGAAACATACTTATAACAATTCTCCAATGACTCTATGATTCACTATATCGCTATAACCAATTTTCTTTATATCCATACATGAGGAAGTTAATAAATGAACGAAAAGTACTAGGTACTAAGCAATGTTTTTGTTACACCAGAGTGGAACATATTCAAAATTGGTTGTTACCAAATATGTAATCCACGTAAAATAAAGTCATTATTATTATTATTATTATTATTATTTGTTACATGTAATATTAATATTAGTACTAACCACTTGCTTGTTTTCAAAAGTACTAAGCACTTTTTGTTATACCTGAGTACTAAGCCAACGTTAGTTATACAGGAGTACTGTGTTTTTTGTACTAGAGTGTTAGGCAAATGATTGTTATACAACGGTACTGGGCAGATTTTGTTATACCATAGTCGTAAGAAAATTTCAGTTATACCAGAATACTAGGCACGTTTGTTTGATACCAGAGTATGTAGCAAATATGTGTTATACTAGAGTATCAAGCAATGGTTAGAGTACTTAGCAATTTTCCGTTGTACAGGGATACTGAGCAATTTGTGTAAGACCAGAGTAAGTTTAAATCAAAGGACGTTGCATGTTTCGTTATGTCGGAGATCTGTATTAGTTTCGTTATATCAGACTACAAAACGTGTTTCTTAAATTAGAGTACTACGCGTTTCGACATATAAAATTACTATTTCATTATATCAGAGTATCAAGCAAGGTTTCGTTATATGAGAGTACCAAGCAAGTCTTCGTTACATTAGAGTACAATAAAGTTTTCGTTATATTAGAGTACAATAAAGTTTTCGTTATACTGAGTAATATGCAAGTTTTCGTTATATTAGAGTGTCAAGCAAGTTTTCATTATATCAGAGTATCAATGAGGTCTTCGTTATAGAAGACTACCCAACAGGTTTTAGGTAACCCTTTCGGCGCCAAATTTCTTATTGTCGTCTGCAATCCAAGTTTGTTAAATCATTCAGTAAAATAAGGAAATGAGATAAATAAATGCAAATTTTAAAGGAATAAAGCGCACATATAGAAATAGAGATTGAGACAAATAGTGAAGATTGAGACAAATAGTGAAGTCCCTGATCAGACGCCGCCTTAAAAAGGCGGCGTCTGATCTGGGACTGCACTATTTGTCGTGGTGCATTTATGCGACTGTGCTGTGAAAGGGTTAAATTAAAATACCAAGACAGTTGTAAGTATTTTGAAATACTATGTAAAATTTGTTTTACAAGAGAAGTTAGCAAGTTTTCTGTCAGAACAGAATATCCAATCAGTTTGTAATATCGGTGTACCTAGCGAGTTTTCGTTATATCAGAGTACTATACTAGCTTTCGTTCTATCCGATTACCAAGCAAGTTTCCTTACGTCAGACCTGAAATAAGTTTCATTATATCAGAGTACCGAGCAGATTTCTGTTATATCAGTGTTTGCTGTCAAAGGGCTGTACTGTATTTGATCATTCTTTGTGGAAGGTAGGGGATGCCAACAATGCAAACAATTGTATGTGTGTTAGTTATACACATTTGGTATACAGTACGGTACTGCTTTGTGTATAATCATTTGGCAGACACTGCCAATTAGTAGTTTAGAACATGCTTAGGCTACTATGAGTGTTTAATGTGTGAGTGACAATCAACTAAAACAGTCCAGATCCATGATTGTAGTCATCACAAGGGTGCCGTCAAGAATACAGGTTTTAAATATACTGATCACCTTTATGATATATTCAATTTTTACCAATAAGTAGGTTTTTCCTGTCGAAAATTTCTCTCAAACGGCTAAGCCACACATTCTTTGAAACTATGTCAATCCCTTTGGTAGTAACTACAATGCTGTATTAATTTTGTAACATTAAACGTTATTTGTAACTTAAGAGGTATTTATAACATTAAGGGGTATTTTTTAACTTAAGAGGTATTTTGTAACGTAAGAGGTAAATTGTATTTATAACATTAATAGGTATTTATAACATTAAGAGGTATTTTGTAACATTAAGAGGTATTTTGTAACATTAAGAGGTAAATTGTATTTATAACATTAAGAGGTATTTATAACATTAAGAGGTATTTTGTAACATTAAGAGGTAAATTGTATTTATAATATTAAGAGGTACTTATAACATTAAGAGGTATTTTGTAATAATAAGAGGTAAATTGTATTTATAACATTAAGAGGTATTTATAACATAAAGAGGTATTTTGTAACATTAAGAGGTAAAATGTATTTACAACATATAACATTAAGAAGTACCTATATTTTGTAACATTAAGAGGTATTTGTAACATTAATAGGTATGCTAGTGTTTCCTCCCGGTAAAGTAGAATCATTTATGGCAATAGCATTTTTGTCATTGTTTCGTTTAAAAACCCTAAACAAAAACAAAAACAGAAACAAAAAAATACAAAAACAAAAACAAAACAATAAATAAAAAGTTAAATAAATCGAGAATGCAAAGGCACATTTTCGCATTTTATTTTCAGATTGCCTCCTATACAAATACCGAAACCCCTCCGAAAAAATGCAACATTAGACGTTTGCATTGTCGCATTTTGTTGAATCGCAATTTTGGCCGATGCCGTGAAAAAGAAATGCGAGAAAGCACAAATCAAATCTCGGAAGGACAGAAGAGAATTGTAACGGAACATTCAATGGCCCAATCCGAAAACAAAGCCGCGCAAAAATGCCCCGTTGCATTCTCGCGTTTTTTTTCAAGGTCTCTGTCTTAACTTGGATTAAAAATGACTATTCAAATCATATTTGCATTTCTTTTTTTTCAAGTCCTCAGTCAAAACTTCAGATGATCAGAATATGCGATAATGCACAAGACAAATATGGCATTTTTTTCTGAGGGGATTTCAGATGGAAACACCACGAATACATATTTGCCCTTAAAAGTCCAATCCGAAAATAACCGCGAACACGAACTGTTGCATTCTCGTGGTTTTTTTGTCTTGGCAAAAAAGGCACAGAGCGACACCAGTAAACCTAATATGATTCCTCAAAGAGTATATGTATATGTATATGTATACCAACGAGTTGTCAAGTTCATGTAGGAATAGGCAAGGTCTGTTCTAACCTATTGTTCTAACAAACGACCCTCCTCGAGACGATCGAATCCAAATTTGATTTGACATGTACTTCATTTCACCCAATTTCATTCTTGTGTCACTTATACTCAGCATTTCTCAATAGGCACCTTTGCAGGAAAGTTATAGAACAACATAGCGGACAATGATTCTTTTGAATACATTAAAATGGGCTATACATGTTACCTGTCTTTGAAGATAAGACGATACCCAGTTTATGTTTCTTCAACACTTTGCCTCGTGAATATTTATATCAAAATGACGTCATGAGTATGGATTGGCTATAGGAGCGTTCTGCTTTACTTTCACCTTGCTTTAAGCAACCACCTGCCCAAAATACCAACTAAATAATACAATTTAGTGGTCGTTATAGAGAGGTTTTACTGTACATGGGGAATTTGACATGGTAGCAGCAGGTGTTCCAGCGTATCTTATTGTTATTAATTGCACGAGAGCCAAACAGTCAGAATACAAACGTGTCCATACGAGTATATACACGATTTGGTAACCTTTAAAGTCTTAACCCATTTCCTCATATTGACGACTTTTGACGACTCTGTAAAAGTCACTTTGTGAAACCATTGTGATAAATAGAGCATTTGCTCCTATAGGAGCAAATGCTCTATTTATCACAATGGTTTCAAACTACAAAATTCTAAATTTTTCCTTTTCTCTAGTTAATGCTCCTTTTCGGTAGATTTATTCAAAGAGGTTGTATATAAAAATACACTATGAGGTAAAGGGTTAATGTGACTTAGCCTACTTTGAAATAAGAGGTATGGACGTGTGTTTTACACGCGAAACTTCGACCCGATGTGCTGAACACTTCTACCTTATTATATAAAATCATTTCATGCATGTCAAAGTTATAACCCGAGCATAATAAGGGATGGGTGCACAGACGGTTAGACGGACGGACAGACTTTCGAGTAAACTGTCATAATAGACTCGTTACAAAATGCATAGGAACATGGCTACACATTCCAGCCGAGACGGATTGACAGATCTTCGAGTTAATTCAAGGACCTTAACTGTCATAATAGACCCGTTATAAAACACCTTGGCACAGAGCAGCTACACTTTCCAACCGACACTCTTTAAGTGCGGTCGCCAAAGTGCTCTCATTGATTAAATCGAAACAGCTACGAGTATAACATATTGTTAAAATGTCCAGGTGGTTAAAAAAGAGTGGTATGGAATTTTCACAACACCTTATTGTGACATATTCATACGTAATTGTCACACTTATGTGAGGAATTCGTACGAAATTTTCACACGTGTGACATATTCGTACATGTATGTGTGGAAACTACGGTTCAACAGCTTTCAGCATTACTTTTGACCCGTATTAAGCTACGAACTGCTTCACAGACCCATAATTAGATGTATTTTGGATGGCCGCTTAAGACAGGTTCTACTGTATAGTAATACTCAACCAGCTCAGTGCTTGCTGACATCAACTTGTGTTCTAGTTTGCAAACTGTATAATTATTCCCATGTACAAGGACTTCCTGAGAAGCACGTTGAATGTAGTTTTGAACAGACTCAATAAAACCGAGTCTGCAATTTTCTCTTTTTGTGTTGCAATTTTTGCTTTCGGGGGATCACAACCCTTCAGAATTTATAATCTTCACAACAGCAGGTGTTAAGTGCTTGTGTGGCGGCCGTAAAACGTCGCCCCGTACTTCATTCTCAGTGTTGTTATACCTTCTGATCCTTCGAGATCATGAATTTCAGTACTTCTTGTTCTGAAAATTGAATACCGCTTAATCCGGTGCTAGGGGGCGTGAGCAGTGTTGCACTTTCAATTTCTGCTCATGAACAGACTCAATAAAACCGAGTCTGCAATTTTCTCTTTTTGTGTTGCAATTTTTGCTTTCGGGGGATCACAACCCTTCAGAATTTATAATCTTCACAACAGCAGGTGTTAAGTGCTTGTGTGGCGGCCGTAAAACGTCGCCCCGTACTTCATTCTCAGTGTTGTTATACCTTCTGATCCTTCGAGATCATGAATTTCAGTACTTCTTGTTCTGAAAATTGAATACCGCTTAATCCGGTGCTAGGGGGCGTGAGCAGTGTTGCACTTTCAATTTCTGCTCATGAACAGACTCAATAAAACCGAGTCTGCAATTTTCTCTTTTTTGTGTTGCAATTTTTGCTTTCGGGGGATCACAACCCTTCAGAATTTTGTTCTACATGTATTTGCCAAATTAGGAAAACAGTAGAATATGTCCTCAGTGGCCATTCATTTATTGAACACGTGAGACTTAAAAGCAGGTGGTTGCTTAATGCAGGGCAACAGTAATGCAGAAAGCTCCTCTAGGAGCTGCATAACTTTTGTCCTGCATTAAGCTCCTATAGGAGCTTTCTGCATTACTTTTGTCCTGCATTAAGCTACCACCTGCCTCTACCACCTAGAATTATACCTCTTTTAGGTGGTCGCATTAGAGGGGTTTTACTGTAGTTTTTTTTTTACTTTTGACCCGCATAAAGCTACCACCTACCTTAAAGAGCAGACCGTTTTTGATGGCCGCTTAAGAGAGGTTCTACTGTAAATAGAAAAATGTGAACTATACTCTATTAACCTATACACGTTCGTTTAAGGCAACTATGTGATACTCTATTCAACCACAGTTTGAATCCAGATGAGATTTCGGTTAGGCTGTTTTACCCCTTGACTATATAATTAACCCATTTTTGCCTACGATTCCATGTATGGGACATAGGCAATCAGTGTAGATTCTGATCAGACGCCGTAATTTTCGGCGTCTGATCTGAGTCTACACTGTTTGCTGATAGGAATTTCAATATAAAACAAAACGAAATTAAAATTTAGGCCAGACATCCCTTAGATCAATAATGGACTGATTCAATATATGAACATGGAAGAAAATGGGCGCAAATGGGTTAAGAAAGATGATATAACTTTGACAACTGATGCAGACATACATTGAAAAGAGTCATAATACAACTTTTTGTTTCTTTCCATATGTTAAGTTCAGTTTTGTGATGAGAGTAGAGATAATACAGAAATGTTGGGGTTTTATCTTTAATTACTGCCAAAAAACCACCGTAGGCAGCTGTCAAAACCATAATTGTGTTTCAAAGCAATACATGACAACAGCAGGTATATCCGAATATGTACAGGGCTCTCATTCGGCCAGAGGTTGTAGAGAGAAATGCACATGCCACAGCTTGGATCTTATTAGTGTCGTATTCTTATTCTGTTTGTTTTTTTAAAATTCCTCACATATTTTTCATCCAGATACCTCCGATACCTTTTCTAAATAGACGAGGGTTTTCGGTTACCAAACAGACTAACCGCGACCGTCCATTTTGACAGGCTAAATACGAGGTCGGACAACATGCGGATTAATATATTGGACGGGTGATTTGACTTATGTTTATCAGTTAGGATATAATCGTCGCTCAAGTCCCGTTTATCGGTTCATCAACCTCCCACGGCATGGGGTTCTGATGGGTAGTCATTTAACCCATTCCCTCATAGTGACTACTTTTGACGACTCTCTAGAAGTCACTTTGTGAAACCATTGTGATAAATAGAGCATTTGCTCCTATAGGATCAAATGCTCTATTTATCACAATGGTTTCAAACTACAAAATTCTAAAATTTTCCTTTTCTCTAGCCAATGCTCCTTTTCGGTAGACTTATTCAAAGAGTGTGTATCTAAAATAGCCTATGAGGTAATGGGTTAACCAGGAAGACCGAAGATTGACACATAACACAACAATCATAACGAGAAAAGAAAAACAAACAAAGTTAAACGTTTGCCCTTATTTCACACATGTAACCTGTTACTGTTGTGGCGATGTACAATTCATGTATAATGTTGAATATACATATACCATGCATGCGCTTGTTCTTTCTAAATGAACCTTTTCAAACCAAAGCGTAGTCCAAGTTGTTACTTTCACGGACAAATAGCCAATGTGTAGCCTTACTAAGCTTTGTATACATCCATGAACATGTGACATAGGAGGTCATGAACTTTGACCCATTTATTCCAATATTATTTATGGAAAAATAAGACCCAGGTCTTATGTTGGAACCCATCTATTTTTCATGTTGAGGGGACGCAGCAAACACAGTACCCCTTTCCCGCATATAAACGAACGTGTGTTCACGCGTTTACAAACAGAGCAGACCCAGCTCAGACGGCTCCTAGAGGAGCCGTCTGATCAGGCTCTGCTCTATTTGCTAATAGAATTTGATACATCTGTTTCTTTGCATTCTAGAGTGTCTACAATGTTCCTTCTTCCATATTTCTATATAACTATTTTGTTAATAAATATTCAGTAGGTATTGAAATTTGGAATAAACATAAAACATGTAAAGGGTTATTTGTAAATATAAGCTATAAGCATCGATGGGATCAGCAAACAGTACAGTCCTGATCAGAGGGCTACTTCAGTAGATCAGCAAACAGTGCAGTCCTGATCAGAGGGCTACTTCAGTAGATCAGCAAATAGTGCAGTCCTGATCAGAGGGCTACTTCAGTAGATCAGCAAATAGTGCAGTCCTGATCAGAGGGCTACTTCAGTAGATCAGCAAACAGTGCAGTCCTGATCAGAGGGCTACTTCAGTAGATCAGCAAACAGTGCAGTCCTGATCAGAGGGCTACTTCAGTAGATCAGCAAACAGTGCAGTCCTGATCAGAGGGCTACCTCAGTAGATCAGCAAACAGTGCAGTCCTGATCAGAGGGCTACTTCAGGAGATCAGCAAATAGTGCAGTCCTGATCAGAGGGCTACTTCAGTAGATCAGCAAACAGTGCAGTCCTGATCAGAGGGCTACTTCAGTAGATCAGCAAATAGTTCGGTCCTGATCAGAGGGCTACTTCAGTAGATCAGCAAATAGTGCAGTCCTGATCAGAGGGCTACTTCAGTAGATCAGCAAATAGTGCAGTCCTGATCAGAGGGCTACTTCAGTAGATCAGCAAATAGTGCAGTCCTGATCAGAGGGCTACTTCAGTAGATCAGCAAATAGTTCAAACCTGATCAGAGGGCTACTTAAGGAGATCAGCAAATAGTGCAGAACCTGATCAGAGGGCTACTTCAGGAGTCCTCTGATCTGAGTCTACACTGTTTACATATGTTACTTTAAGTGAAATTATGCAGTAATGTGTTAATCATTATGCACTCGTTGACTGTAAGCTATCTTGCAGCTATGTTGAACCGCGAATTTCACGCCACCCATTTTTCACACGTGTGAAATTTGCGGCCCCATTTTTCACATAATTTGTGAAAATTGCGTTATGCTCCTATACCCCCCTTCAAAGCCTGACGCATTTTTCACGTATGTGAAAAATGCGTCGAGAAGATGTGCTCAACTATTCACTTCAAAACACGCGACGCATTTTTCACATACGTGAAAATATATTGAATTTGACCAATTTCTTTGGTCATTTCGGTTATAGATCAAGGTCGCAGGAATCGAAATGCCAGAAGTTGATTTGGGTGCTTGCTCAACATACTTATTTGATTAAAATATAATTATGGGTCACGTGGGTAAAACGTATATTGGAGTTCCTTGTTAATCCTTTAGTGTCCACATATTTGATATGCATTTGATGTCCCCGTGTAGCGGCACATATTGTCGCCGCTGTGCATATTTTCGCCGGCGACCATCTCTGCTGAAACAGATGGAACATATTGTCGCCGGCGTTAATATGTCCCGAAGTTTTCGGCACATATTACTGCTGAACTGCACAAATTGTCGCCGGCGACAATATGTGACGAAGGTTATGGTGCTTTTAAGGGTATTTTTGGCGACAATATGTCAAATCTTATATCATGTGTATATCTTTCATGCGAATATGTTATATATCTCACGGTTAATATAATGGGTACTATTTCGATTTTATGGGATATTTGATTAATACTTTATGTAATTATATGTATTACATGTATCTGATGAAAGAAAGAGTTGTTCTTTACTTAAGGTTATGATAATGCAAGGAATCGTTCCTATCGTATCGTATAGTGTACGTATATGTATAGTACGTAAATAGTATATCATACGTGATAATATCGTATATTGCGACAACAAATATGCTCACATATGTTGTATCGGACTTGACACGCCATCTTTCGGCAATAATTTGAGAGAGAGGGAAAATTTCTTTCTCCGACTCTGCACTATGTTTCCAGATCACAACTTTGTTTTAAAAGAGATCAACGCAGACATGTAAACCGAAAGTAGAAGTTTATTTTAGAATGTTCAGCAATTTAGGAAAACCATTGAAGAAAAATGCCCGCATTGATTGTTCTGAAAATCCTTATATCCTTTCGACTCATGTAGCGTAATAAAACGTATTGGCGATGTTGGCGTTCCATAACTTGGATCTATATAAAGCAAATTATTTGAATAGTTAGGGTTATAATGACTCTATGCCAGTCTGTGAAGTGGGCCAGTATGATGGTCGTAGGTATATAAATGGGCGTTTTATCAGCTGCCAAAATCGGCTCAGACAAGGGTTTTTTCGGCCCAAAAATAACGCACGCTACCTCCGCTACCTCACGTGTGATGACTGTTATGGTGCACCATACATTTGCAGCATCAAACCAATCGCATCATTCATTAGATCTAATGGCAATAGACACGACGCGCAAAAACATGACACCAAAATGTTTATTAATGGGCCAAAATTGGCTTCGTTTTTTTTCGAACAGTGAGTCATGACCTTTTATGACATTCTATAAATATACGCGTACTGCCTATCCGGTTGTGCTTATCTGGCACCGAATCAATAACACAAGCAACGTTGTTTAAAGTTGTCACCCTCACGTACTGCCAGTTAATTGGCTTTAGTCTGACAGTACAATGAGAGTTTACTGAAAGTAATTTGACACATTACTGAGAGTGAACAGACAGTAACCTGACAATCCAATGATGGAAAATATCATGCTTATTACATTGTTTTGTTTTATTATCATATTTTATAATAATGATAATAATGATAATAATAATAATAACAATAATAATAATAATAAGAAGAAGAAGAATAATTTATTTCGCCACATCACAGCATTTCAAAACAAGAGGGCCGGAATGGCCCTGAAGCGCTCACCAGACAATCAGAGGAGAAGATTTCCAAAATTTTCACTATATGTTTCTATTGAAAGCTGGCTACTCCTTGGGCAGGGCCAATTTTGACCACAGGGGCATACTTTATATAACATTTTTAGAGGACCTGAACATGAAGCTATGTGCCAAATATGAAAGGTATGAACCTTCCAGTTTCAGAGAAGATTTTCAATGTTTTTACTATATATTTCTATTGAAAACTGACCACCCCTCAGGTGGGGCCAATTTTAACCACAGGGGCATAATTTTAAACAAGACCATACAAAGTTCTGACTAAAGGCGATCAACTGTTCTTCTGAACGGATATGTGTACCCTAGCATTCCAAACTGATTTTTTGCATTTGAATATTATTATAAATGATTACATAATATCATTTCACAAATTAACTTAATAGTTTCAAGTAATACAATTTCATGTTAAAAAATATTTCATAATTTATTTAAAACCTTTAATTTGGCATTCTGGAGTCTTTAAATGATTTACCCTTCTTCTGAACTGCAGGGCAGGTTATAATAATATCATAATGCCAATCACTATTATTAATTAACCCTTCCCTCATATAAACGTGTTTACACACATTAGAAAACAGAGTAGACCCAGATCAGATGCCTCCTATAGGAGCCATCTGATCAGGCCCTGCTCTGTTTGTTAATGGAATTTGATACATCTGTTCCTTAAGATTCTAAACTGGCTACAATGTTCCACCTACTATATTTCATTATAATTATTTTGTAGATGAATATTCAGTAGGTTGTGAAATTTGAAAAAAAAAATGGCTACAATGTTTCATCTTCCATACTTCATTTTTACTATTTTGTTCATGAATATGCAGTAGGCATTCAAATTAATAATAAACATAGAACAGGCAAATGGTCAAGACAGAGCTCCTGCACCAGATACAGGTGCACTAAAAATAGCCACTGGTCATCTCTCTCTACTGCTTGACTGGATGACCTATTTATGAGTAATGAGAAGATGCTTAAAACGCAGTCAGCTATAAGTTTGCTAGAAAACTGTCCACCCTGGGGTGTAGCCAATTTTGACCACAGGAGCATAATTTATATAACTTTTGTAGAGGACCTGCACATGATGCTAGGTCCCAAATATGAAATCTGAGAACCTTCCTGTTTCAGAGGAGATGATATTCAAAGTTTTCACTATATGTTACTATAGAAAACAATGCACCCCTGGGGCGGGGCAAATTTTGACCCCAGGGACATAATTTATATAACTTTTGTAGAGGACCTACAGATGATGCTATGTGCCAAAGATGAAAGCTGAGACCCCTGTAGATTCAGAGGAGAAGAATTTTAAAGGTTCAAATTGTTGACGACGGACGACGAACGACGGACGAAGCACGACGCACGCCGACGGACGACGGACATCAGGCAATCACAAAAGCTAACACTGAGCACTTTGTGCTCTGGTGAGCTAAAAATACCATCTTCATTAATTCATTAGTAAGACATATTACTAAAAGCTATTCTACCGTAGACTGTCAGTTTACTCTAATTTAACCTTGTTTTCATTTCAGTATACTCTCAGTTTATTCTCAGTGCCCTGTCATATTTTATATATGTATATTTACAAAACATTCTTATCATCTACGTCGGTTTTAATTTCGGTAATTGGATAATTCCTTAAATCATAATTTCTGTTACCATATACTAAAGTACAGTCGACACTCATTAGCTTGAACTATTTGCGAACATCAATATTAGTTCGACTTTAAAGAACTCAGAGATAAATGATCTTTCTTCACACAATACACGGGTACCGCATTACTTTTTAAAATTTCTTTTTGGTCAAATACACATGCTTCATTTGCATTGTTGAAAATGAAAACAGAATCCCAAGCAGTTTACATACAGACAAGACGCCGAGTAGCTCTGTATCTGGTCTGGATCAGAATTGCTTGCAATTCAAATAACAGCTCAATTTGCAGTGACTTTCGTGGATTTCGGCATAAGCAGAAGTTCGACTGACCCAAGTTCGAGATAACGAGGGTCGACTCAGGGGATATAACTGTCATAAATATAATTCAGGGACAAAACTACCCTATCCGATACTAATTCAATGTCCCGATGTCTGTTTAAGATCTCTCGTATCAACAATAGCAAAACCATCTATTGACATATATGTGAAATATGCGTTGGTATTAGTAGGTCTTCAAAAAATGGGGTTAAAGTGCTACCGCATTTTTCACAGCAGGGTTTTGTGAAAAATGGGGCCCCATTTTTCACATATGTGAAAAATGGGGCCGCAAATTTCACGCGTGTGAAAAATGCGTCAACCCATTTTTCACACGTGTGAAAAATGGGTGGCGTGAAATTTGCGGTTCAACACAGCTACATTTTATAGACATGAAGTAAAACGCCTCTACACTGGAAGTTACATTTAGTATAAATATCTGTCTAGGTGACGGGCGGCAGCTTAATGCAGGATGAAAGTCACACAGAGAACTCCTCTGGGTGACTTTTACCCTGCATCAAGCAGCCACCTGCCTAAACTGGTTTCTACTAAAATTCCGGTTTAGAGAGGTTTTACTGTAAATTTCTGTTTGAAAGGCAACCTGGTTTTCAGATTTTAATTATGTTTAGAACAAAAGCTTTTCATCAAAATGTAAAAGCGACATATCATTATTAACACATTAGGGTTTCAATCGATGTCACTTCTGCTAAACATTTCAAAAACAATAGTCACGTTATATTCAAAGAAACGACATAATAGATGATTACCTGGATTTCGACTTTGTATATGTAATACATACTTAAGACGGACAAAAAAGGTATGAAATATATTCTAGCATATAAATAATTGTTCATTCTCCGTTCTTTCTTCTTCTTTTGTTCTGCGCTGAAAGTAAAGAAAATACATGTACAATTATTTCCAATGTGTGTTTTATGTTGACATAACAGTTTTTCCAAGTCATTATAATGATATATAGATAATATTATAATAGTAACCTATGGATAAAGCATATCGTTACATACAGTAAAACCTCGATTATTCGAACACTAAGATACGTATTATTATCGATACTCAAGACAGGTGACAGCTTAATGCATGGTGAAAGCCATACAGAAGGCTAATCTAGGAGCTTTCAGTATGGCTTTCACCATGCATTAAGCAACCACCTGCCTAAAAGGGTCTAAATTCTTCTATACAGAAAATTCGAATAATCGAGATTTTACTGTATTTAATATACATACATTATAATGAAAACACATAAAGTCAAGTTTGTATAAGTGAGAAGGTGAGGATTCTTTCGCTTTGAGCGATAACCAAATTTAAACGGAGTGCAACTAGGTCCCTCAGATTAAAAACATTTTTCTAAGCCTGAGCAGCTGATTGGTCACATGTTTAGCAAGTTCAAAATCGGATATTTAAGAATGTACGAAAACCCAGACTCGGAACCATTGTACTAAAGTGCCTATTTAGAATACAATGCTTCTTTAATAAAGGAGTTTAGAGCTAGAGCATATACAGTTTTATTCAAGCGCTGATGTAGCTGCTCCAAAATGTCCAGGAAGGTTATCACAGTTTTTAACACGACCGTGTACATTTGGAAAGTTTTGCTGGTTTCTTATACCATTTTGTACTAAAAGCAAACAATTGTCAAATTTACTAGGATAATCATTTCAAATTGTGGCTTTTAATTGGTTTTGTTACGGATTGTGACTGAAATTAGATGGAAGAATATTTTACAAGTTTTGTATTATGTATGTGATCTTAAGTTATATATATTGAGGTATATATACAATAGATAATGGTATATATATATACCTCAATAAGGTCTCGTCTTGTCTAGAAATTTTCTGTCATAAACTTTGCCAGTTCTGAAAAAGAAAAAAAAAGAAATATATTTTATAATTAAATAAAACGTCTATTTAGCGACAACTTAAAAAGAAAAGAAAAAGAATAAAGATGAGACAAGAAATGCTATACGACTGTACGTAGCAATACCAGCAGCACAAATTAAGTGAGCGCATACATATACAGTAGAACCCTTATAATGCGACTTCTTAATGAATAAACATTGGTGTCTTTATAATCAGGTGGTTGCTAAATGCAGGACAAAAGTAATGCAGAAAGCTTTTTTCTGCATTACTTTTGTCCTGCATTAAGCTGCCACCTGTATCTAGCACCCAGAATCATACCTCTTTCTAGTGGTCGCATTTAGCAGGGTTTTACTGTACATACACACAGTAGCCTTCACAAACTTGACTGCCTACTACCGAAAGCATATCTGCTCTATATGTCCAAAATATGTCACAGTTACGTTAAACTAAAACTCAATCAAAATCATGGAACACAAACAGTAAAATGCGAAGTCTAATTGTAAATTTTTAAGACTGATGGTAAATAAACGTAGGACCGACATGGTGCAGAAAGCGCACGTGGAGACGTTTGACTTCTGCGTTCATTAACTATTGTCTCCCCGTAAAAACATGGCGTGAGCTGAAACACTGATATGTAACATCAATCTGGATATGCGTCTACATGTACATGGTTTAACCCTTTCAGTACTGGAAACAAGTCCATAGTTCCTTTACATACAGTACAGACCCAGCTGATAGGGTGCCTAGATGAGCCCTCTCTGTTTGTAAATTTACACTTTAACCCTTTCGCTGCCAAACCCTGTCGTCTGCTAACTTTGTTGTCTGCTACAAATTTTCATTCTTTTGATGTTCTTCATTTTTGTTTCAAAAACATAGTAACAGTAACAAACAGTTTGGATCCTGATGAGACGCCGAGTTACTCGGCGTCTCATCTGGATCCAAACTGTTTGCATAGGTAATCACAGATCCGGCATTGGCAGCGAAAGGGTTAAAAACACTCACTGAATTTTCACTTTAAGCTTGACCTTTTTGAATTTCGGAATAGTCTATTTGAAAATTCGGGGTTGACAAGGATTAATATAAAGTGCAGAAAATCATCTCTAGAGCGACCACTTTTTGAATAAACATGTCAATAAAGCAGGCGGCGATTTAAGCAGGACAATAGT
Organism: Azorinus chamasolen; assembly: GCA_963576725.1. Classification (NCBI taxonomy): domain Eukaryota; kingdom Metazoa; phylum Mollusca; class Bivalvia; order Cardiida; family Solecurtidae; genus Azorinus; species Azorinus chamasolen. The sequence goes on from OY755235.1 coordinate 40,050,158, forward strand.
AAATCAAAAAGAGTATACATGAGCTTTCTGCATTAAGCTACCATCTGCCTTTAAGATTCAGAATTAGACGTCGTTTTGGTGGTCGCTTTAGAGGGTCGGTCATCAATAGCAGAACAGAACAGGAGATATTTTTTAACTTGGTTATGTTTAGAATACATAATTTATAAAAACAATGCAGTAGCATGCGGATGAAATAACAGTATGATTAACTCTTTGCACGTTAAGCAAGTTTTCGTCTGCAACAATTGTCGTCTGCTTCAATTCTTAAAATAAACTTTCTCTCATTTCTTTGCCAAAGTATGGCCATGGTGACGAACAGTTTGGATCCTGATAAGACGCAACATCATGCTGTGTCTCATCTGGATCCAAACTGTTTATAGGTATTCACATTTGCGCCGCTAGCGCGCAAAGAGTTAAACAGCAGGAGGCAGTGGACCTATAGAACTGTTCCTGCATATTTGTTAGATATTGGTATAAGTGACATAATGATGTAACCGTTTCCTTCATATAAACGCCTTTGCACGCTTTTGCAAACAAAGAAGACTCAGATCAGACGGCTCTTGTAGGAGTACCACGATGCCCACAATTCAAAGTTCTTTTTTGAAAGACAAGCAAATAATCAGATAAGATAATGAGTGATCAATTAAACATTATCACTGACGATGTAAACTAGTCTGAACGGTCCAAGTTCGAACACAAAGTGTAAGGGAGATAACTCTTAACCGTAATCATGTACATGTATAGCGAACCTTTATCCTGCTATTCTAGGCCCGAATCGTTTTTGACAACAGTTTTGATCCAGGTGACACGCTGAGACTTATTAGGATCCAAACTCTTTGACACCCGGTCAATAGTGTCTTAACTCTTTGGCTGCCAAATGTTGTCGTCTGCAAACTTTGTCGTCTGCTTCACTTTTTCTATTTTCATATGTCTTTTTTTTTATTTTCAAGAATCAGTCACAGTTACGATGAGTTTGGACCATGATGAGACGCCGAGTCACTCGGCGTCTCATCTGGATACAAACTGTTTGCATGGGTAATCACAGATGTGACATTGGCAGCGAAAGAGTTAAAACATTGATAGAATACGAAGCGTCCAACACTGTACTAGATCTGAGCAAATGTGAACAAACTATTTTTTTCAATGCGGGTAGGAAAGAGTTTAATCTCTCTAGAGTGGATAGCCAATGCTCTAGATAAATAAGAGTTTCCAAATAAGATACTCAAAATAAGAGACTTCAGATAAGAGACTCCATAACATGGTGAAACTAAACACATTTCGCATCAATATTGTCGTCATTTCTCCATTATTGGTTTATGTCATCTGAAACAATTTCAGATCTTAACTTGAGCTTCTGCGGCCGACACCTTACATCTAATCTTGAGCATTGGCTACATCACCTCACACTTTATCTTGAACTTAGACGACCCCCATATTAAACTTTGTCCTGAAGTTCTGAAACCCTAGCAAGTCACCTCTTATACTGAACATTGTCGACCCCACCATACAGCATAACTTAAGTTTTGGCGACGCCAACCGTACACAATGTTTCGATCTTTGTAGACCCCAGCTTTCACCTTATATAGACATACGGCGACCCCAGCTTTCACCTTATATTGAGCTATGGCGACCCCAGTTTTCGCCTTATATTGAACATTTACGACGCCCACCTTACACTTTAGCTTGTGCTTTGGCGATATCGACCTCACACAGTATCTTTTAATATATATATATTAAATATAGAAACAGCTGTCATCTTTTAGACTATAAAATAGCGTTAACGTGTTACTGATCTGGGACTCGCAATCGTAACTACTCGCCGTATTCCGTCAGAGTTCGGAATCTTATTTCGATAGAAATAACCGAGGTGTTCCGAGTGCTGGGACTCGCATAATTATGGAGCTTTAAGGTTACGATATTATGACTGAAACTATTGTACGACGATAGCTACTGGAATTTGGTAAATACAATAATTCCAGTTGCACGATGTTCGATTTACTTGCTATACACTAGAAGGTGCGACAACTGCGGCCATACGTGTACAGCAAACCCCTCTAAATCGGATGTCCAATTTTGTATACGTATCGGTCTTAGAGAAAAGTGACAGCTTAATGCAAGTTGAAAGTCATGCAGAAAGTTCCTAGGAGCTTTCTGCATGCCTTTCACCCTGCATTTAGCAATAACCTGCCTAAAGTATCGAAATTTTCTCTACCGGTTTAGGTGGGTTTTACTGTAGTAGCGAGTGTTGTTAATTAAGATATACGATAATTGTGACCCAACGATTACTAGTAAGGAGGACATGGAATTATACGTGTGGCATAAAAAATCGTGATGGTTACAGAAGGTAAGTGATGGTGTTATAGTACGTTGATAATAACATTGATTATTGATAAACGTATTATTTGTTACTTAAATTTGTTTTATCGCTGTGAAAACGTATGGTAAAGAATCACTCTGGGAATACATGCACGCATAAATGACTTCTACAGAAGACAGTTGCTTAACCCGTTCCCTTATGTAAGCGCATGTTCGCGCATATGCAAGCAGACTAGACCTAGATCAGACGGCTCCTATAGTATAGGAGCCGTTTAATCAGGGTATGCTCTGCTCTGCTCTGCTTGCTTATGGTGTAATACAGATCTGATTCTAGAGCTTCTGCCTGAGTCAAAATGTCCTGTGCTCATATGCCATTATAAAAAATAATCTTATTAATATTCATGACGTCATAATTTCTTACATGAATATGCAACAGGGAAGGGGTTAATAATACCCCTAATGCCACCATGGCTATCTATTAACTGATTCTTTTTATAATAGTAGTTGAACCCATACTTTGTCTTTTTCTACCATGATAGGAAACTGTAGGATCAGACCTACATCACGGCAAAAGCAATCAGAGCATACCCTGATCAGATGGATTCTATAGGAGACGTCTGATCTTGGTCTGCTCTGTTGACAAAGGCTTTAAATGAGTATATGTGATGTCTAGGGTTAATTCGGAACGAAGGTACTGCAGAAATGCCTTATTTATTAGATGCTTTCTACATTTATTTCATCCTGTATTAAGCTACAGCATGTCAATCAAGTCAGACTTACACTTATTGCCATCAAAGGATGGACAGTTGGTTTACTGTGTATTGTTCGGTACTACCCTGTACTATACATATAATGGTTCACTGTGTATTATTCGGGGCTAAGCCTGTACTACATGTATACACATAAAGGTTTACTGTGTATTGTTCGGGGCTAACCCTGTACTATACACATAAAGGTTTACTGTGTATTGTTCGGGGCTAACCCTGTACTGTACACATAAAGGTTTACTGTGTATTGTTCGGGGCTAACCCTGTACTATACACATAAAGGTTTACTGTGTATTGTTCGGGGCTAACCCTGTACTGTACACCTAATGGTTTACTGTGTATTGTTCGGGGCTAACCCGGTACTGTACACATAATGGTTTACTGTGTATTGTTCGGGGCTAACCCGGTACTGTACACATAATGGTTTACTGTGTATTGTTCGGGACTAACCCTGCACTGTACATAATTTATCGCATTTGCAAACAGAGTTGACCTTGATCAGACGGTTCTTATAAGGACCGTCTGATCAAGATCTGATGTGTTCGCTAATGATATAGCATAGCTATAACTCTGTGGCTAAGGCATTCAGTGCTCATGTGTCACAGTAAAGCCTCTCTATAACGGCCACTAAATGGTGTTAATTAGTTGGTATTTCGGGCAGGTGGCTGCTTTAAGCAAGGTGAAAGTAAAACAGAACGCACCTTACTTTAAGCAGCAACCTGCCTTTAACACAAAATACTTGATGTAATTTAGTGGCCGTTATTGAGAGGTTTTACTGCATTATAAAAAACGCATCTAATCAATATTCATGAAGACAATATTTCTTACATGAATATTATTGGTGTAAAGCGTTATAACATTTGTGTTTACCATCAATATCAAGTTTTCCGTCATTGTTCCTATCTGCGAGTTCAATCAGTCCATTCAATGCATCATCGTCATATCCACTTAAGATTAATTTGAGTTCGTCCTTGCAGATGATGTTGTCCCCGTTGGTGTCATATTCTTTGAGTGCTTCACAGAGCTCGTTGAAATTGTCAGCAGTGTGAAAGGAGTGCTTCTCCCCCTCAAACCGTAGTGCAATAAACTCTTCCTTATTTATCTTCCCATCACCTGGAGTTACATAAAATATAACGCATTTCTTAACCCATTTACTACTCCATGAAGTTGATTTCCATACAATTGGCAACCCCATTCAAACCAATTTACTTTCTAAAACGTCGAGTTAAGTTTCCGGCCCCCTTTACTCCGTGGGCATTAGAAAAAATCTCATCATGATTAATTGTAATAAAAGCACGTGTACACAAAGGATGTTTTGGCCATGGTAGCAACTGTAGAATCATATCTATATAACAACATACGCTAACAGAGCAGAACCTGACCAGGCGGCTCCTACAGAGTATAAGTGTTTTTCAAAGTGTATATATTGACTAAAAGGTTAAGCATCCGGTGCAAAGAAGTAATTCATATTATTTCGTTTACCTTGGTTTAGGTAGAAATAGTCGTTGGATGTTGGCCGATTGGTTCCCTTTTTTGTACGGTAAGAAACACGTTTGTTAAACCCCACAGATAGTCTTGTGTTTGTTTTAAAACAACAACAACAACAACAAAAGAAAAAATACAAACAACAACAAAAACAAGCCAGACAAAACCAAAGATAACAAAATACTTGACGCGAGGACCTAGCATGGGGCTGAGAGTAGGGTAGGAGAGGATGTTCCAGACCATGTCAGCTATATTCTATATACCATTAGGTTACACTGGGCATGGGTCCCCTGCAGTTGGGGCTGCAACTCCGCGCTGTATTTAAGGAGGGATTTCTCCTGAGATATGTGACTGTATTCGCGAATGAGGCACTTATAAATCACTTCAGAGATAGTATGTAAGTACATTATATAAGTACGTAATTTTCCGGAAAATAGCAACAACAACAGCAACAGCAAAATGAACTAAATAAGCTATTTTCATCTTATATATCTATGTCTATTTGTTAAAGTGATACAGTGCTCCCTCCTTACAACAACGCATGTCACTGTTTCCGAAACAACACGGCTCAAGAAACAACTTTTTTCCATCGTATTGTCTTTATGCCTCAAACAAACCCTATGTTGTGACCACTCTTTAGAATCGTCACTTTGTGACGATTCTAAAGAGTGGTCACAACATAGGGTTTGATTGAGGCATAACGGTTTTAGTTCTCGAAATACACCCTATCTGGGGATCTGCAAACAAACTAATTATGTTTGATTTTCCCTCCCTATAACAACTCCCTCTGAACAACACATACAATTTTCGTATCCCAAAGGGTGTCGTTGTAGAGAGGGAGCACTGTATAACTCCAGTTTAGTTAGATTTGGCTTTGCTATCGAGACGTTTTATTGCGATAGAAACAGACTCGAATACATGTATTACTAAAATCAAATTTATGAAATTAGAAAAGTAAGGATTAACATTTTGCAAGTCTCTTTCGCATTGTCTTGAGGTTTTCCCATCAAACATTTCGGCTGTAGACATGACCCGATGGTACACGAACGAAAGAGACATGCGAAGTTAAGATTGAGTTGTTTTTTAATCTGACTCTCGGATATCTTCTGAACGTATTTTTTAAAATATAATCTTTTTTTCCGAGACGAAGCGACCCAAGCCAATAATCAGAGGAGCATCCATCTGTCCAAATGTATCCGAAAGTGAAATGCAAAATTTAAGAAATGAAAAATTTTACATTATTTTTCACATATATCTTCTGGGTATGATCAAGTCGTCCCTAGGCTGTTAGGTTAAAAGGTGGAACCCAGAGGTAATCTGAAAGTGACATATGAAATTTCCTATGTCTTAAATGTCTCATGTCTTAAATTTCGTACGTAATAATTAATTACCACCTCTTTTATCTCGAAGAAACATAAACAATTTTTTATTTTTAGATTTTCGAATGCACGTGCATCTGTGATAATAATTAAGAAATGAATGACGTGCTCCCGGTGTTCATGAGGTTATGCAACGCATAGCTTTACGAGCAAAGTTAGTGAAGCCCAAAGGGCTTCACGTGAATCTTTGCTCGTAAAGCTATGCGTTGCATAACCTATGAACACCGGGAGCACGTCATTTATTTCTTATATTTATATTCCATTGTATTTCTTATATTTCAACAGATTTTTTTTAAATGAACGTTCATGGGAAAATGCAACTTTCTTTTTAGAATAAGGTTATATAAGGACGTTGCAGGGCGAATGTAAATATTCGCGTTTGGACGACACGTTGTCGCATGACCAAAGGGCGAATGATATGCATACATTGCATCCATTAAAACAGTTAATTCATGTAGTTTGCTTTTAAAAAGCAATAACGCTGGCCATAAGAAACTTAAATTTCTTGAACAAAATCCGTACCAAAAGAAATATCAATTATTTTTTATATCAATAAAGAATTAAAATGAATAAAGATGTACTTTCGTCAAAAATATTTTAAGAAGTCGGTTTATTCGGCAGCTGTTTCTGACAATTTTTATAGTTTAGTTTAAACATATTTTATTTCGATTCTATACATATTTACATTGGAAATGTGATTGGGTCACAAGTTCTGATAATGTTAATTTCGACCCCCCCCCCTACAATATGTTCACAATAAAAAAAAATACAATGGCGAAATATTTCATGACGTACAGCTATAGTAAGTATATTACAAAACAATGTGAAAAACAGACCGAGAAAGAGTGTGCAGGAGAAGGAAAGACAAATGGATAATTTATATACAATAGAAAGGTCTACTGGAAACACATTTATTGTATAAGCGTTTCATATTTCTTTTGTACGAATGTTTTCATTATTCATCCCAAAGCTGAAATTGTTGTATACAATTAACCCTTCGCTGGCTATTCGCGTCAATGTACCTACCTGTAAATAGTGTAGACCCAGATGAGACAGCTCCTGCAGGAGCTGTCTCATCAGGGTCTGCACTATTTACAAGTTGATTGTGCAACCAGCGCACTCCGCAGCAGTGATTGCACAGCGAAATACGTGTACACAGTGAAGATATATGTAATTATAAAACAGGGCATGGGTAAATAAGGAGAAATGTATTTTAAAATTCAGCAAGAGAAGGGTTAAGATTACCAATCCCTGAAACATATAAAAGTGTTTAACGTTTTACTTCATAAGCATGCCTTTCTACACATTTGCAAACAGAGCAGACCCAGATCAGATTGCTATTGTAGGAACCATCTAATCAGGTCCTGCACTGTTTGCTTACGAACTAATATAGATATGACTCTACAGTTTCTTCCTTTGCCAAAGATTCACGTGCCCATGTTACTTTATTGATATTTATAATGCCATTACTTCCGACATGAATATTCATAGAGTAATGGGTTAAATTAAGTCACGAACTCCCTGTATTTTAAAATATTCAGTTACATTTAAAAAAAAAACGCGTTACAGCGTGTTTTGGAGATACCAGTAGATTGCTGTAATCGTTCACAGAACATTTAACCATTCGTTTGCTATTCACGTCAATATACCTATCTGTAAATAGTGAAGACCCAGATGAGACAGCTCCTGCAGGAGCTGTCTCATCAGGGTCTTCACTATTTACAAGTTAATTGTGCATCCAATGCACTCAACAGCATTGATTGCACAGCGAAATACTTGTACACAGTGAAGATATATGTAATTATACAACAGGGCATGGGTAAAGAAAAAGAGAAATGTATTTTAAATTTCAGCAAGAGAAGGGTTAACTGTTCTTGCATTAACCGTTTACTCCATAAATACGCCTTTTCTACGTCTTTACAAACATATCATACGGCTAACAAATTCCCATGTCCATGAGAAGTAATCTAGTCTATAATCATGACATTACTATTTCTTACATGAATATTTATGGAGTAATGGGTTATTAGTACTGCAGTCCGAACCCTTGGCTTACAATCGCAATCGTCATAGATCTAACCCACCAATTTGGGCCAATCTTGCAAAAAGATCAAGAATATTCAGTATCGCATTCATTATGTTAATACAGTGAGTAACCCGTTCAGCCATCCGTCTGTCCGTCCGTGTGTCAGTCAGTCAATCAGTATGTCAATCCGTCCGTGCGTCAGTCAGTCCGCGCTAGCAATTCCTGTTTATGTGACTATGAGAACAACAGGTCGTTTGTTCTCATAGGTTTCATGTGGCTAATTTTCATTTTTCATGTGACCATTTTGAAAAAAAGAATAGCCACATACACTCAATCTGTAAGAACGTCCATCTGTCCGTGTATCCTCATTCATTGTTGCTAAACTTTCATTTCTTGGCCAATTTTTCTCAAATTTGCTTTAACACTTGTCATAAATAAAAAGGTTGGATTAATTCGATTTTCAGAGTAATCTTCCATGTGGAACCAAGTTTTGTTCTCTGACAGGGTGGCGGCGTGGGGTATGTGTGTGGGTGGAATAAACCCTGCCTATAGTTGATCGGGTTTTAAAGAATGAAGAATCTGATTTTTTTTTCTGGGGTTCAGTTTTTTTTTTATATATCTGATCAGTATCTACAGAGATGTGGTCCATGCCTGTTGCGAAATCAGGAATACGGCTGTATTTAACCAGTCTTTACAGAATGAATCGCCGCATTCCATTCTGAGGGTGTGGTTTAAAGGACACAAGAACTTAAACAACTGTACTAATAGGTTTTTGTCATCTAGATTTTGTTTAAACACATAATGCAATGTTAATTGTTCAACGTGAAATAGATTTACCGTCTTTGTCTGCTAGCTCGACTGTCTTTAACACTTCGTTGATGTCTTCTTCCGTTGGATTCTTGTTGTCTAATTGCCAGCACCTACCAGTAAACAACACTGTGAACATTGCTTCATGAACAGTAGTCTTGAATTCACTATTATATGTTTTGGCAATCAAAATGTTTTGACATACTTATCTCTTCAAAATATTTTGATATTCTGTATGTATATTATGACGATGTACAATGTACAAGTCTTTAATAAATTGTCTGTTCTGTTCTGTTCTATTATCTGAAGTGAGGCCCGGGGCTATTTGAATGACAACACTGTGAATCCAACATATTTGTTTGTGAATATATATCTTAACCTTTCGCTTGCTATTCGCGTCAATATACCTACCTGTAAATAGTGAAGACCCATATGAGACAGCTCCTGCAGGAGCTGTCTCATCAGGGTCTGCACTATTTACAAGTTGATTGTGCAACCAGTGCACTCCACAGCAGTGATTTCACAGCGATATACTTGTACACAGTGAAGATATATGTAATTATACAACAGGGCATAGGTAAAGAAGGAGAATTGTATTTTAAAATTCAGCAAGCGAAGGGTTAACAAATTCCCTGTTGAATATTCACATAACAAAATAGTGACATCATGGATATTTATTAAATCATTTTTTTTTATATAACGGCATATGTACACTTGAATATTTTGTATTATTACACATTGTAGAGTACAGTATATATTAGTTTGTAAGCAAACAGAGCAGATCCTGACCAGTCAGCTCCTAATGAGAATCTATTTTGTTTGCAAAGGCATGGGCACTATTCTATGGAAGGGTCAAGTAAACATTACAAGAAGTCTAGTTGTGGGTCTTTAAGGCAGGTGGCACCTTAATGCAGTACAAAAATAATGCAGAAAACTGCTAGAGGAGCTTCCTATAGTACATGTACCCTACATTGAGCTACAGTAAAATCTCTCTATAACGGCCACTAAATTGAGTTAATTGGCTGGTATCTAGGGCAATTGGCGGCTTAAAGCAAGGTGAAAGTATAACAGAACGCTCCTATAGGAGCGTTCTGTTTTACTTTCACCTTGCTTTGAACAGTCACCTGCATTTAACACAAACTATTTGATGTAATTTAGTGGCCGTTATAGAGAGGTTTTACTATACCTTCAGTTTACTACGAATCCTATGACTAATCCGATCTTGGTCACTTTACACTACCCGTGTTGTATTCTTGAGTTTTGTGTCTGATGATGTAGGCTATTAGTGTTTCATGAACCCACACACCTTAACCCTTTACTCCATGAATATTCATATCAGAAATAATGACCTCGTGGATATTAATTAGATTAATTACTATAATATCTGATATACACAACCATGGCAAAATGTATAGAACCATATCTATATATAATAAGCAAACAGAACCGATCCTGATTAGACGGACCCCACAGTAGTCTGATCTGGGTCTACTCTGTTTGCAAAGACGTATGTATGGTGTAATGGGTTAAGTATCCTGTGCAAAGAAGGAATTGTAAATCATTTATTTCAAACAAACATAAGGAAATGTCAAAGTAATTATGGCAGAACCAATTAGAGTATACATGTCGGCATACAGGGTTTTATGTATTTTATGATATACCACATTCAGCTATGATTGATTTTCATGCGGCATAAAACATACATTGACATTAAACAGCTGTAAATAGATATTTCCAGCCGGTAAATCAATAAGTACTTTATGTTTAAGATACACTTAACTTATTCTGATGGAAATTCATCGGGGTTGTTGTATCAATTACACACAAGAATAATTTTTGAAAGCTAACTGGGAGCTTTCGTCATCAGAATGCTTTCTACTACGGGGTAACCCTTCCCATCATATAAACGCCTTTTCACGCATTTGCAAACACAGTAAACCTATATCAGACGGCTCCTATAGGAGCCGCCTGATCAGGGTCTGCTCTGTTTGCTAATGGGAGGTGAAAGATATGTTCCTTTACTTTCTAAAATGGCTATACTTGTTCACCTTCCACATTTCGTTATAACTATTTTGTCCATGAAAATTCAGTAGATATCGAAATTCGGAATAAACATAGAACAGAGAAGGGATTAACACAGCACGGTTTGGATTAACAGCGTTACACACGTAGAATACGATGTCAACATCGTCCACTCATCGAGCAGTGTTAATTGATAGTAGAAACCACACAGTCTGTTGACGAAATCCTCAGTACTTGGTCGAAAGCTCCAAGTTAGCTTTTAAAGTTGCTTTTTATGTGTAAGTGACAAACTCTTGATAATTATTAATACACTAAACAGCTATTTATTGCAAAAGCGTAAATACATTTTTATCTTTATTCCGCTATTTTCAGATAGCTTGATTCCTGATAATTATTATTCCTGATTATTTAATTACAGAGGGATAAGGGTGAACGTAAAAAGTAATTCAGAACAATGCTGATCGAGTACAGTAAAACCTCTCTATAACGGCCACTAAATTACATCAAGTATATTGTGTTAAAGACAGGTGTCTGCTAAAAGCAATGGGATAGTAAAACAGAACGCTCCCATAGGACCTGCCCTTGATACCAGCTAATTAACACAATTTAGTGGCCGTTATAGAGAGGTTTTACTGTGTATCGTCCAACAATAATAACAACACTAGCATTAGCACATGATGAAATCAGCTACACGCATATCAGCAATTTGCTTTACAGCGAGTGTAGAAACAGATCAGACACCGCTTGTTAAGTATGCTTTGCCCTTCTGAATATTTTTCCTGTTAAATATTCGTGCAAGAAATATAAATTACATTATTAATACTTATCAGCTGAATTTATATACTCTAGAGTCACATCGAACATGATCAATCGGCTCTTATCGTCTGATCTGGATCCACTCTGTTTGCAACGACATGAAGAGCGTTTGTATGAAGGAGAGGGTTACACACAGCAGCTTATTTTTTCTACAACTGTTACCATTGTCCGCAAAACCGAGTGTACGATACCGTATTGACTCTAAATATAAGGACGCCCAATCTCTTCTCTCCATCTTTAAATTGAAATACAATGTAAGTCTATTCGGAAGGTTTTGATAACATAAAATGAAAATTAATGGACTAGCAAATAATGTAGCCCCGGATCAAACGAATTGTTTAGGAGCACTTTTGTACGGGTCTGCAGTTTGTTTGGCGGAATATTTAGAATAATTATTAAACACCCCCACCTCCACAGGAGTTCGTATTTAGTGACGCATGCACATGCCTGTGGAAAATAACATTAACTGTTGAACTGAAATATCCACATATCGCAATTTTAAAGCAAAAATATAGCAAGTCGGACATAGTTTTCAAAATCGCTGTTAGTGGATTTTGTCAGTTCAACAGGGTCCTATCTATGATTCTCTACATGTAAATACACCACAACGTCAGTTCGATACTGCTACCTGTGACTAGTCTTGAATGAAGTATCATTTTAGAGCTGATAAATATGTTGCAACAATGTCGTTCTCTTTTACGACTTGGCTAAATGATAGAAATCGTATCTTATACATGTAGAGCGTCTAGATGGTCGATAGTATGAGGCAAATCTGACTTTCATTCTGACTTTGTTTTGACCGAGATTTACACGGATCCGTACACTTCGCTGCTTCTCTGCATCAGAGGTAATTTCAAAATTCATTGTCTTGATATTTACATGTACAGTAACCCCTCTCTTAACCCTTTCCCTTATAGAAGCGGCTTTCAGCGCATCTCATTTATTCCTCCACTTAAGAAAATAGTTCAAAATTTATACAGTCATGAACATATAGTATAAAAATAGTTTCTATATCCTAGCAGGTGGTAGCTTAAAGTAGGCTGAAAGTAAAGCAGAATTCGCCTTAATGCGCATTCTGCTTTACTTTCAACCTGCATTAAGTATTCACCTGTCTTCATAACTAGAAATAGGCTATTGGGTAAAGGGTTAACGACAAATCAGAAATAGATCTAATTCTGGGGGTAATTCTAATTCAGATAGTAGCTTAATGCAGGGCGAAAGTTATCCAAAAAGGTCCCACATGCTCTGCTCTGTTTGCTTATGTTAAGATATACCGATATATCCGAGTCTACAGGTCCTGTCTGAGTTTAACCCTTTCCTCCATAAATACGCTTTTCTATGCCTCTGTGAAAATCATCTGTTGAAACCATTGTGATAAATAGAGCATTTGCTCCTATAGGAGTAAATGCTCTATTTATCACAATGGTTTAAAACTACAAAATTCTATTTTTTCCTTTTCTCTAGTTAATGCTCCTTTTGGGTAGATTTATTCAATGTGGTTGGATCTAAAATAGCCTATGGGAGGAAAGGGTCGAACTATCCCGTGTTCATACGCAATAATAAAGAATATGCTCTTATTTTCATGATGCCATTATTTCTTATATAATTATGCCACATGGGAAAAAGTTAAACCACAGCATGGTTTCAAAGAACAATATAGATACTATCCTTCACATTTTGCTTCATAGAAACACATTTTCACGCATTTGCAAACAGAATAGACCTAGATCAGACGGGCCCAATAAGGATCTACTCTGTTTGCTTTTGATATGATAACGATCTGATTCTACAGTTTTAGTTAAAGCAACGTGTTTCTTGATAGGTTTAAATAACAAAAATTAAGCTTATTAATGATGTCATTATATTCAAACGGTGACGTAATTTCCAATCATCTAGGATCGTATTGAGACGACGACTTATTCGCCGTTTCATCTGGGTCCAGCCTATTACAAAGATAATTACAAAATTGGCGATCAAACTTGACTTGCTTACCTCTCAAGTTCCTCCTTTGTGATATGGCCAGTTACATCTGCCAGACTGTTAAACAGTTCCGTCCATTCTACAACAAGATAAGTAAACACATGGAAAGCATTATGATTCATTCTACAACAAAGGAAGTAAAAAATGCAAGTGTTCTGTGAAATGTATATGGTAAAAACAGTATAGAAAAAAGCAGTAAAACCTGTCTGAAGCGACATGGGTCTGTGTAAGAAGGGTGGCAACTTAATACAGGGCAACCACTTGCTGTTCAAGATTTCGATGTCCAATTAACCCATTTGCTCCCACGATCCCATATATGGGACGTAGGCAAACAGTGCAGACTCTGATCAGACGCCGCATAATGCGGCGTCTGATCAGAGTCTACACTGTTTGCTGATAGGAAATTCAATATAAAACAAAAATGAAAATTTAGACCAGACATCCCATAGATAAAAGATAGACTAATCCAATATATAAGCATGGAAGAATCTACTGGGAGCAAATGGGTTGATATAAAGTCGCTTAAGACAGGTTCTATTGTATCCTCGTTTCTGACAAGCGTCGTGTTAGATAACTCAATTGTAACACCATATTGCATAGAATATATAAACTATTATATAAAGATTATTATATCGAGAAACTACAGTATGTAATTTAAGTATACAATTAAATTTCGATATCTCGAACTTAAAGGACCATACACGTTACTTCGAGATGATAGAGGTTCAAGTTATCCAATTTCTGATCTGAACAATCTCTCACAGCTTAAAGCAGGTCTAAAGTAATGCTGAAAGCTCCTACAGGAGCTTTCAGCATTACTTTAGACACACATTAAGATACCACATAGGTTTCTAGGATATGTACAGTTATACATTTTAGAACAATTCTGTTTTGTACATTTTGGAAGGACCGCACTTTTAGTTCCCGTTATCCCGAAGTTCGAGTTATCCTAGTTCGAGATATAGAAGTTTAGCCCTATGTATTTGCAAATGTGTCCTAATCTTTAATTCCACACACAATGTCTCTTCCATTTTTTCCACTTCACAGTGTCAAACAGTTTGGATCCTTATGAGACAACGAGTTACTTAGGGTTCTCATGTGGACATAACTCGGTTGCAAAGATCATCACTGGTTTGACCGCTACATTTGTAACTACATGTACAATGGTTTTGAGCTTATCCGTCAATATGTTGTTCGTATTCAAAAGTCTCTATATAGATAAACTTTGATTACTTATGAAGCGTGTTAGCCTTCCGGTATGTAATAACTACAGTAAAATCCCTCTAAACGGGACGTCAAATTTAGTATTTAGACAGGTGGCAACTTAATGCAATGTTAAAGAGCTTTCTGCATGGTTTTCACCCTGCATTAAGCAGCCACTGGTTAAAAGCATCTAAATTCTTCTCTGTTATAATTCCGCTTTAGAGGGCTTCTACTGTATTCACAAATCCAAAAATCTCACACAAGAATTGATTATTCGTGATGACTTTTGGCTTCTAAGCGCGGCCTGGTATGGGTCTACTCTGTTTGTAGATGTGTGAAAAGGCGTTTATATACAGGAAAGGGTTAACTAAGTGTCTTTTAGGGTGGGTGGGGCTTAGATCGGGTTTGTGGGCACCCAACCTCTCACTTATCCCACCTTCACCCAAACAAACGAGTTTCTGTAGTGTTTATACTTGAAATTTGTTCGTCCGTCGGCTTGGCGGTTTGTGTCTGATCAGTCGGCTTCGTGGTTTCTTTCTGTTCAGTCGGCTTGGTGGTTTGTTTCTGTTCAGTCGGCTTGGTGGTTTGTTTCTGTTCAGTCGGCTTGGTGGTTTGTGTCGGATCAGTCGGCTTGGTAGTTTGTTTCTGTCCAGTCGGTTTGGTGGCTTGTGTTTGTTCATTACTCATATCCTTCTCATCCGTATTGGTAGGAACTTTTTCTACAACTGACTTCTCTTCATCTGTCTTGTCACCCTCATTTTTCACAATGCCATCTACCTCCTTTTGTTGATCTGCCTGGAAATCAGATACATTGCTCATTGGAAGGACGAGCAGTTAGGAACAGAACAGAGCAAAAAAAAAGAATCGAGTAGAGCACAAACAACATAAGGAACATAATTACCATGATATTTTTTACGCAAAATAATAAACACGTATTTTAATAAATATTTGGTCATGAAACACTATATCTGACTAGTGTATTAGTAACATATGTGTATGAATGATGATGTACTGATGTACAAATCAATAAATATATTTTTCTGTTCTACGTTTTACTGATCAGAAAATTGTATGTATTGCCCAAATCTATACATTTCAATTAAGCGAGTACAATACAAGCGTATTAGAAATGAAATAATTATATACATAAAAATAAAAAAGAAAGAGAGAGGAAGAAGGATACACAAAAACAGTTTGTTAATCAATGTTTTTTTTCTTACGATCGTACATTACAGGTTTGTATGAAATACTGATCCCAGTTTATAAAACGTTTACTCGAGTCAGAATTGTCAAGCATCTGATTGGTCAGGTTTAGATCATGATAAGTTTTATAATCCCGCGGCCTGGTCCACAGTTAATAAACTTTAAATGAATACCATGCTCAAAACTGTTTAATTTAATCTTTTATGAATCTTTTATTTACATATATATACAGAGACTATGGTGGACACCTATGATCTGTAGAATTGTCTATGTGCAAGTACAGTTGTTAAAGGTGAACAATATGAGGGTTGACCATGGAGTTCGAGTTACATTTTATAACCTCGAATCATGTTGTGCACCTGTACTCGGTAATGTTGGAACAATGAGCTACATTCGGGTCCTGCTATACAGTAGGACCTGTCTTAAGCGACGTTCAATTAATTGAACGTAGACATCTTAAAAAAACAGGCGATTGCTTAACGCAGGGCAAAAGTAATGCAGAAAGATGATATAGGAGCTTACTGTATTACTTTTGGCCTGCATTAAGCTATCACATAACCGTAATTAGACCGCTTTTTTGATGGTCAGACAGATTCAACTGTATAGTGTATAACCAGAAACGTCGACACATTTAACCCTTTCCCTCATATTGACTTTTGACGACTCTGTAAAAATCACTTTGTGAAACAATTGTGATAAATAGAGCATTTGCTCCTATAGGAGCAAATGCTCTACTTATCACAATGGTTTCAAAATACAAAATGTTCCTTTTCTCTAGTTAATGCTCATTTTCGGTAGATTTGTACAAAGAGGTTGTATCTAAAAATAGTCTATGAGGTAATGAGTTAAAACGCGGTATTTGGTCGGGTTCTACAATGTTTGTCACACAAGTCAGTCAAACAGGGTACAATGTAAGTTCTGACGAGTGGCAAACAGTTAAGAACCTAATCAGCCACAATGTTTAAAACATGACTGCTGATGTGAATCTATACTGCTTTCAAGCATAAATCTTAGTTTTTGTATAGCATGGTTCATTTGTGAAGTTAGTATGGCTATATTGAAACGATTGCCAATCAGAGACAATGTTATAGTGTCACCAATTACCGACAACGTTAGAGTAGTAAACGATATTGTATACAGTGTACAGTAGAACATATCTTAAATGGTAGCCAGAAAGAGGTCTAATTATGGGTCCGTGTAAGGCAGGTGGTTGTTTAATTCAGGTCAAAAGTAATGCCGAAAGCTCCTCCTATAGGAGCTTTCGGCATTACTTTTGCCCTGCATGAAGCAGACACTTGCTTTTTAAAGCTATTATGTTCAACAAATGATGGCCGCTTAGGACAGGTTCTGCACCATATTATACTCTTTAGCAAAAACTATTTACCTTTTACCTGATGCATATACAGGTAAGGCATATAACACGAATATCAATTACAGTGGAACCCCTCTAATGCGACCACTTAATCAATAAACATGGGTGTCGTTATAAGCATGTAGTTGCTTAATGCAGGACAAAAGTAATGCAGAAAGCTTTCTGCATTACTTTCGTCCTGCATTAAGCTACCACCTGCCTCTAAGACCCATAATTATACCTCATTTTGGTGATCGCAGTAGATGCTTTTAATAACAAATAAACAAAGGGAGTTTTGACCATGACAGAGACTATAGAATAAGAGCTGTAATGTTTCACAAGCAAACAGAACAGACACCGATCTAGAACCATCTGATCATGGTTTACTATGTTTGCAAATGTGTCAAAAAGTGGCACAATACCATGGTCATTGTCAGTGTCATTGTATACGTATACTATGGTTGATAACTAACCTTTAGCCTGCTGAGCAAATTATTTTTACAGAATTTTTCACCTACTACATTTTCAAATTTCAAGTTATAATCAGTTTGTCTACCAAATTGCAATCAGGGTGTCAAACAGCTTGGATCCTGATGAGACGCCGAGTTAATCGGCGTCTCATCTGGATCCAAACTGTTTGCATAGGTATTCACTCATCCACCCATAGAAAGCTAAAGGTTAAAATACAGTGAAATGACTTCATAATGAAAGAGATGAAACATGTACACAGTAATACCTGTCTAACGCGGCCGTTAAAATGGGTTCAATTCTGAGTATTTAACCGCTTACGTCATAGATACACCATTTGGCATCTTAGCAAACAGAGTATACTCAGATAAGACGGCTCATGTAGGAACTGTCTGATCGGGGTCTATTCTGTGTGCTTATGAAGCTATATAGATATGATGCTACCGAATATACCATGGTCAGATAATTTCTTGTTCGTTTGCCATTTTGAAAATTAAGCTAATTGATATTCATATACAGTAAAACACGACCACGTAAAAGATGTATAATTCTGAGTGCTAGAGGGGCTTTCTGCACTACGTTTGCACTGCATTAAGCAACCATCTGCTTATAAAGACGCACATGCTTGTTCATTAAGTGGTCGCATTAGAGGGTTCTACTATACATGTATACATGTACGTAATTTCTGACATGAATATTCATGGATTAAGACTCGCGTTGCATGGAACATAACCCTTTACCTGTTCAATATTAATGAATGAAATAATGATATCAATATTTATTAGCTGAAGATTTATAATGAAGATCTGCAACGAATATTTTTTGTTTTGACAAAAACTGAAGAATCATATCTATATCATGCCAAATAGAGATAAATCTGATCAGGGTGGTCTAATCTGGGTCTACTCTGTATGCAAATGCAGGAAAAATGAGTTTATATAAGGGGAAGGTTTAATGCAGGATACAGGCAAATGTAGAAAGATTTCTGTATAATGTTTTCCCATTATCAAGCAAATACATGTACCTGTTATTTAAGGCTAAAATGTTCAATACATGTATGCCTATGGTCGCTTAAAATTAGTTTATTTACTTATATAGTTAATCACATGTATTCAGAAACAAATATTCAAATGCTCTTTACTTCAAAATACATTCCTTTGGCAAAAATCAAACATCTTACCATTTCGATATTAATCCTTTAGAGTTTTGGGCAAATTAAACGCCGTGCACACATTGTATTGGCAATAACTAAACACAAACTGACTTGGTTGTGCCCGGCTCAAATTTCGTAAGACTATGTGACAAATCATGCGCTTCGTTGACGGGTAACATGACACTGTATGGTCATACCGTGTGGCATATGCGTTCTTTACTACTCACAACATACTACAGAAGAACCTATCTTAACCCTTCGCTTGCTGAATTTTAAAATACAGTTCTCCTTCATTACCCATGTCCTGTTGTACAATTACATATATCTTCACTGTGTACAAGTATTTCGCTGTGCAATCACTGCTGTTGAGTGCATTGGATGCACAATTAACTTGTAAATAGTGCAGACCCTGATGAGACAGCTCCTGCAGGAGCTGTCTCATCTGGGTCTTCACTATTTACAGGTAGGTATATTGACGTGAATAGCAAGCGAAGGGTTAATTTACCAATAAAAAGAGGTCTAATTATGGGTATGTAAGGCGGGTGGTAGCTATATACAGGTAAAAGATA
Organism: Azorinus chamasolen; assembly: GCA_963576725.1. Taxonomy (NCBI): domain Eukaryota; kingdom Metazoa; phylum Mollusca; class Bivalvia; order Cardiida; family Solecurtidae; genus Azorinus; species Azorinus chamasolen. Next base: position 40,069,703 of record OY755235.1, read on the forward strand.
ACGCAGAAAGCTTTCTGTATTACTTTTGCCCTGCATTGATCAACCACCTGCTTTTTAACACTCCTGTGTTTGATAAATGCATGGTCGCTTAAGACAAATTCTACTGTATTTGAAATCGTGTACTGATAATATTTCTGGTATTCGGCTTCTTATCAGAAGCATAACTGTCTGAATTGTTGAACTGCTGTAGACGTTACTTTAAATAAGAACCGAATCATGAATTTTGCCAAAAATTGTTTAAGAAAAAAATAACCCTTTCCCTGTCCCAGTCCTTTGGATGAAATTTTAAACCGAGGTTCACTGTATCAGTGTTTTACAGTGTTCATTTAAAAGAAACAGAAAAAACTCTATCGATAAGAGGAGGGCATTGCGCTCAGGTTTTTTCTGTATCCGTTTCTTTCTCCCTGGGTCGTCCAATTATCCCATAGTTCTTTAATCGACACAACCAACCAACCAACCCTTTGCCTGTTGAATGTTAATGTAAGAAATCATGGCATCATGAATATTTATTAGCTGAATTTTATAATAGCCTGTGTACACAGGCATTTCGGTACTGGTAGAAACTATAGGGATATATCTATTATAATTTCATTCATAAGTAATCAGAGCAGACCCTGATGAGACGGTTCCTATATCTGGATCAACGCTGTTTGCAAATGTGTGAGAAATGGGCTTATATGAACTGCCATAATCGCCATATCATTTGTGTGTACTGTCCTCAATTGTTTTTCTTTTCTTTCTTTTTCAAAATCTAACGTTTAATTTTAATTTCAATTATGAAATAGTTACGTTACGCTGTGTTTATCTGACAAATTGCCCCTTGGAATCAAGGTAGGTAAATCTTAAACTCTATTTTCATAGAAAACAGCAGTAATGCCCCTTCTATGCCCTGGTATATGAAATGGATTTCTATCATCGTTACTGGTCTCCCACTAACTGCAATCGCATTTGTAATCAATTTGGATCCAGATGTGACGCCGAATAACTCGGCGTCTCATCTGGATAAAAGCTGTTTGACACTCAGTCAATATTTTTTCAAAGGCTTGATCGAATTGGAAGTGAGTAAAAATTGCAATAGGTCAGCGTTTTTCAGTGAAACCCATCAAATACTGACCTTTGATGAAGAAAACAAATGCTGGAAGGTGGCTACTTTATGCAGGCGAAAGTCATACAGAAAGCTCCCTTGGGAGCTTTGGGAATGTATGCCATTCACTCTTTATTAAGCTGCCACCTGTCTTAAAAACCAGCATTGATACTAACTTTAAAGTGCAGTTTAGTTTAGAGAGGAATTACTGTTAACAAGTAGCCCAGGGCAATAAGACACACAATACTGTACACTGTAATTACAAATTCAATTAACCTTCAGCACGCTGTTTAAAAACCGCTGTCTGCGAAATATATATCTGCTTAAATCACTAAAAATGAATTCCATTTTTTGTGGCAAACAGTTTAGAAACAGAGAAGATACCAACTATTCCTCTCCGTTTTTAATCAGATTGTTTACAAATGACACGGACTGGTGCGTCAGTGCTATGATTTTAGGTAACTTTCAGTTCGTTGTTTGAAATACTGATTAGATTTTATTAACTGATAATGAATATATACAATTACCCAATGTTGCCACTTTTATTCACATACGTTTGCCTATGCAAAAAAGTAAAATCTACACTTTTGTGAAGTTGATAGGATGTTGTAAAACAATATGTGACAAAACAAACGGAATTTAGGAAATAGTTTATCCCTGTCATACACGTAAGTACTGCTATTTCTGTTGAACGGTATTCCCCAACAACTACTACTACAACAACAATAACAACAACAACAACTACTACTACTACTTCGTCTTCTTCTTGTTCTGCTACCACTACTATTACTCATACTACTGCTACTGCTACTACTACCACCACCACCACTACTACTACAACAACAATAACAACTACAACAACTACATTTTACTACAACTACTACGTCTTTTTTTTCTTCTTCTTCTTCTGCTACTACTACTACTACTACTACTACTACTACTACTACTACTACTACTACTACAACTACTACTACTACTACTACTACTATTACTATTGACACTACTATTTTTCAGGTTTTTGTAATTTGTTGTAGTTACCACTACACGCCAACAACGCTATACAGAATGATAGAAAGTATCAACGACTTTTCTGCGTGGATAGCTGCAGGTAAAACTCAACTATGTTTGAATTTTGTTATACGTTCGTTTCATGTCAATATCGCCTAAACAACGCCCCGAACGGAGACCTGACCTAGACGACTGTTGTTTGGTGGTTCTCCGTTCTTTGATATAGTCAGTGCAAAATTCTGCTGCACGGAAGGATTGGACGGCGATAATCTCATTATAGGGTTAATGCATACATGTTATTATGTGCATGAGCATCAGTAGAGTCTCTGCAGATAGCTTTTGTTCCGAGCATTAACCTGTTATACAGAAAGAATACATTGTCTGTGTTGTACAGCAAACCCCTCTAAACCGGACATTTCAATTTATTTAATATATAGGCCTCGGAGACAGGTGGCAGCTTAATGCAGTGTGAAAGTCATGCAGAAAGCTCCCCTGGTAGCTTTCTGCATAACTTTTATCCTTTATTAAGCAGCCACCTGCCTAAAAGTATCTAAATTATTCTCTACTAGAATTCCAGTTTAGTGGGGTTGTACTGTATTTCGTGAAGCTCATTTACGGGTATGTCATATACATATAGGTGTGCATTAAAGCAGCTCCAGTATTGTAAACGTATCCTTATATCGGAGATGCCTTTGATAATATAATGGCATATCGCAATATCAGTTTATATTTCCATGTCTGTCTCGACTGAACTCTTGCAAGACTTTTGAAAGATTAGAACATACATCCAGGACCAATTACCAATTATTTCGCTGCAATACTCTTAGCGATACTCAAAAGCCTGTGATACACCTGCGACTGTAACATAACGGCACTTGCAAATAAAATGTTATAAAATCTAATCTATTACCTTAAGTTTTTTTTCTAAACCAGAAGTAGAGCTAATAGTTCAACCCTCTCCTTCATACTGACGCCAATTCACGCATTTGCAAACAGAGTAGACCTAGATCAGACGGCTCCTATAGGAGCCGTCTGATCAGGGTCTGCTCTGTTTACTTTTGACCTGATTATACAGTTTTTGTAATAGCAAACAATTCATTTCAATAGTTTATATTATAAAAATGAGCTAATAAATATTCAGTTTGTCATTAATGTTCTTACATGAATACTGAACAGGGATAGGGTTATTTGTTGAATTCTGAGAAGCCGTCCTGTAAATATGATTGTGTTTATCAGACAAATTGGAGGTAGTTCACCTTCCCGTGAGAACCAGCGACATATATGAAGTGAAGTACTGCACTAGCGTAGACTAGTATGTTAATTTAATCCCCCATCTCCCCCATAAATGAAAAAATATTTCTGTATTTATTGAAATCGATCAAAACAATCGTGATCACAGTACTATGTAATTGTACGCTGGATTTACCTATACAAGTACAGTAGAATCCCTCTAATGCGACCATTTAATGAATAAACATGACTGTCTTTATAAGCAGGTGGATGCTTAATACAGGACGAAAGTTATGCAGAAGCTTTCTGCATAAATTTCGTCCTGCATTAAGCGACCACTTGCCCCTGGCACCCAGAATTATGCCCCTTTTTGGCGGTCGCATTAGATGGGTTTTACCGTTGGTTGCCATTATGCTCATGTTTGACACTCTGATCTATTCTTAGATAAAAATCGAGAGAACCCATTTTAATATTTTTAGCAAACGGCATTTTTTTGCATACTGCATTTCTAATATCTCATGTTAGGCTCATGCGAGTGAGTTCCGGTGATCGCGAGTCATATTACAGCTTGATACAGCATAATCCCATATCTCATTGAAAATGGAAACGACTATTCATGTAATGAATATCAATTTGATGCATTTAATAATGGTATGTACGAGTAAATACAGACATTTGGCCATGACAGAAACTGTAGAAATAGACCTAAGCAAGTAGAGCAAACCGTTCTATTCCGATATCTCCTACAAAAACTGGCATTTGCAAGACCCATACGAGTTTCACCGTGGAATAGTTTAAATATATTTTATTTCATAATAAACATAATAACATGCACATCACAAGATGCGGGATGCCCATCGTGCTGAAGAATAATATTAAATCTTTCGCTGCAAAATAATTTCTTGTGGCATTTAAGTGGCATTTTCATCAATTTCTTTACAAAGACAAAGATGTAGTATAGTTTTGACAAGACGTCGCAATCACCATATAGGGTCCGTCTTTCTGAAGACAGAGGTCCAGATACGATGCCTTAATTAAAACATGTTTAAGAATAACTCCTTTATTACTCCACCAAACCCTATAATGTGACCACTCTTTAGAATAGTCCTTTCGAGACGATTGTAAAGAGTGGTAACATTATAGGGTTTGGTGGAGAAATGACGATTTTAGTATTTGGGTACTCATATTTATCTGTAGCTCTGTTAAAACATCATACTATAAGTATCGTATACAGTAAAACCTCTGCATAACGTCCACTAAATTACATAAAGTATTTTGTGTTAAAGGCAGGTGGTTGCTTAAAGCAAGGTGAAAGTAAAACAGAACGCTCCTATAGGAACGTTCTGTTTTACTTTCACCTTGCTTTAAGCAGTCATCTGTCCTAAATACCAACTAATTAACACAATTAAGTGGCCGTTATAGAGAGGTTTTCCTGTACATGTAGTCTCATTTACAATGATCCATTATACCCAAAACGGCAAACTTATCGACCGGTATAGTCTGGAGCAATTCTGGCTTAATGTGCACGATGTAAACAGTAGAATAATACTAGAGACCTCTGAAGGAGCCATCTCACCAGGATTTGCCGTTTCCTTATGAATCCTGATTATTCAGTGTCTGCCATGGCTATGCACCGTGTACCATTAACACTTTGAACCCACCATAGTCACCACGCCATTATTGCTTACATGGTTATCTATGAAGTACTGGATTGAAAAGTTACAGATAACAAAAGTGTCAACCCTTTGAATTCTGAATTTTGAAAGTCGTATTGCACATCATTGTTTAGCTACACTGTGTACGAGTACAGTCTATTCAGTATGAAACTGTTACACCACATGGATGATTATGAATGACATATAATGTAGACCCTGATGAGAAGGCTTCCCTACAATTCTTCTGATCTGGGTTTGATCTGGGTTAACACTGTTTTTAAAGGACAGTTCGCACATTTCCCTATTTGGGATGACAAACAGCGTATACCCTTATCAGAAGGCCCCTGTCGAATGTCTTGGAATTGGGTATACACTGTTTGCAAACAACTCGTATTTTGAATGATAAACAATGCAGGAACTTCTCAGAGAGCTCCTGCAGGAAAAAAATGATTGGATCAACACTGTTTAAAAAGGTCGGCACACACGTTACCCGTACTTTGAATGACAAACATTCCATAAGAAACATTGCTCCTTTACAAACCTTCTGATATTGGTCTACAAGAGCTAATACGCTTTCCCTATTTCAAAGCTTGCTTTTATTATTTCAGGACAGCAAAGTAACACACAGGAGGTGGATTTTGTGACACAGAATGTGGTGTTTGCGGTTGTGGTGCTTGGCGTGGTATGTGTCGTAATGACCGCCATCTTGATCTGCACTGTTAAATCTGTCAGGGAGGAGAGATACAAAGAACGCCGACAGTATCACATAGAAATGAAAGAATTCTGATAAGAACGCCGACAGTATCACATAGAAATGAAAGAATTCTGATAAGAACGCCGACAGTATCACATAGAAATGAAAGAATTCTGATAAGGACGGCAACAGTACCACATGGAAATGAAAACTAACTCTGATAAATATAAACCCATTTATACAAACAGACAGTAAAATAGATAGAAACATAGAGACTGAGGGACAGGCAGACATATAGACAAACATAGAAATAAATGCACTTAGATATGTATAGAGAAAGACAAAAAGATAGACACAGAAAGCGACAGAAAGGATATAGGCAGATATTTACTTATACTGACAGACAGACATACAGACATAGAGAGAGAGACGAACGGGGACACCAGAGAAACAGACTGTAACTAGGACTGACAGAGAAGCAACGACGGACATATGTACATATACATGTATATAGACAGAAAACCAGATAACAGAGATACAGGGGCAGTGCGACAATGAAAGAGAAAGGGAACTATATATAGAGAGAAGCAGAGGGACTGAGACGATGATAGAGATAAAGAAATAGATAGAGAGAGAGACAGAGAGCGAGGCAAACTTAAGGCAAATAGGTAAACAACGTTCACATGTGAAACCGAGTCACTGATGGACAGAGAGAAATACGTCACTGATAAGGACTGATATTGATTGTAATAGTATGTTAAAATAATGACTACTGCTTGTGATAGTACGTCGCACAGACGGACTGATATTAAATCTTACAGTACGTCACACAGAAGGACTGATATTGACTGTGATAGTACGTCACAGTGAAAGACTGATATTGACAGTGACAGTACGTCATACAGAAGGACTGATTGGCTTTAATGGAAAGTTACACAGAAGGATTGATAAAATGACTATGACAGTGTGTAATATAGACTGACTGATTGGTTGTTATAGAAAGTCACACAGAAGGGTTGATAATGATTATGCCAGTATACGTAATACAAAAGGACTGATAATGACTCTGAAAGTACACAATGCAGGATTGGCACTGCCAGCGGTAGTACGTCACGGCGAAAGACTGATATTGACTGCAACAGAACGTCAAACAAAAATACTAATATTGATTGCAATAGAACAACGTCTCGCTGAACGATTATTATTGACTTCAATAAAACGCCACATTGAACGACTGATAATGACTGCGATAGTACGTCACATAGAGACTGCAATAGAATGACAATTAAAAGACTGATATTGACTGCAATAATGTGTAACACAGAAGGACTGATATTGACTGTGATAGTAGGTCACACATGAGGACAAATATTGACTGTGATATACATACATACATACATATCTTTTATTCAACATTAAACGTACATAGTCGTTTATAGTCTACATTCAATAAACAGAGTGGTGAAGTACACCGTGGTGAAAAACGGTCTCATCGGTTAACAGAGAAGTTCTTGCATATGAAAATTTACAACAGTAACAATTGAGAGTGGATCCATTATATATATATATATATACACATACATATACACATACACACACATATATAATATATATACTGTATATATACTGTGATTGTACTTCTCACATAACGACTGATATTGACTGCCATAGTACGTCACACATGACTGGTATTGACTGTGATAGTTTACCTACTAGTATTTACTGTTGCTAGATTAAACCTTTCCCTCATGTAAACGCATTTTGACGCATTTGCAAACAGAGTAGACCCAGATCAGACGGCTCCTATAGGGTCTGCTCTGTTTGCTTAAGGTGTGATATAGATCTGATCCAAGCTACATTGTATTTACAAATTATATTGCGAATAGTGGAATTAGGGCTAAAGACAGTTTCGTAAGTGCAGTTTCTTTATAAAGGATCAATTAGAATGTTTCGATTACGCCACCATAGCTTGTTGTTAGCAAACGTTGTTGTCTACTACAGTTGTCATTTTTTATATCTTCAGTTTTGTTACAAAAAAGTCACCTTAACAAACAGTAAAGATCCTGATGAGATGCCGGGTAAACTCCACACATGCGACGTTGGCAGCGAAGAGTTTCAAGTACATATTTAAGAGAATGAATATAAAACCAGCGTGCTTCAGAATTAAAATTATTGAACACAAATGGAAAACGCTATGTTGAATGTCTCTAGTTTTCTACTTCATCTAAACCGTTCAATATAAAGTCAGTACCAGATACGCTTACTTGATAGCCTCTGTATCTCACGTAGATGGTGAACATTATTTGAGACCATTTTATCGAATTTCGTGTTGCAGTTTGCAGACATCAAGGCGCCATATCAATCATTCAGATATATTTGCTAAGCATGCAGCTGACAGGAAATTATTCATATCGATAGGTCTGGGGTCTCTCTTCTATGTATCAGTCATTCGACCGTCTTATGTAAATTAATTGAACTGCTTACTACACAGAATAGAAACGAATTATATATGCTAGGTAGATATGCATTTGAAGTGATTAAAACACAAAAAAAACATGAATAAATGAATCCTAGCAAAATTATGTCACTGAAGTAAAGTAAAATAGTTTTATATGATTGTACAATTGTCAAGGTTTAACACCACGGCAAATTAAAACTTTTGCTCAAGCAGATGTAGTGCGTGTTAAAATGAATGCATGTTCATTTGATATGGAATTTCATCATTAACCCGTTGAACGCTAACTTATCAGAGGAGAATAGCCCTTCAATACTTAACCTTACAGTCTACTTAACCCATCCCCGCGTAGGCTATTTGTAGACCCAACCTCTTTGAAAATATCTACCGAAAAGGAGCATTTACAAGAGAAAAGGTTATTTTTGGATTTGTGTAGTGTTGAAACCATTGTGATAAATAAAGCATTTGCTCATTAGGAGCAAATGCTCTATTTATCACAATGGTTTCAAAAAGTGACTTTTACAGAGACGTCAAAATGCGTCAATATGCGCGAATGGGTTAATAATGAAAAGCTGAAACTTTAATGACAAACAGTACAGATCCTGATCAAAAGACTCCTCCAGTAGCATTCTGATCTGGGTCTGCGTTGTTTGCAGTTGACTGTGCAAGCTTGTCCCGCATGCAAAGAGTTAGTTAATAAGTTTATACCATATATAATCATGTATCAAAACAAAGTTCATCCATGAAATGTAATTGCATGTATCTCTATAATGTCTTGTTAATAACTTAAACTTAGATTTAAACACATTTGTTAACACTACAAACTGTAAAGTTTACGAGTAATAAACTATGTTATCTTATGTTATGTATTAATTATACTTACAATTACTTCCACAAGTTTAATCCTTTTCCCTTGAATATTCATGCAATATTTTAAATTAATGACATCATGAATATCTTTCAGCTCATTCCCTCCTAAGCTATTTTTAGATCCAACCTCTTTGTGAATAAATCTACCGAAAAGGAGCGTTAACTATAGAAAAGGGGAATTTTAGAATTGTGTAGTTTTGAAACCATTGTGATAAATAGAGTATTTGCTCCCATGGAGCAAATGCTCTATTTATCACAATGGTTTCAAAATGTGACTTTTATAGTGGCGCCAAAATGCGTCACTAGGAGGGAATGTGTTAGCTGAATGTTTACAGTGGCATATGTAAATAGGATTTCTTTGTGGAATTTGTATGACCTGTAGAGTCAGGTCTATTATATTTTCAGAAGCAAACGGAGCAGACCGTGATTAATCGGCCCCTGAATAGAGTAGACTCATTTGGGTCTACTCAGTTTGCAAATATGTGAAAAGGCGTTTATATGAAGACAATGGATAACCATTCATCGAATACAGATGCCCTTTGACACTTTATCAAACAGAGTAGACCCAGATCAGACCTCTCCTGTAGGAGCGGTCTGATCAGGATCTGCTGTTTACTTATGAAATGACACAGGTCTGGTTTTTTGTGCCATGGCAAAACTTTCCTCATTTTCACAATGCCGTTGTAAAATATCAGGTAATCAATATTTATAAAGTCATTATTTCTTAAATGAAAAACCACGAGGCAAATGTTTAATCAGAAAATTTATTGATCAAGTTGCCGTCTCGTCAATATTGAGATTTATAACCGACACCATGGTCTTAGTAGGAAGGGTTTAGGTCTCGTCTTTATATATACGAGATACTCGGTGATACACGTTCGTCAGTCACCCTATTTGTGAATGTATATCCATATTGACCCTGTATACCCTGATTGACAGGACCTACAAGATGTGTCTTATCTGGGTTTACCACGTGTGCAACAGAGTAAAGATGTACATAATATATGGAGTAAAGCTTGCACACAAATTCCATTGCAAGGGATAAATTCACCAAATCCCCATCATTAATGTTTATCACGTGATTCGCGACTTGATTCTTATATGCAATCAGATTGGATCCACATGAGACGCCGAGCAACTCGGCATCCCATCAGGATCATAGCTGTTTGATACAATGGTACTAATGGCAGTCAACATTACACCATCCCAAACATGATTTTTCATACAATGGTTTAAGTTTGTGATAACTCATTCAATGCTAGTTGTGAATCTGCGATTACCTATGTAAACAGTTTGTATCCAGATGAGATCAATATTTAGTTACATCTCACCAGGTTCAAACTGTTTGATATTTTGAAAAAAAAAAGACAAATAAAAAATAACGCAGAAAAATATTAAGACAGAAATTATAGATTGTTCTACGTAACAACGAGATGAGTATGTGTAGATCGTATATTAACGACGAATAGTGAGATTATGATGATGATGGCGATGATGATGATAATGATGATGATGATGATGATGATGATGATGATGATGATGACGACGATGATAATGATGATGATGATGATGATGATGATAATAATGATGTTGATTATGTGGATAATGAGGAGGAGAAGGAGGAGACATACTAATTACAGGCAGTGCATGTTGATTAACTCATTTACTTGAGAAGTCGCCGGGAAACTACATAACCCTTTCCCTGTTCAATATTCATAAAGGTAATAATACCAACATGAATATTAATAAGCCAAACTATTTTAACCCTTTCCCTCATATAAACGTGTTTTCACGCATTTGCAAACAGACCAGACCCAGATCAGACGGCTCCTAGAGGAGCCGTCTGATCAGGGTCTGCTCTGTTTGCTAATAGAATTTGATAGATCTGTTTCTTTGCTTTCTAAAATGCATACAATGTTCGACCTTCCATATTTCTTTATAACTATTTTGTTAAATAATATTCATTAGGTACTGAAATTTGTAATAAACATAGAACAGGGAAAGGGTTAAAGCATTATTAATAAAGACATTATGACTGTGACAGAGAGTGTACGATCAGATCTGTGCAATTCCATAAGCAAGCAAAGCAGACTCTGATCAGACGGTTCTTACAGGAGCCGTCTGATCTGGGTCTACTCTGGGTCTACTGTGTTTGCAAATACGTGAAAATGGGTTTAATTGAAGGAAAGGGTTAAAGGGCTCTCTGCGATGGGCGCATGTGAACGAAAGTCCGCTCTGAAATTTAAAGCAGAAGCCATATTTTCAGACGAAAACAATTTAGCACTAAAAGTGTTAATCCCACGCGTAACCAAGCAGCGTTGCCATAAAAACATTCCCATTCCTTCTGTTTCGTTTTGCCTGAAGAGACACGTTGGTCAGAAGAATAGGAATATTCCCAATTCTATCACGACAACCACTTAAAGACAGTAGGGACGATAGGGACACAAGATAGAACTATTATACAGTACGCCTCAAGCAAATCAAACAAGGTTGCGGAAAGAATCGGCGTTGGTTCAGTGTAATGCAATTTGGTTCACAATCGGAGTACTTGAGATTAGAGAATTAAGTTCGTTATCAAAGACACTGAAAATACATTTACATATTACATTTTGGTGATGAAATATTTTGGTCCAAAGCTGGGTAAATGTATAAGGAGTCATTTAAATTTCGTAATAACACGTGCATCCTTTAAATATTACTACATACGAGTATACACGTATAAATTCTTTACCCACTGAGGCTTCTATCATAGACGTTTTACCAGCGCAAATGTGTTATCTTGCTTGTAATTTGAGTGGTAAACGTGTGAACTAAATTATGCGAACTAAAATATTGAAGGCCTCCAATTATATTTAGAAAGTCCAATACAGAAGTAAAATGAATGTAGATGTCTTAAATTTCTATCAAAGTTGAGTCTTTTAAACATGTTTTAAACTGTATGCTACACACATGATTACATACTAGTATACTTAAATCATATTTGATTGGTCGCCTTTATATACATGACGTTACAAAAGGATTAAACATGAGTAATTTATGTCGTTAATTAATTCCTTCATTTGCTCATTAATTTCATTCACTTAACATGTACAGTAAAACCTCTCTATAACGACCACTAAATTATATCAAGTATTTTCCGTTAAAGGCAGGTGGATGCTTAAAGCAAGCTGAAAGTAAAACAGAACGCTCCAATAGGAGCGTTCTGTTTTACTTTCACCTTGCTTTAAGCAACCACCTGCCCTAAATACCAATTAATTAATACAATTTAGTGGTCGTTATAGAGAGGTTTTACTGTATGCAATACTATATAACCTCCATAAAGCGACAACATGATTAATTAACACGCTGTCTTTAATCCAATTTGGATCTGGTGCAATTTTGACTTCTTCAAATTCGATTAAGCTTTCGGAAAAACTATTTATAGTTTGGAGCCTGATGAGATGCAAATTTATTCAGCGTCTCATCTGGATCCAAGCTGTTTGCAAATGCGAGCCAGGTCGAGAAAAACAGGATACGGGTTAACAAAGAATGTTAGAGAACAATGTAAACTCGAACTAGATTCACTATTAGATAGATATTGAAAAATGAATCCTGGAAAAATAGTGACGTTAATATATCTAGACAGAATTCCCATTTATGTCATTTTGAGATGCGTGCAAACAGTATATTCAATTTAGAACTATCTTGTGATACGGTTTCTGTTCAGAATAAATGCCCTTTAATCTTCAGAGTCTTTATCCTGTTGCTGTAAACAACGGAAATCTAATATGTTTTAGCGTAGTTCCAGATGATGTGCCATGAAATCTCGGACACTTGTTTGTGAAACATTTGAACTAATTGGAAAATAGAACAATTGCAATTGACCAAGGCTTAGAACAGACAGTATCTGTGTCAGACAGGGCAAGGGTTAACAAACGTCTAGACATTTTGCATAAATGGAATGTATTAGTTTGATCCAAGGGATGTTTTAATTGTCTCGTTAAACCTGGTTTAAACATTACTGTGCGGGATACGAGTTACTAATGGCCTTTGTAAACAGTGTAGACCCAGATGAGAGGCTCCAAGATGACCCCTCTCATCAGGGTCTGCACTGTTTGCCATGTGACACGTTTCTTAAGAAAAACCTCTAAATATTCACCGTAAACTTGACCTGTTTGAATTTTGGAATAGTCCATTTGAAAAATCAGCGTTGTAAGGGTTCAAATGAAATATATACGACCAGCTAGAGTTCCTCTGAGTGTTAACGTTGAAGAAATAGAGAATGGCTACCCAATATAGTCTCGCTATTTATGCGACCACATAATGTATTAACCCATTATTGATTCGCCCAGTGGGTTCTTCCATGTTTATATATTAGATTAGTCCATCTTTTTATCTAAGGGATGCCTGACCTAAACTTTCATTTTCGTTTTGTTTTATATTGAAATTCCTATAAGCAAACAATGTAGACTCTGATCAGACGCCGCATGATGCGGCGTCTGATCAGCGTCTACACTGTTTGACTACATCCCTTATATGGGATCCTGGGAACAAATGGGGTAATATAAAGATCCACAAAGGCAGATGGCTGTTTAATGCAGGGTAAGCGTAATACAGAAAACACGTATAGGAACTGTCTGTATAATTGTCCTCCTGTATCAAACGACCAGCTGTGTTTAAAAAATAGAAGTTTACTTCTTTTGAAGGGTCGTATTAGCCATATATTATAATTTTATTAAACATATTGAATAAGAATAAACTTTGCTAGTGTCATGTTATTTTACTCAACCATCCAAATTAAAAGATGAAAAAAAGTGAATTTCTGCTTTACACATGATACAGTTTATAGTTAATTAGAAAATGCAAACGACCTGCATGGTGCCAGTTACAAGAAGTACAGCAAAACCAATCTAAACCAAACGTTCAATTTAGTATAAATATTGGTCTTGGATACAGGTGACAGTTTAATGCATGGTAAAAGTCATTCAGAAAAAGCTTTCTGCATGACTTTCACCCTGCATTAAGCTGACATCTGCATAAAAAATATCTAAACTCTTCTCTACTAGGATTTCGGTTTAGAGGGCTTTACTGTACATGCGTCACCGTCTGTAATTGGTTATCTCATTATATCACGTTTTTAAATATTTAATGTCTCAACATTTGATTTACAACATTGTTAATGGTATGTAATTGAACACGTTTCATATACTATAAATCTCCATAGGAGCAAATGCTCTATTTATCACAATGGTTTCAAAACTACACAATTCTAAAATCTACATTTTCTCTAGTAAATGCTCCCTTGGGGTAGATTTATTCACAGAGGTAGGATCTAAAAATAACCTATGAGGGATTGCTTTAAGTCAAGAATATTTATGGCAGACTCAACCAATTATGAACACTAATTTATTATCATAGACTGGTTTATAAAACACGTGAAGGCATAGCTATGCCAACTAGTATAGAATAAACTCTGATAAGCAAACCACGACAGACCCTGATCAGGCGGTTCCTACATGAGCCATCTGATACGGGTCTATTCTGTTTGCAAACGTATCAACAGACTTCTCTGTGGAGTTGGGGATTGAGGTTGAGATGTAAACTACATGTAGTTAAAACACTGGACAGCGGGTTGTAGTGTATAGCTCTTTAGCCGCCTTAAGTGAATCCTTGGTAATATTTGTAAACAGTTTGGATCCAGATGAAATCCTGAATAACTGAAAACTATTTTCACTTTTAACCCTTTCCCTGTTCTTTGTTTATTACAAATTTCAATACCTATTGAATAAATATGTTACCGAGGGCTTTATATACGGCTAGTACATATACAGGTTCTGAGAGTTGTGTCGAGGCCCGAAATAAAGGACTGCAAATATATATGAAATATATATATATTTAACACGATGTTTACCAAGTCAAGTGTATCAGTGGAAGTACAAAGAAGGTTTTTAATTCATTACAAACAAACATGGCTGCCTGTCGATGGAAATTACCTCATGAATAATAACAAATAACTCATCTATTACATGTTATCAACAATAAGATTTACAATTTACGATATTAACCCTTTCGCTGCCAATGCCGGATCTGTGATTACCTATGCAAACAATTTGGATCTAGATGAGACGCCGAGTAACTCGGCGTCTCATCAGGATTTAAACTGTTTGTTACTGTTACTATGCTACAAAAATGAAGAAAAACAAAATAATGAAAATTTGTAGCAGACGACAAAGTTAGCAGACGACAGAGTTTGGCAGCGAAAGGGTTAAAATTACACAACATAAATTTCCTACAATGTATGGTTACCAAAACTACACAAAAACATATAAAGCGCGTTTCATTGCAAATTCTAGTTCATGTACAACTACTAAATTGTCTATACTTTTGACATCTTGTTTAACGAAGGTAAAGGAACATGTAAAATTCTACTGTGAGAAGACTTATGAAATAAATCTCTTCTGGTCTATTAAGAACTCTTCAGAAGTCTTAACCCTTTACCCAATAGCCTGTTTCTAGTTTTGAAGACATATGACCACTTAAAGCAGGTTGAAAGTAAAGCCGAATGCGCCTTAAGGCGCATTCGGCTTTACTTTCAGCCTGCTTTAAGCTACCACCTACTAGGATATAGAAAATATTTATTATGCAATATGCTCATTATTGTAAAAATTGGAACTATTTTCTTCAGCGGAGGAATATATTAAACTCGCTTAAAGCCGCTTCTATCAGGTAAAGGGTTAAACAAACGTAAGAACAAAAGGTATCTTGTATCTACTGTAAGCAGGCATGCTTTTTCTACTCTGTACACAACTCTTCCTCATATTTTAATTAAGGATAAGCTTACTAACCTAATCCAGAAAGTATTTGCCCGGGAAAAAACATCATTCTTGGCATGTAATGCTGAAAACACTTTCTTTACTGACGAGCAAATGAAATATTACACCAATTGGACTTGCTCAGAAGTTGGCAAATCACTAACCTTTCTTTTGGATAACATATTTGTACGTTATGGGAATGCTATATACCGTCAGGTAATTGGTATTCCTATGAGTACGAATTATACACCACTTGTCGCAGGTTTGTTTTTGAGAAATTTGCCATGAGAAAGATTTCATGTTGCGTTTGAATCCTCAATCACAAGAAGATGCTATAAAAGCCTTCAATGAAACTTGTCGATATTTGGATGATATTTTTAACTTAGATAACCCTTTCTTTGATGCTCTGATTCCTACAATTTATCCTATAGAACTCAAATTGAATAAGGCTAACCCGTCCGACAATC
Source organism: Azorinus chamasolen (assembly GCA_963576725.1). NCBI lineage: Eukaryota > Metazoa > Mollusca > Bivalvia > Cardiida > Solecurtidae > Azorinus > Azorinus chamasolen. The sequence continues at coordinate 40,085,957 of OY755235.1, forward strand.
ATGCATCGTTTCTTGATCTAGACCTTAACATTGATAATGGAATGATTTCTTCTAAAATATATGACAAAAAAGATGATTTTGATTTTAATATTGTAATTTTTCCTCATCTTGACGGGGATGTTCCACGTGCTCCATCTTACGGGGTTTATATATCTCAACTTATTCGTTTTACTAGAGCTTGTTCATCTATTGACGATTTTAACAGTCAAAATCTCATTTTAACTGAAAAACTGCTTAAGCAAGGATACAGATACCACAACTAAGAAAAACTTTCTCTAAATTTTACTATCGAAATCTCTCGCTTATTGGCAAGTACCAATGTAATCTCAACTCGCTTCTGCGACACGGTGTTTCACATCCTGAATTTTATGGTGATGTGATATACAAACTTCGTAAAATTATTGGACATACCCATTTTCTCACTTTGTTCATCAAATATGTTAAAAAATCCATTAAAAAGGGATATGATCCTGTAGTACTATAACATACTGCATGTTTGGTTGTCAACCCTTTTACAGTGGGCAATCACGCTGGTCTCTTTGCATGTACGCCGACAAGAAAGGTTTAGTACTCTATGAAGGCGACCTCTTAAATCCAGAAATGGAAGGAGAACGTCGGATATCTGTACTGTTTCGTTTTTTTTCGTACCCTTTATTACTTTTCTACAGTTACTCTGTTTGCAGCTGAATCATTGAGTACACTAGCGATATGTGGATACAGTTTGTTCACTTAAATGCACTTTACCACTGTATTTGCCGTCGCGGTTGTTGTGGATTAGTCGGAGAGGGGATACATTTATTTACACTGTTTGTCGTTTAGGGTGGGGATGGAATAAGTGTGAGGTTGGGCGCCCATAAACCGGTTTAACCCCAGTGACTTTTGTCACTGACCGTTCCAAGGCGGTACTTCCATCTTCCCCATATTGTATGTTTGTTTTGTCTTTGTGCGTCTCTTGATGTTTTTATAGTTATGTTCATTTGCTGTTTCCTTGTGTTGCTGTTCGGGCGACTGTTTGTTCTGTATGTGGTGTTTCCTGCATGACTCATTTTTGTACTTTTACAAACACTTTACATTTAGAAAGCTAATGTAAACTAATAAGCAAATAATAAGATATATTTACCTGCAAATACATATGAAATATATATATTAATACGATGTTGACCAAGTCAAGTGTATCAGTGGAAGTACAAAGAAGGTTTGAATTCCAGCGATTTACTCGATTGGGCAACGGCCGCGTGATTTGCATAATAATAGACGGGAAACGTACGATCACGGGAAAGCTAAAGCAAGATAAATAGAGAGGAAGTACGAGTTTAGAACATCGGTCGTAATACTGGAAAACTGGATAACCTACATTACACTGCATTATATCTAACTACTGCTACTGCTATTTAAATGATAACTACTTAATGTATCCAGGGATTATATAAGTACGTGAACATATAACTCATTCAATATGCAAGCATTACATATTTCTCATAAGGGGAAATAGACATATAACTCTTTCCTCACTCTCTCTGGTTACAGTGTATTTATTGTAAACGTATCTGTACATAATATACGATTTCTGCACTGTGACATATATATAGACAAAATAGTTATAATTATAATGCAATGTGGAAAGTGAAACATTGTAGCAATTTAAGAAAGTTAAGAAACAGATATTTCAAATTCCAATTTACAAACAGAGCAGATAGGAGCCGTCTGATCTTGATCTACTATGTTTGCAAATGCATGAACACACGCTTATATGAGGGAAAGGGTTAAGCAAGTTTTTGCACAACCTTGAAGTAATCCCCACAGTGAAACCCTGAAGCAGAAGATAATCTTAGCAGACGCAATTTGTTTGGCGGCGAAAGTTTAAGTCGACATGAAATAGACACATTGATCGTCTGGCGAATTTGCGTGCGGTATTTCTGCCATGTTTAGACTTTTACATGATGATAAGGTTCCAATTTATCTTGTAAAGCTTCTGGCAAAACTCATTTACATTAACCCGTCTCATGCTAAGCGCCACTTGACTCGCAAATGCGAATATTTTAGACCCAGATGAGACGCCTAGCAACTGGGTGTTTCAACAGGATCCAAGCTGTTTGACATTCTGTCAGTAGTTTCTCAAAAGCTTGAACCAGTCTAAAATGAGTAAAAAAAAGTTCATCAGATCAAGGTTTGAGCAGATTTTTTTTTCATCACGAAAAGGGTTAACTCTTTCGCGGCCAAATTTTGTCGTCTGCAAACTTTGTCGTCTGCTACAATTTTCTTTTTTATTCTTTTTCTTCATTTTGATTAAAAACAATAGGTACAGTAACAAACAGTTTGGATCCTGATGAGACGCCGAGTTACTCGGCGTCTCATCTGGATCCAAATTGTTTGCATTGGCTATCACAGATGCGACATTGGCAGAGAAAAAGGGAATACGTTAGTAAAGGACAAACACGAGACACGAATCTTATCAATGTGTCTGCAGTAAATCAAGGAAAGATTAACTGGTATTTTCTTAGAGGTTGCTGAGTGAACCATTTGTGGCCACTTTATATGCTAATTATATACAGTATACGGACGCCATACAGTAGAACCTGTCCTAAGCGGACATTCATTTATTGAACACAGGAGTCTTAGAAATCAGGTGGTTGCTTAATGCAGGGCAAAAGTAATACAGAAAGCTCCTGCAGGAGCTTTCTGAATTACTTTTGATCTGCATTAAGCTACCGACTGCTTTATAGACCCATAATTAGACCTTTGGTTGGTGGCTGCTTAAGACAGGTTCTACAGTACCAAATCACCGGCTGTTATCTTGAACATACAAGTAAATGTAAAGTGTGTGTTTGCATGAGTCCATGTTCTAATTTTCTTTAACAAATAGAACAATGACTACTCATCCTCTGGAAAATAAGGCAATGCAACTGACAATCTAGTCAAAGATCTCACGTCGCTTAGAGACTTGACTGTGTCAAACCTTTTATTACATGGATACATGGTCTGCTCTGTTTAGTAAGGACTAGCAGAGATCTGAATCTACAATGTCTGCCATGGTCCACTTTTATTCATATGTTAATATAATATAAAAGAAAGTGTAATTAATATTCATGATGTCATAATTGCTTACATACATATTCATGAAGTAAATGGTACTCATTGTCGTGTTTTTATCTTACGAGCAATAACAATCACAAAGCAGGATACCGATCGGACTGTTCTACAGGTTTAATGTCTACTAACATCAAGGATTAATTAAAAAAGGACCCGATCTTTGTTAGTTGAAAAATAACCTATTTTTGACATATATTACAAAACCCTAATCAGACAAAAATATAATTGAAACAACCACCAAAATGAAAACACTAGTCCAAAAACATTATGTTAAACCAGAAAGAATCTGAAACGAAACGATTAAACATTCTTAAGAAAAAACAACAACACGAAAATGTTATGAACAGACAACTGATAACTGAAAATGATAAAACAGAAAACACATTAATAAACACAACTCTAACCAACATGGAAACATCTGGGCAAGAACTAGCAAATAAAAGGGTAGATTCAATCTAAATGCACGAGCCCAGGGTCAGACGGATTGACGAGTGAGTTCTATCAAATACATGTATTCTTAAATGATTTTAAGACATATTTTATTAATTCTTTGAATTATTCCTATATAGAGTATAGAGGGGCCCTCCCTGATCCAATTGCCTCTAATATGAAATAAATATGTTTAAACTAGAGGGGACCTTAAGCGAAATGCAGTCCCAATGCCTTAGTACATTTCTTCCAAAGGGCGAAAAAGATAATCATACTTAAAAAAAATTGGAGACCAATTAGCCTCCTGGATACAGACTAAACGATTGCTACAAAAGCTATCTCAAACAGGTTAAAACAGTTCTACCATCTAAAATGAACAGTGCACAAACAGGTTGTTTTTATTTTTTAAAAAAAAGACGATATATAAGTGACAATATAAGACTAGGCGATGGAATAATACAGTTTTTTGTCGAAGAAGCAGCTGTTCCATGTTTAATGTTCTCCTCAAAGTCTACAAATGGTGTTCGACAGTGTATATCACAGATGTCCATTAAACAGATATATTCGACGCTGCATATCGCAAATATCTGTTAAATACAGGGAATTATCTCAACTTTGGAGAATATCTGAAATAATTGGTAATTGTCTTCTGTGATAGTGCAACTAGCTGCATTTTAAATAACGGTTATATGACAAACGTTGATTACATTGAAAGAGAAGTCAGATAGGGTTATCCACTACAGTATAATCTAACTTAATAGACCATCATAAACATGTCTAAATGTGGCTCTGTAAGGCAAGTGGTAGCTTAATGCTGGTCAAAGGGAGCTTTCTGCATTACAGTTGCCCTACATTAAACAACCACCTGCTCTTTAATATGCCCGTGTCATTTCAATATAAGGTCGCTTAACCCTTTCCATGTTCTATGTTTCTTTCAATTTTCAATACCTACTGAATATTCGTGCACAAGCTAGTTATAATGAAATATGGAAGGTGCAACATTGTAGCCATTTTAGAATCTAAAGAAACAGATCTATCAAAATCCATTAGCAGACAGAGCAGACCCTGATCAGACGGCTCCTCTAGGACACGTTTATATGACGGAAAGGGTTAACCCTTTACCTGATAGAAGCGGCTTTTAGCGTGTTTGATTTATTCCTCCGCTGAAGAAAATAGTTCAAATTCATACAGTCATGAACATATTGCATAATAAATATTTTCTATATCCTAGTAGGTGGTAGCTTAAAGCAGGCTGAAAGTAAAGCAGAATGCGCCTTAAGGCGCATTCTGCTTTACTTTCAACCTGCTTTAAGTGGTTATATGTCTTCAAAACTAGAAACAGGCTATTGGGTAAAGGGTTAAGACAGGTTCTACTGTATCTCCATACGTGTTTATTATTGCAATAGAACTATTATCGAACTGTATTACGAGCCATCTCGATGTAAAAAGGTTTACACATAATTATGCAATCTTGAAATTAAAATACATTAATTTCGTATGATACCGCATTTATAATTGATTGAACAAGCCAATCTTCGTAAATTCTTACTCTACTCATATCTTAGAGACAGTTTTGAACCTGATCTAAAACTTAAGAATTAAAAAGTGGCGAATTTAACCCATAAATTCCTCCCATGATCCAATAAGTGGGTCGTAGGCGAACCGTGTAGACACAAATCAGATGACTTCAGTGGCCTATATTCAGGATCTGAACCGTTTGCTATATCAATCAGTGTCAAATATTTCAACTAGCATACATTTCATGTGCAGGATACATTCATATTTAAACAAAATGGCTTTTAAACTGAATGGAGGTGGACTAGCCCATCAGCATTTCACTAAAGAGTCAACTCAGTATGAAAGGCTTAAATTTGCTATCATAATTTGAATGACATACAATGTAGATCCTGATCAAAGGTCTCCTCTAGCAACAATCTGATCTGGATATGCAATGTTTGCAAATGACAGTACATACCTGTCGCGCATTCAAAGGGTTTAACCCATTCCCTCATATTGACGCCTTTTGACGCCTCTGCAAAAGTTCCCTGTTGAAATAATTGTGATAAATAGAGCATTTCCTCCTATAAGAGCAAGTGCTCGTATTTATCACAATGTTTTCAAACTACAAAATTCTAAAATTTTACTTTTCTCTAGTTAGTGCTCCTTTTCGGTAGATTTATTCAAAGAGGTTTGATCTGAAAATAGTCTATGAGGGAAAGGGTTAAAAGTTGAAGACATTCTACTGCAGCTCATCTTGAGTGATAGTGCTATATGAAATAGACAAAATGCCATGTCGCCAGAAAACTGGATGAATGAACATCCCATGCAGTAGAGATCAAAGTCAGTCACCGATGTGGAAACAAGACGTAAGATCAAGATACGCAATGTAAGCCGAAACCACACCTCAGCGATCACTCGAACTATATAAAATCCTAGGTCTCTAAGACAGGCGGTGGATTAATGCAGATAGAATCTTTATCTACATCTCATCAATGCACATTTAGTAACTATAAAACCATATACAATATATCTTCCAATTAGTGCAGAGCCATTCCATTACGGAATTATAAGACATGGCATAAATGACATTGCATACCATATATAACACACAAGTTTATAACATCACAGTATAACACAAATAAAATCGATCATTGCAATACTGATTTAACATACTAAAACGGTTAAAAAGGATATATGTAGTATAAAATAAACACGAATAGTCAACAAAAGCAAGATAAAGTACTCCGATGTCAAATACTTACATTTGTTAAGCAAACTTAAAAGTCAAAATGACATGATATTATAGGCAGCGTTAAGTTGGCTGCCAGTTCGCAGTTCGCAGTTCGTTATTCGAATAACGAACTGCGAAATATTTCGCAGTTCGTTATTCGAATAACGAACAACGAAATATTTCGCAGTTCGTTATTCGCATGTGAATAACGAAATAGTTTGCAATTCAATTTACGAATAACGAAATGGTAAATTAAGCTATAAATTAACAGTACAGTAGAACCCCTCTAATGCGAACACTAACAGAATAACCATAGGTGTCTGTATTAGCACGTGGTAGCTTAATGCAGGATGAAAGTAATGCAGAAAGTTCCTATAGGAGTTTTCTGCATAACTTTCGTTCTGCATTAAGCTACCACATGTCTCTGCCAGACAGAATTATGCCCCATTTTGGTGTTCGCATTAGAGGGGTTTTACTGTAATTATATTCTAGATACTGCAGAACCGGATTATCGCGTGTACATATAAAAGTCAGGCCACTTTGCAGTTTTCATTCGAATAACCAATTAGGTCCTAGTTCAATATCCGAATATATTCAAGACACTGTAGACCTAACTCATATGTAAATCAAATCATATATATACAATCCGGAGCCATTTGAATAACGAAATATTTCGTAGTCCTACCACTGAATAACGAAATGGTCAAAATAAGTTATTAATGTTCAATGATGATATGTTAGACACTGTACACCCCAGTCATAGTGAAATCAAAGATTAATATATTAATTCCAGAGCCATTTTGCAGATCATTATTTGAATAACGAAATATTTCGCAGTTCGTTATTCGAATAACGAAATATTTCGCAGTCCGTTATTCGAATAACTAAATGATACAAATTAGTTATAAATTATCAAGAGATAATATTTTAGACACCGTATGCCCAGTCATAGTAGAATCAAATATTTATATATTAAATACGGAGTCATTTCGCAGTTCGTTATTGGAATAACGAAATATTTCGCAGTTCAACCTCCGAATAACGAAATGGCCAAATTAAGTTTTAAATGGGTAATGATGATATTTTAAACACACTAGACCCCTTCATAGTGGAAGCAATGATTTATATATAATAAATACGGGACCATTTCGCATTTCGTTATTCGAATAACGAAATATTTCGCAATTCAAAATCAGAATAACGAAATGGCCAAAACTAGCTATATATGCGCAAAGATGATATTTTAGATACCCTAGACCCAAGCAATAGTGGAATCAATGGTTTCTATATAAAATCCGGAGCCATTTCGCAGTTCGTTATTCGAATAACGAAATATTTCGCAGTTCAACCTCCGAATAACGAAATGGCCAAAAGCAGTTATAAATGCGCAAAGATGATATTTTAGATACCCTAGACCCAAGTCATAGTGGAATCAAAGATTTCTATATAAAATCCGGAGCCATTTCGCATTTCGTTATTCGAATAACGAAATATTTCGCAGTTCAACCTCCGAATAACGAAATGGCCAAAAGCAGTAATAAATGCGCAAAGATGATATTTTAGATACCCTAGACACAAGTCATAGTTGAATTAATGATTTCTATATAAAATCTGGAGCCATTTCGCAGTTCGTTATTCGAATAACGAAATATTTCGCAGTTCAACCTCCGAATAACGAAATGGCCAGAATAAGTTTTAAATTCGTGATAATGATATTTTAGACACACTAGACCAGAGCCATAGTGGAATCAATGATTTCTATACAAAATCCGGGACCATTTCGCAGTTCGTTATTCGAATAACGAAATATTTCGCAGTTCAACATCTGAATAACGAAATGGCCAAAACCAACTATAAATGCGCAAAGATGATATTTTAGATACACTAGACCCAAGTCATAGTGGAATCAATGATTTCTATATAAAATCCGGAGCCATTTCGCATTTCGTTATTCGTATAACGAAATATTTCGCAGTTCAACCTCCGAATAACGAAATGGACAAAACCAGTTATAAATGCGTAATCATGATATTTTAGATACCCTAGACCCAAATCATAGTGGAATCAAAGATTTCTATATGAAATCCAGAGCCATTTCGCAGTTCGTTATTCGAATAACGAAATATTTCGCAGTTCAAACTCCGAATAACGAAATGGCAAAAATAAGTTTTAAATGTTTAATAATGATATTTTAGACACACTAGACCCATGTCATAATGGAATCAATGATTTCTATATAAAATCCGGAGCCATTTCGCATTTCGTTATTCGAATAACGAAATATTTCGCAGTTCAACCTCTGAATAACGAAATGGCCAAATTAAGTTTTAAATTCGTGATAATGATATTTTAGACACACTAGACCAGAGCCATAGTGGAATCAATGATTTCTATACAAAATCCGGGACCATTTCGCAGTTCGTTATTCGAATAACGAAATATTTCGCAGTTCAACATCTGAATAACGAAATGGCCAAAACCAACTATAAATGCGCAAAGATGATATTTTAGATACACTAGACCCAAGTCATAGTGGAATCAATGATTTCTATATAAAATCCGGAGCCATTTCGCATTTCGTTATTCGTATAACGAAATATTTCGCAGTTCAACCTCCGAATAACGAAATGGACAAAACCAGTTATAAATGCGTAATCATGATATTTTAGATACCCTAGACCCAAATCATAGTGGAATCAAAGATTTCTATATGAAATCCAGAGCCATTTCGCAGTTCGTTATTCGAATAACGAAATATTTCGCAGTTCAAACTCCGAATAACGAAATGGCAAAAATAAGTTTTAAATGTTTAATAATGATATTTTAGACACACTAGACCCATGTCATAATGGAATCAATGATTTCTATATAAAATCCGGAGCCATTTCGCATTTCGTTATTCGAATAACGAAATATTTCGCAGTTCAACCTCTGAATAACGAAATGGCCAAATTAAGTTTTGAATGCGTAATAATGATATTTTAGACACACTAGACCCATGCTATAGTGAAATCAATGGTTTCTATATAAAATCCAGAGCCATTTCGCAGTTCGTTATTCGAATAACGAAATAGTTCGCAGTTCAACATCCGAATAACGAAATGGCCAAAACCAACTATAAATGCGCAAAGATGATATTTTAGATACCCTAGACCCAAGTCATAGTGGAATCAATGATTTCTATATAAAATCCGGAGCCATTTCGCAGTTCGTTATTCGAATAACAAAATATTTCGCAGTTCATCCTCCGAATAACGAAATGGCCAAAACCAGTTATAAATGCGTAATCATGATATTTTAGATACCCTAGACCCAAATCATAGTGGAATCAAAGATTTCTATATAAAATCCAGAGCCATTTCGCAGTTCGTTATTCGAATAACGAAATATTTCGCAGTTCAACCTCCGAATAACGAAATGGCCAAAATAAGTTTTAAATGTTTAATAATGATATTTTAGACAAACTAGACCCATGTCATTGTGGAATCAATTATTTCTATATAAAATCTGGAGCCATTTCGCAGTTCGTTATTCGAATAACAAAATATTTCGCAGTTCAACCTCCGAATAACGAAATGGCCAAATTAAGTTTTAAATGCGTAATAATGATATTTTAGACACACTAGACCCATGCCATAGTGGAATCAAAGATTTCTATATAAAATCCAGAGCCATTTCGCAATTCGTTATTCGAAAAACGGAATATTTCGCAGTTCAACCTCCGAATAACGAAATGGCCAAATAAGTTTTAACTGTTTAATAATGATATTTTAGACACACTAGACCCATGTCATAGTAGAATCAATTATTTCTATATAAAATCTGGAGCCATTTCGCAGTTCGTTATTCGAATAACGAAATATTTCGCAGTTCAACCTCCGAATAACGAAATGGCCAAAACCAGTTTTAAATGCGCAAAGATGATATTTTAGAAACGCTAGACCCAGGTCATAATTGAATCAATGATTTCTATATAAAATCCGGAGCCATTTCGCAGTTCGTTATTCGAATAACGAACTATTTCGTAGTTCAATCTGGGAATAACGAAATGGCCAAAACCAGTTATAAATGCGCAAAGATGATATTTTAGATACCCTAGACCCAAGTCATAGTGGAATCAATGATTTCTATATAAAATCCGGAGCCATTTCGCATTTCGTTATTCGAATAACGAAATATTTCGCAGTTCAACCTCCGAATAACGAAATGGCATAAATAAGTTTTAAATGCCTAATGATGATATCTTAGACACACTAGACCCAAGTCATAGTGGAATAAATTATTTCTATATAAAATCCGTAGCTATTTCGCAGTTCGTTATTCGAATAACGAAATATTTCGCAGTTCAACCTCCGAATAACGAAATGGCAAAAATAAGCTATAAAAGCGCAATGGTGATATTTTAGACACACTAGACCCAAGCCATAGTTTAACCAATGATTTCTATATAAAATCTGGCGCCATTTCGCAGTTCGTTATTCGAATAACGAAATATTTCGCAGTTCGTTATTCGAATAACGAAATATTTCGCAGTTCGTTATACGAAGAACGAAATATTTCGCAGTTCGTTATTCGAATAACGAAATGATCAAAATAAACTATAAATGAGCAGAGATAATATGCTAGACACTATAGAGCCTAGTCATAGTGAACTCAATGATTTATATATTAAATCATGCCATTTGGCAGTTCGTTCTTCGAATAACGAAATATTACATAGTTCAACCTCCGAATAACAAAATGGCAATAAAAGTTATAATTGCTCAATGATGATATTTCAGACACACTGGATGTATCTCATAGTTGAATCAATGATTTATATATTAAATATGGAGCCATTTTGGAGTTTATTATTCAATTAACCATATACATCGCAGTTCAAAGTCCGAATTATCAATAACGAAATGGTCCAAATATGTTATATATCCGCGAGCATAGGCGTTGAACGTGCCTAAATGCTATGGAGGAGTCGGTCAATCGAGTGGCAAATATACCGTTAACCCTTTCTTCATATGAACGCCTTTTCATGCATTTGCAAACAGAATAGACACAGATCAGACAGTCCCTATGATCAGGGTCTGCTCTGTTAGATTTTGACATGATATAGATCTGAAACTATAGTTTTTCTCACAGAAAAACATTTTTTTGTAAAGTTCAGTAAATAAATAGTCATGATATCATTATTTCTTACATGAATATTGAATAGCGGAAGGGTTAAACAAGTTTGCCGAAATTGACTGCCGGTGTCGGCACCCGAAAGTGTCTTTATGAAAATGGGAAATATAGTGCTAATAGGCACATACTCGATGAGATCTTTCGCCTTATGTCGAATATTACGAAGTAACAAGTGCCGGTATGAGGCGGGTTTTATGTATCATTTATTTAACTGTATTTCCATTTATTTACATTTTGACACTGATGGTTCGCAGTCCCATATTCTATAAAATAGCCTTATACTCCTATTTACAACTATCAAGTGTTCTGATCTAAACATAAATTTATTGTTAAAATATTATTGCATTGCAAATTAGACGTATAAGAGTACCGCGAATTTATTCTGGTATTCGAATATCGCGGTAGCGCGTGCAGCCATGTTTGAATGGGTAATGTTTTTTCTTCTTTTTTTTTTCAAATGGGCATGGACTTACTAATTTACTGGGACAACAATTCTGTTCCTAGTCCGCAATCTTTTGTTTGCATTGTTCAACAGAAACCGTGGTTGCAAAGTTCAGAATCGCATGGATCATTATTCATTAACCCTTTACCTGATAGGGATGCTATTGACGCCTTTGAAAATAATGGTAGACGTATGTGAGACGCTTTTTGTAGTAGCCGTCTGATCAGGATATGTTCTCTTTGCTAATGAGTAATGTCGATCCGGTTCTACAGTTTCTGCTATGACCAAATTTGGTATATGCATAGGCCAGAAATAAATATCTTCTAATTAATATTCACGATGTTAAACATTATTTCATGAATATCCATCATATAAAGCCTTAATTTTGGTAGTAAGACTACTGGCGTTAATTTGAAACTGTCATATTTTTCTACAAAATCGAGAAACACCGAAAGAATTTGCTAACTCATCAAGATTTGATCTAGTGCGATCGCTCCTTTGATGACGGCGAAGTTAACCGTCATGTCCTTCATTGTGTAGAAAACACGAACGCTGCTGATTTTACCCTTTCTGTGCAAGGGTGACTCGTAGGGCTTGCTGTATTGTGAAAATATGTGGTCACCTTGGCAAAAAGATTAGATCCTGGTGAGATGTCGAATAGCTTGATATGTATCTAGATTCAAACTGTTTGACCTCAATTATGACTTGAGAAACACCGACGACAACTAGTTGGCTCCTAAATGGTAGATGTCTTTTTTACACACCCCGTCATACATATGTATACGTAAAAACACTTCTGACGTATATAACTCTTTCACCGTCATAGGCGAATCCATGATGACTTGTGAAACAGTTCGGATCAACGTCGCCCAGTAACTCGACGTCTACTCAGGATCCAAACTGTTTGACACTGAGTATAATTTTGTAAAAAAAATTGAAAATAACCCACCCCACATTATACATTATAACCTGTAGCAGACAATTATCTACGCAGATAAATTCTGAAAGTGGGAGATCCTTCGAAAGTTTATGTTAGCACCGAAAGGGTTAAGCATGGTCCATGTTTGCATTTTTCCATCTATGTTGCGATAAATTTATTAGACCAACAATCACCGTCGGGTGCAACGTTTAAAGGCAATTACTACATGACAGACCATTACCACTTGCCATCATGAAGGCAATGTCAATAATTCGATTTTGTTTCTTCGAGGATTTACAGAAAATAAGCAAAGCTTTTTTTCTAGTACATGAATTTCAGTTTACCCTTTTACATTGGACAACCTTCATTTAGTTTGAGGTGTAGATGGAATCAGCTAACATTTGATGAGGAATGAAACCTCAATAATCAAAATTGGCATGAATGTCTTATGAACTTTACCAGACAATACTAATAGATATTGAATTTTTAAATTCTCAGAGATTTTTTTCCAACAAAAACTTTACAATTGAATAATTTAGGGATCGCTCAGAATAGACAAGTGAGCCTTCTTTAGACTTAGGGGGAAGCTATTTGTGGTATGTAGAAAAGAAAGTAGTCTAAATAATACTTTTCTGCTCCCCTAATGGCCCAGTCCTACTAAGCCTTACGACCCCTTAAGACCTGTTTACGATTGCTACCGACCTCTGGTCACCGATATTCGTACGAAAGTCACTGATAATCGCCCGTGATCTTCAGTAATCGTTGGTAATCGTTTACAATCGTGCGACCAATTTCAGTCGCATTTCAGTCGTAGAGTGGTTGTTGACCATGTTGATCAACCTCAGGACCCAGTCCCACTAGGCCGACGACCACTTATGCCCTGTTTACTATTTCTAGCGACTTCTTGTAGCCGATATTCGTACGAAGGTCGCACGACAAGTCGCTGACAATCGCGGGTAGTATTCAGTAATCGTTGGTAATCGTTTCTTGTCGTGCGACCGATTTCAGTCGCAGAGAGGTTGTTGAGCATGCACAACAACCTCCTTACGATCGAACTGGTCGCCGGTAATCTTTAAGATGTAACATTGGAGAGTTCAGGTAATCGTGCAATCGTCGTACGAAGGTCTCCAATAATCTTTAACTGGTCGTTGGTGATCTTCCCTACAGTCCTACGACTACCAGCGACCTTTCCACAATAACCTACGACTGTCGTGCAATTACCAGCGACTGCCTAAAGATTATCCGCGACTAGGCATAGATCACGTGACCACACAACAGATCAGAAGTGATTGTGGAACCTTCGTACGAATATCGCAATGTCGCAGATGCATCGCCAATGTGACTACGAATGTTTTTGGAATTTAGTCGCCGACAATCGCAGACGATCGGCGGTTTCAGAGGTCTCAGAGGTCGCCAGTGGCAAGCGCTAGTGGGACTGTAGCCTAAGTAATTCACCGATGATGATTCTCTATTAATGAAAAATATATTATTAAACGAATAATTATTTAAGCCCGCGGTACTTGCAGGTGCGCGTTGTCTACTTGCAAAAACGTGGGCATAGTTTGGGGATTCGTACGTGATGAGTACCGCCTCCGTGTGGATTTGGGGGCACACAGACACGTCGTAGAGCTTTTAGTGCATGCATGAGGAACGTTTCATGCGTTCAGGCTGCATTCGGGTTACGGATAATCCCAAGGATGGGTGACGCATGTACCTTCTACAGCCAATCAGCGCACAACGCACTGGTTCTAGCATATAGAACGCACGTGGACCGTACCGTAGCACGAGCTCCGCAGTTACAGTGCACGTTGTGCGTACTGATTTCTACAGTACAGTACAACCTCTCTATTACGACCACATAAAAGAATGCTGATTGATTGTATCAAAGACAGGTGACAACTAAAACAAAATGCAAGTAAAACAGGAAGCCCCTGAAGAGTTTTCTGCTTTACTTTCATCTTGCTTTAAGCAACACCTGACTTAAACACAAAATAATTAACATAATATAGTGTTCGTAATAGAGTGGCTTTACTGTATATATAAAAGCCGAACCCACGGATGAGTCCTAACATTTCGTCTCGAAGATGCCTAATAAGGGAGTTATACACTATATATACAAAATATCGGAACGGACCTACGTACGTACGTACAAACTGACGGACGGACAACGGCAAATTTACCCCTTGACACGTATAAGTAGAGGGGCATAAAAAGTAGCCAAATAACACTGCATATTAAGTATTTTAACAGATGTCAGTTTAAAAATGCCGCATGAAAATGAAAAATATGAATCCAGATGGGGTGGGGGCTAAAGGTCCGGTCACAACACACTGTGCGTTTTAAGTCCGTGCGTATTTTTGGGGTGGCCACGGCCGCGACGTTTTTCTGTAAACGTTGAGAGGGAGTTGCAAGAGCAGGGAGGGAGTACGTCAAAGCACGTTATTCCCACTGTTGCGCAAAGTGTAAGATACGTGGTCCGCACCCCACACCTGTCCGTCAGCGGTTGCGTGCATCGAACGATGAACACGTGGTACATGTAAGTGTGTTGTATGTGCTAACAAACAGCGTGCTTACAACATACCGTCTCCGTGCGATTATCTAATTATCGTACGGAGGCCGTACTTACACCTGCTCACATACGGTGTCCTTACTCGCTCGCATGTTGTAAGTGCGTGCAAGTGCGATGAACGTGAGCTTTTCCGCCCGATGTCTGGGTGGTATATATAGGACGACCTTCCGAGGTTTTTCTCTCGGAGAAGTCCCAGCAGCACTTTCCTTATCAGACTCTTTGTCGTCACTATCTGAGTCTTCTTCGCTCCTTCTCTCGTCTTCTTCTCCGGCCCTCTCAACTTTCAAGGCCCGTTAACGTCTCTAAAAGCAGGTGGCCTACAGTCCTCCATCCTCATGATTATATTATTCAGGGTATGTACTTGTGCATCGGATTATTTTTGTTTTACCACAATTAGGGGCGATTTCGAAGTTTGAACTGCGAACTAGTTCGTTATTTAGATGGCGAACTGCGAAATATGTCCTTATTCGAATAACGAACTGTGAAATGGCTCAGGATTTTATATATCAAACATTGATTCCTCTATGACTGGGTTCAAGTATGTCTAAAATATCATCATTGCGCATTTCCAGAGCTACAGATAAAGGTGCGTACCCCATTACTTAAATCGCCATTCTCCACCAAATCCTATACTTTGACCACTCTTTAGAAATCTCTTCGAGAAGATTCTAAAGAGTGGACATAATATAAATTTTTAGTGGAGAAAAATGGCAGCTATTGTTGAAAAAATATTAATTTACTCATCTTTTTTGGACCTCTGCATCACCAACTTATTTTGGTCATTTGGTATCTAAAATATAATCTTTGCGCATTTATAGCTGGTTTTGGCCATTTCGTTATTCGGAGGTTGAACTGCGAAATATTTCGTTATTCGAATAACGAACTGCGAAATGGTCCCGGATTTTGTATAGAAATCATTTATTCCGATATGGCTTGGGTCTAGTGTGTCTAAAATATCATCATTACCTATTTAAAACTTAGTTTTTCCATTTCGTTATTCGGAGGTTGAACTGCGAAATATTTCGTTATTTGAATAACGAACTGCGAAATGGCTCCGGCTTTTATATAGAAATCATTGATTCCACTATGAATTGGGTCTAGTATATCTAAAATATCATTATTACGCATTTAAAAGTTAATTTGGCCATTTCGTTATTCGGATGTTGAACTGCGAAATATTTCGTTATTCGAATAACGAACTGCGAAATGGCTCCGACTTTTATATAGAAATCATTGATTCCACTATGGCTTGGGTCTAGAGTATCTAAAATATCATCTTTGCGCATTTATAGCTGGTTTTGGCCATTTCGTTATTCGGAGGATGAACTGCGAAATATTTCGTTATTCGAATAACGAACTGCAAAATGGTCCCGAATTTTATATAGAAATCATTGATTCCGATATGGCTTGGGTTTAGTGTGTGTAAAATATCATCATTACCTATTTAAAACTTAGTTTTGGCCATTTCGTTATTCGCAGGTTGAACTGCGAAATATTTCGTTATTCGAATAAACAACTGCGAAATGGCTGCGGATTTTATATAGAAATCATTGATTCCGATAAGGCTTGGGTCTAGTGTATGTAAAATATCATCATTACCTATTTAAAACTTAGTTTCGCCATTTCGTTATTCGGATGTTGAACTGCGAAATATTTCGTTATTCGAATAACGAACTGCGAAATGGTCCCAGATTTTATATATAAATCATAGATTCCACTATGACTTGGGTCTAGTATGTCTAAAATATCATTATTACGCATTTAAAACTTATTTTGGTCATTTCGTTATTCAGAGGTTGAACTGCGAAATATTTCGTTATTCGAATAACGAACTGCGAAATGGTCCCGGATTTTGTATAGAAATCATTGATTCCGATATGGCTTGGGTCTAGTGTGTCTAAAATATCATTATTACGCATTTAAAACTTATTTTGGCCATTCCGTTATTCGGAGGTTGAACTGCGAAATATTTCGTTATTCGAATAACGAACTGCGAAATGGCTCCTGATTTTATATAGAAATCATTGATTCCACTATGACTTGGGTCTAGGGTATCTAAAATATCATCTTTGCGCATTTATAGCTGGTTTTGGCCATTTCGTTATTCGGAGGTTGAACTGCGAAATATTTCGTTATTCGCATAACGAACTGCGAAATGGTTCCGGATTTTATATAGAAGTCATTGATTCCACTATGACTTGGGTCTAGTGTGTCTAAAATATCATTATTACGCATTCAAAACTTAGTTTGGCCATTTCGTTATTCAGAGGTTGAACTGCGAAATATTTCGTTATTCGAATAACGAACTGCGAAATGGTCCCGGATTTTGTATAGAAATCATTGATTCCGATATGGCTTGGGTCTAGTGTGTCTAAAATATCATTATTACGCATTTAAAACTTATTTTGGCCATTCCGTTATTCGGAGGATGAACTGCGAAATATTTCGTTATTCGAATAACGAACCGCGAAATGGTCCCGGATTTTATATAGAAATCATTGATTCCACTATGACTTGGGTCTAGTGTATCTAAAATATCATCTTTGCGCATTTATAGCTTGTTTTGGCCATTTCGTTATTCGGAGGTTGAACTGCGAAGTATTTCGCTATTCGAATAACGAACTGCGAAATGGTTCCGGATTTTATATAGAAATCATTGATTCCACTATGACTTGGGTCTAGTGTGTCTAAAATATCATTATTACGCATTTAAAACTTATTTTGGCCATTTCGTTATTCAGAGGTTGAACTGCGAAATATTTCGTTATTCGAATAACGAACTGCGAAATGGTCCCGGATTTTATATATAAATCATGAATTCCACTATAACTTGGGTCTAGTGTGTCTAAAATATCAGTATTACGCATTTAAAACTTATTTTAGCCATTTCGTTATTCGGAGGTTGAACTGCGAAATATTTCGTTATTCGAATAACGAACTGCGAAATGGTCCCGGCTTTTATATATAAATCATTGATTCCACTATGACTTGGGTCTAGGGTATCTAAAATATCATCTTTGCGCATTTATAGCTGGTTTTGGCCATTTCGTTATTCGTAGGTTGAACTGCGAAATATTTCGTTATTCGAATAACGAACTGCGAAATGGTCCCGGATTTTATATATAAATCATGAATTCCACTATAACTTGGGTCTAGTGTGTCTAAAATATCAGTATTACGCATTTAAAACTTATTTTAGCCATTTCGTTATTCGGAGGTTGAACTGCGAAATATTTCGTTATTCGAATAACGAACTGCGAAATGGCACCGGATTTTATATATAAATCATTGATTCCGATATGGATCGGGTATAGTGTGTCTAAAATATCATCATTACCTATTTAAAACTTAGTTTGGCCAGTTCGTTATTCGGAGGTTGAACTGCGAAATATTTCGTTATTCGAATAACGAACAGCGAAATGGCTCCGGCTTTTATATAGAAATCATTGATTCAACTATGGCTTGGGTCTAGTGTGTCTAAAATATCATTATTACGCATTTAAAACTTATTTTGGCCATTCCGTAATTCGTAGGTTGAACTGCGAAATATTTCGTTATTCGAATAACGAACTGCGAAATGGCTCCTGATTTTATATAGAAATCATTGATTCCACTATGACTTGGGTCTAGGGTATCTAAAATATCATCTTTGCGCATTTATAGCTGGTTTTGGCCATTTCGTTATTCGGAGGTTGAACTGCGAAATATTTCGTTATTCGATTAACGAACTGCGAAATGGTCCCGGATTTTGAATAGAAATCATTGATTCCACTATGGCTCAAGTCTAGTGTGTCTAAAATATCATTATTACGCATTTAAAACTTATTTTGGCCATTTCGTTATTCGGAGGTTGAACTGCGAAATATTTCGTTATTCGAATAACAAACTGCGAAATGGTCCCGGATTTTGAATAGAAATCATTGATTCCGATATGGATTGGGAATAGTGTGTCTAAAATATCATCATTACCTATTTAAAACTTAGTTTGGCCAGTTCGTTATTCGGAGGTTGAACTGCGAAATATTTCGTTATTCGAATAACGAACAGCGAAATGGCTCCGGCTTTTATATAGAAATCATTGATTCCACTATGACTTGGGTCTAGGGTATCTAAAATATCATCTTTGCGCATTAATAGCTGGTTTTGGCCATTTCGTTATTCGGATGTTGAACTGCGAAATATTTCGTTATTCGAATAACGAACTGCGAAATGGTCCCGGATTTTATATAGAAGTCATTGATTCCACTATGACTTGGGTCTAGTGTGTCTAAAATATCATTATTACGCATTCAAAACTTATTTTGGCCATTTCGTTATTCAGAGGTTGAACTGCGAAATATTTCGTTATTCGAATAACGAACTGCGAAATGGTCCCGGATTTTGTATAGAAATTATTGATTCCGATATGGCTTGGGTCTAGTGTGTCTAAAATATCATTATTACGCATTTAAAACTTATTTTGGCCATTCCGTTATTCGGAGGATGAACTGCGAAATATTTCGTTATTCGAATAACGAACCGCGAAATGGTCCCGGATTTTATATAGAAATCATTGATTCCACTATGACTTGGGTCTAGTGTATCTAAAATATCATCATTACCTATTTAAAACTTAGTTTTTCCATTTCGTTATTCGGAGGTTGAACTGCGAAATATTTCGTTATTTGAATAACGAACTGCGAAATGGCTCCGGCTTTTATATAGAAATCATTGATTCCACTATGAATTGGGTCTAGTATATCTAAAATATCATTATTACGCATTTAAAAGTTAATTTGGCCATTTCGTTATTCGGATGTTGAACTGCGAAATATTTCGTTATTCGAATAACGAACTGCGAAATGGCTCCGACTTTTATATAGAAATCATTGATTCCACTATGGCTTGGGTCTAGAGTATCTAAAATATCATCTTTGCGCATTTATAGCTGGTTTTGGCCATTTCGTTATTCGGAGGATGAACTGCGAAATATTTCGTTATTCGAATAACGAACTGCAAAATGGTCCCGAATTTTATATAGAAATCATTGATTCCGATATGGCTTGGGTTTAGTGTGTGTAAAATATCATCATTACCTATTTAAAACTTAGTTTTGGCCATTTCGTTATTCGCAGGTTGAACTGCGAAATATTTCGTTATTCGAATAAACAACTGCGAAATGGCTGCGGATTTTATATAGAAATCATTGATTCCGATAAGGCTTGGGTCTAGTGTATGTAAAATATCATCATTACCTATTTAAAACTTAGTTTCGCCATTTCGTTATTCGGATGTTGAACTGCGAAATATTTCGTTATTCGAATAACGAACTGCGAAATGGTCCCAGATTTTATATATAAATCATAGATTCCACTATGACTTGGGTCTAGTATGTCTAAAATATCATTATTACGCATTTAAAACTTATTTTGGTCATTTCGTTATTCAGAGGTTGAACTGCGAAATATTTCGTTATTCGAATAACGAACTGCGAAATGGTCCCGGATTTTGTATAGAAATCATTGATTCCGATATGGCTTGGGTCTAGTGTGTCTAAAATATCATTATTACGCATTTAAAACTTATTTTGGCCATTCCGTTATTCGGAGGTTGAACTGCGAAATATTTCGTTATTCGAATAACGAACTGCGAAATGGCTCCTGATTTTATATAGAAATCATTGATTCCACTATGACTTGGGTCTAGGGTATCTAAAATATCATCTTTGCGCATTTATAGCTGGTTTTGGCCATTTCGTTATTCGGAGGTTGAACTGCGAAATATTTCGTTATTCGAATAACGAACTGCGAAATGGTTCCGGATTTTATATAGAAGTCATTGATTCCACTATGACTTGGGTCTAGTGTGTCTAAAATATCATTATTACGCATTCAAAACTTAGTTTGGCCATTTCGTTATTCAGAGGTTGAACTGCGAAATATTTCGTTATTTGAATAACGAACTGCGAAATGGTCCCGGATTTTGTATAGAAATCATTGATTCCGATATGGCTTGGGTCTAGTGTGTCTAAAATATCATTATTACGCATTTAAAACTTATTTTGGCCATTCCGTTATTCGGAGGATGAACTGCGAAATATTTCGTTATTCGAATAACGAACCGCGAAATGGTCCCGGATTTTATATAGAAATCATTGATTCCACTATGACTTGGGTCTAGTGTATCTAAAATATCATCTTTGCGCATTTATAGCTTGTTTTGGCCATTTCGTTATTCGGAGGTTGAACTGCGAAGTATTTCGCTATTCGAATAACGAACTGCGAAATGGTTCCGGATTTTATATAGAAATCATTGATTCCACTATGACTTGGGTCTAGTGTGTCTAAAATATCATTATTACGCATTTAAAACTTATTTTGGCCATTTCGTTATTCAGAGGTTGAACTGCGAAATATTTCGTTATTCGAATAACGAACTGCGAAATGGTCCCGGATTTTATATATAAATCATGAATTCCACTATAACTTGGGTCTAGTGTGTCTAAAATATCAGTATTACGCATTTAAAACTTATTTTAGCCATTTCGTTATTCGGAGGTTGAACTGCGAAATATTTCGTTATTCGAATAACGAACTGCGAAATGGTCCCGGCTTTTATATATAAATCATTGATTCCACTATGACTTGGGTCTAGGGTATCTAAAATATCATCTTTGCGCATTTATAGCTGGTTTTGGCCATTTCGTTATTCGTAGGTTGAACTGCGAAATATTTCGTTATTCGAATAACGAACTGCGAAATGGTCCCGGATTTTATATATAAATCATGAATTCCACTATAACTTGGGTCTAGTGTGTCTAAAATATCAGTATTACGCATTTAAAACTTATTTTAGCCATTTCGTTATTCGGAGGTTGAACTGCGAAATATTTCGTTATTCGAATAACGAACTGCGAAATGGCACCGGATTTTATATATAAATCATTGATTCCGATATGGATCGGGTATAGTGTGTCTAAAATATCATCATTACCTATTTAAAACTTAGTTTGGCCAGTTCGTTATTCGGAGGTTGAACTGCGAAATATTTCGTTATTCGAATAACGAACAGCGAAATGGCTCCGGCTTTTATATAGAAATCATTGATTCAACTATGGCTTGGGTCTAGTGTGTCTAAAATATCATTATTACGCATTTAAAACTTATTTTGGCCATTCCGTAATTCGTAGGTTGAACTGCGAAATATTTCGTTATTCGAATAACGAACTGCGAAATGGCTCCTGATTTTATATAGAAATCATTGATTCCACTATGACTTGGGTCTAGGGTATCTAAAATATCATCTTTGCGCATTTATAGCTGGTTTTGGCCATTTCGTTATTCGGAGGTTGAACTGCGAAATATTTCGTTATTCGATTAACGAACTGCGAAATGGTCCCGGATTTTGAATAGAAATCATTGATTCCACTATGGCTCAAGTCTAGTGTGTCTAAAATATCATTATTACGCATTTAAAACTTATTTTGGCCATTTCGTTATTCGGAGGTTGAACTGCGAAATATTTCGTTATTCGAATAACAAACTGCGAAATGGTCCCGGATTTTGAATAGAAATCATTGATTCCGATATGGATTGGGAATAGTGTGTCTAAAATATCATCATTACCTATTTAAAACTTAGTTTGGCCAGTTCGTTATTCGGAGGTTGAACTGCGAAATATTTCGTTATTCGAATAACGAACAGCGAAATGGCTCCGGCTTTTATATAGAAATCATTGATTCCACTATGACTTGGGTCTAGGGTATCTAAAATATCATCTTTGCGCATTAATAGCTGGTTTTGGCCATTTCGTTATTCGGATGTTGAACTGCGAAATATTTCGTTATTCGAATAACGAACTGCGAAATGGTCCCGGATTTTATATAGAAGTCATTGATTCCACTATGACTTGGGTCTAGTGTGTCTAAAATATCATTATTACGCATTCAAAACTTATTTTGGCCATTTCGTTATTCAGAGGTTGAACTGCGAAATATTTCGTTATTCGAATAACGAACTGCGAAATGGTCCCGGATTTTGTATAGAAATTATTGATTCCGATATGGCTTGGGTCTAGTGTGTCTAAAATATCATTATTACGCATTTAAAACTTATTTTGGCCATTCCGTTATTCGGAGGATGAACTGCGAAATATTTCGTTATTCGAATAACGAACCGCGAAATGGTCCCGGATTTTATATAGAAATCATTGATTCCACTATGACTTGGGTCTAGTGTATCTAAAATATCATTATTACGCATTTATAGCTTATTTTGGCCATTCCGTTATTCGGAGGATGAACTGCGAAATATTTCGTTATTCGAATAACGAACTGCGAAATGGTCCCGGATTTTATATAGAAATCATTGATTCCACTATGACTTGGGTCTAGTGTATCTAAAATATCATCTTTGCGCATTTATAGCTTGTTTTGGCCATTTCGTTATTCGGAGGTTGAACTGCGAAGTATTTCGCTATTCGAATAACGAACTGCGAAATGGTTGCGGATTTTATATAGAAATCATTGATTCCACTATGAATTGGGTCTAGTGTGTCTAAAATATCATTATTACGCATTTAAAACTTATTTTGGCCATTTCGTTATTCAGAGGTTGAACTGCGAAATATTTCGTTATTCGAATAACGAACTGCGAAATGGTCCCGGATTTTATATATAAATCATTAATTCCACTATAACTTGGGTCTAGTGTGTCTAAAATATCAGTATTACGCATTTAAAACTTATTTTAGCCATTTCGTTATTCGGAGGTAGAACTGCGAAATATTTCGTTATTCGAATAACGAACTGCGAAATGGCACCGGATTTTATATATAAATCATTGATTCCGATATTGATTGGGTATAGTGTGTCTAAAATATCATCATTACCTATTTAAAACTTAGTTTTGCCATTTAGTTATTCGGAGGTTGAACTGCGAAATATTTCGTTATTCGAATAACGAACTGCGAAATGGTCCCGGATTTTGAATAGAAATCATTGATTCCACTATGGCTCGGGTCTAGTGTGTCTAAAATATCATTATTACGCATTTAAAACTTATTTTGGCCATTTCGTTATTCGGAGGTTGAACTGCGAAATATTTCGTTATTCGAATAACAAACTGCGAAATGGTCCCGGATTTTGAATAGAAATCATTGATTCCGATATGGATTGGGTATAGTGTGTCTAAAATATCATCATTACCTATTTAAAACTTAGTTTGGCCAGTTCGTTATTCGGAGGTTGAACTGCGAAATATTTCGTTATTCGAATAACGAACAGCGAAATGGCTCCGGCTTTTATATAGAAATCATTGATTCCACTATGACTTGGGTCTAGGGTATCTAAAATATCATCTTTGCACATTAATAGCTGGTTTTGGCCATTTCGTTATTCGGATGTTGAACTGCGAAATATTTCGTTATTCGAATAACGAACTGCGAAATGGTCCCGGATTTTATATAGAAGTCATTGATTCCACTATGACTTGAGTCTAGTGTGTCTTAAATATCATTATTACGCATTTAAAAGTTATTTTGGTCATTTCGTTATTCGGAGGTTGAACTGCGAAATATTTCGTTATTCGAATAACGAACTGCGAAATGGCACCGGATTTTATATATATCATTAATTCCATTATAATTTGCGTCTAGTGTGTCTAAAATATCATTATTACGCATTTAAAACTTATTTTAGCCATTTCGTTATTCGGAGGTTGAACTGCGAAATATTTCGTTATTCGAATAACGAACTGCGAAATGGTCACGGATTTTGAATAGAAATCATTGATTCCGATATGGATTGGGTATAGTGTGTCTACAATATCATCATTACCTATTTAAAACTTAGTTTTGCCATTTCGTTATTCGGAGGTTGAATTGCGAAATATTTCGTTGTTCGAATAACGAACTGCGAAATGGTCCCGGATTTTATATATAAATCATTGATTCCACTATGACTTGGGTCTAGGGTATCTAAAATATCATCTTTGCGCATTTATAGCTGGTTTTGGCCATTTCGTTATTCGTAGGTTGAACTGCGAAATATTTCGTTATTCGAATAACGAACTGCGAAATGGTTCCACGAATAACTTTTTACAAATCAAATAACCATCTTTTACCACCTCGACCTAGAGTTACATTTCGCTACTTGAAGAAAAACATTTCTAATTTTCATTCAGATTATGTTCTTGTTCCTGCTGACAAGGCATCAAACAATGTAATCATTATTTGAAGATTGTATTATGTTGATGTTTTAAAGAAGGAGCTAACTGATTCAAAAACTTATATAACAGTTCAAACACCTGAAAAAGATATAGTCTCGGAACATGTAAAAATGTGCAATGATTTTAAGTCTGGTCCTAACATAAAACAACATAAACTTTCTACTTTGTACTGGATTCCGAAACTACATAAAAACCCTTATAAGTCGCGTTTTATTGCCAACTCTAGCTGTTGTACCACTACTAAATTATCTATACTTTTGACGTCCTGTCTTACTACGATCAAAGAACATGTTAAACGCTACTGTGATAAAATATATGAAAATTCTGGTATTAATGTTTTTTGGTCCATAAAAAATTCAAATGATGTTTTAACAAAACTTGAAAATGAACAGTATAACATTTCTTTACTGAGCTCTTATGATTTCTCTACACTCTATACTACTCTACCTCACCATCTTATAAAGGATAGACTTATTAAATTAATAGAAAAAACCTTTGCCAGAGAAAACAAAATGTTCATTGCTTGTAATGTTCAACGTTCATTCTTTTCGAATTCAGAAGTTGAACATTACACAATGTGGACTTGCCTTGATGTTTGTAGATCTCTTACCTTTCTTTTAGATAATATATTTGTGCGTTATGGAGATACCATATATCGTCAAGTTGTTGGTATACCCATGGGAACAAATTGTGCCCCTCTTGTTGCAGATTTGTTTTTGTATTGCTACGAGAGGGATTTTATGCTTAGCTTAAAACCTGATACACAGACCGATATTGTTAATGCTTTTAATAAAACTTCAAGGTATTTAGACGATATTTTGAATTTAGATAATCCTTATTTTGATACTATGGTTTCTTCAATCTACCCAAAAGAACTGTCTTTAAACAAAGCTAATCAATCTGACATTAATGCTTCATTTCTAGATTTGAATCTTTCAATTACAAATGATAAAGTTTCGTCCAAAGTATACGATAAAAGAGAAGATTTTAATTTTAAAATTGTTAATTATCCTTTTCTAGATGGGGATGTGCCACGTTCTACATCTTATGGTGTTTATATTTCTCAACTTATTAGGTTTGCCCGAGCCTGTTCTTTGCTTGAAGATTTTAACAGACGTAATTTAGTTATAACTGATAAACTTCTTAAGCAAGGTTACAGATATCACAAACTTCGGAAAACCTTTTCTAAATTTTATTATCGAAATTTACCTCTCATTAGTAAATATAATTGCAATCTACGGACGTTACTGCGACAAGGCATTTCTCAACCAGAATTTTATGGGGATGTTATCTACAAACTTAGGAAAATTCGGGGTCATATCCATTTTCATGATTTGTTTATAAAACGCATTAAAAATTTTTTAAAAAGAAAGGTTATGATCCTATTATATTGCAACACACTGCATGTTTGGTTATCGACCCTTTTACAGTCGGTAGCTACGCTTCCCTCTTTGCTTGCGCGATGACAGGCCGAGGGTAGTACTCTATGATGGTATACTCTTAAACTTGGATACAGGAGGAGCTTACCAGACTCATGTATTATTTTTTCCCTGTCGTGCCCTTAACGGCTTACCTGCAGGTGCTCTGACTTCAGCAAAGTCATTGAGTACATATTTGACGGATTGTCACAGTTATTATGCTATGTTTTACATGTTGTCCTGTGTTCACCGTCGTCTATGTTGTGGGTAAGTCCAGCGGGGATACCTTTATTTACAATATTTGTAAAGCTAGGGTGACTTTGAGAGAAGTGTGAGGTTAGGACGTCCGTAAACCGGTTTAAACCCCCAGTGGTGTTTTTGCTGCTGACCGTGCCAAGGCGGTACTCTCTTTGTCACCCTTCCTTTTGTTTGCATTGCGTCTTTGTGCTTGTGGTTTGTTCATGTTGTGGAACGTTTGTCCCTGGTTCTTGTGTGTCTTTTGGTGTTTTCTGTGTTCATTTCGTGTGTGTGTGCGTGTGCGTTTGGGTGTGTGGTTGTGTGTGTGTGTGTCATGCTGTCTATCGGTGTTTTGGTGGTGGTTGCGTCTTGCATGTGGCTTTGCCTGCTTGACTTTACTACTTTTCCATTTATATAGAAATCATTGATTCCACTATGACTTGGGTCTAGTGTGTCTAAAATATTATTACGCATTTTAAAAGTTATTTTGGCCATTTCGTTATTCGGAGGTGGAACTGCGAAATATTTCGTTATTCGAATAACGAACTGCGAAATGGTCCCGGATTTTGTATAGAAATCATTGATTCCGATATGGCCTGGGTCTATTGTGTCTAAAATATCATCATTACCTATTTAAAACTTAGTTTTCCCATTTAGTTATTCGGAGGTTGAACTGCGAAATATTTCGTTATTCGAATAACGAACTGCGAAATGGCTCCGGATTATATATATTAATCATTAATTCCACTATAACGTGGGTCTAGTGTGTCTAAAATATCATTATTACGCATTTAAAACTTATTTTAGCCATTTCGTTATTCGGAGTTTGAACTTCGAAATATTTCGTTATTCGAATAACGAACTGCGAAATGGTCCCGGATTTTGAATAGAAATCATTGATTCCGATATGGATTGGGTAAAGTTGTGTCTAAAATATCATCATTACCTATTTAAAACTTAGTTTTGCCATTTCGTTATTCGGAGGTTGAACTGCGAAATATTTCGTTATTCGAATAACGAACAGCGAAATGGCTCCGGCTTTTATATATAAATCATTGATTCCACTATGGCTTGGGTCTAGGGTATCTAAAATATCATCTTTTCGCATTAATATCTGGTTTTGGCCATTTCGTTATTCGGATGTTGAACTGCGAAATATTTCGTTATTCGAATAACGAACTGCGAAATGGTCCCGGATTTTGTATAGAAATCATTGATTCCGATATGACTTGGGTCTAGTGCGTGTAAAATATCATCATTACCTATTTAAAACTTATTTTGGCCATTCCGTTATTCGGAGGTTGAACTGCGAACTATTTCGTTATTCGAATAACGAACTGCGAAATGGTCCCGGATTTTAAATAGAAATCATTGATCCCACTATGACTTGGGTCTAGGGTATCTAACATATCATCTTTGCGCATTTATAGTTGGTTTTGGCCATTTCGTTATTCGGAGGTTGAACTGCGAAATATTTCGTTATTCGAATAACGAACTGCGAAATGGTTCCGGATTTTATATATAAATCATTGATTCCACTATGACCTGGTCTAGTGTGTCTAAAATATCATTATTACGCATTTAAAACTTATTTTGGCCATTTCGTTATTCGGAGGTTGAACTGCGAAATATTTCGTTATTCGAATAACGAACTGCGAAATGGTTCCGGATTTTATATATAAATCATTGATTCCACTATGACTTGGGTCTAGTGTGTCTAAAATATCATTATTACGCATTTAAAACTTATTTTGGCCATTTCGTTATTCGGAGGTTGAACTGCGAAATATTTCGTTATTCGAATAACGAACTGCGAAATGGTCCCGGAATTGATATATAAATCATTAATTCCTCTATAACTTGGGTCTAGTATGTTTAAAATATCATTATTACGCATTTAAAACTTATTGTAGCCATTTCGTTATTCGGAGGTTGAACTGCGAAATATTTCGTTATTCGAATAACGAACTGCGAAATGGTTCCGGATTTTATATATAAATCATTGATTCCACTATGACCTGGTCTAGTGTGTCTAAAATATCATTATTACGCATTTAAAACTTATTTTGGCCATTTCGTTATTCGGAGGTTGAACTGCGAAATATTTCGTTATTCGAATAACGAACTGCGAAATGGTTCCGGATTTTATATATAAATCATTGATTCCACTATGACTTGGGTCTAGTGTGTCTAAAATATCATTATTACGCATTTAAAACTTATTTTGGCCATTTCGTTATTCGGAGGTTGAACTGCGAAATATTTCGTTATTCGAATAACGAACTGCGAAATGGTCCCTGATTTTATACAGAAATCATTGATTCCACTATGGCTCGGGTCTAGTGTGTCTAAAATATCATTATTACGCATTTAAAACTTATTTTAGCCATTTCGTTATTCGGAGGTTGAACTGCGAAATATTTCGTTATTCGAATAACGAACTGCGAAATGGTCCCGGATTTTATATAGAAATCATTGATTCCGATATGGATTGGGTATAGTGTGTCTAAAATATCATCATTACCTATTTAAAACTTAGTTTGGCCAGTTCGTTATTCGGAGGTTGAACTGCGAAATATTTCGTTATTCGAATAACGAACAGCGAAATGGTCCCGGCTTTTATATATAAATCATTGATTCCACTATGACTTGGGTCTAGGGTATCTAAAATATCATCTTTGCGCATTAATAGCTGGTTTTGGCCATTTCGTTATTCGGATGTTGAACTGCGAAATATTTCGTTATTCGAATAACGAACTGCGAAATGGTCCCGGATTTTATATAGAAATCATTGATTCCACTATGACTTGAGTCTAGTGTGTCTTAAATATCATTATTACGCATTTAAAACTTATTTTGGCCATTTCGTTATTCGGAGGTTGAACTGCGAAATATTTCGTTATTCGAATAACGAACTGCGAAATGGTCCCGGAATTGATATATAAATCATTAATTCCTCTATAACTTGGGTCTAGTATGTTTAAAATATCATTATTACGCATTTAAAACTTATTGTAGCCATTTCGTTATTCGGAGGTTGAACTGCGAAATATTTCGTTATTCGAATAACGAACTGCGAAATGGCCCCGGATTATATATTGAAATCATTGATTCAACTATGACTTGGGTCTAGTGTGTCTAAAATTTCATTTTTACAAAATACAAACTATATTTTGTGATTCGAATGAAAACGGCATAAACTTTCACGATACTGTTATATGTACCAACGATAATTCGGTTCTACTGTATCTAGAATATAATTAGAGTAAAACCCCTCTAATGCGAACACCAAAAAGAGGCATAAGTCTGGCTGAGACAGGTAGTAGCTTAATGCAGAACGAAAATTATGCAGAAAACTTCTATAGGAGCTTTCTGCATTACTTTCACCCTGCTTTAAGCTACTAGCTGTTTATAAAGACACCTATATTTATTCTGTTAGTGGTCGCATTAGAGGGGTTCTACTGTACTGTTAATTTATAGTTTAAATGACTATTTCGTTATTCGTAAATTGAATTGCAAACTATTTCGTTATTCACATTCGAATAACGAACTGCGAAATATTTCGTTGTTCGTTATTCGAATAACGAACTGCGAACTGCGAACTGGCAGCCAACTTAACGCTGCCGATATTATAACATTAAAACACCTACGTTGATTTACATAGTAGAACTTTCCGTCTCCGTAAAATGTAAAAGGAGGTTTCGTGCACAGTCCCTTATCATGTTTGTGTTGGAAAACAGAAACACATATTTATTAAAATCATCTAAGTCTAAGAAATCTTGCTTAAAAGTACATGCTTAACTAAACAACCATTCCCTTAAATTATTGTACATATTGTAAATCAAAATCACATGCATCTCATTTGCTCAATAAGACCCTCATAACGACCAGTTTCAAACCGAATTGGAGCAACGCCTAATCTAACTTTACAAAAGGCTGACCGTTGCAAAGGCGGAAGTACCATTCTACAGTATTGTTCTGTAGAAAAGCTGAATTTAAAACACTTGTACAGTCTAAGCTTGTTACGACCGCGGTCAAATATCCCAACATAACTATTAATTCTACATAGCTAGCTACTAATGAAATTACAAATCGTTTTAGCTTCAACAATTTGATAGAATGATCGAGTGATCGGATTTTCTAAAGGACAGTATATATATAAGTCGTTCTCATAAAAATATAACTGAACTTTAGAGTACCAATTTTAACTAGAACGATTTGATTTTCTGTACGAACAAAGCGCTACGCGTTTATTAACCCTTGACCTCCCCATGTAAGCTAAATGTGACCAGTATTAACCCTTCGCTTGCTGAATTTTAAAACACACATCTCCTTCTCTACCCATGCCCTGTTGTATAATTACATACAACTTCACTGTGTACAAGTATTTCGCTGTGCAATCACTGCTGTGGAGTGCACTGGTTGCACAATCAACTTGTTAATAGTTGTTCAGAAGTGAACTTTAGTTTTGTATTGTGTCAGACAGACTGGATTTAGTATACACTGTTTGCAATATCTAGAAATATAGTATATCGTTTACTAGCAATAAAGAGAACTTTATATGTCATTATTAGTAGCATAAATGACTATAGGCATCATTAGATAGATAGTACTCGATTGTTCTAAGAGTGGAACATTATAGAACCTGTTCTCGGTAATAGTACGCTTCCATTGTATATTGAATAGTATAGAGTACCAAGATTAGTAAACACGTGTAACAGAGTCTGTAGTTTTATTATTTTCATCGTCCTTAGGAACAATTAATTGGTAGCAGAGCGAGGTTATATAAGAAGAATATCGAATAGAACATTAGTGAGGTATTTTGGCATAATTTGCCATATATTGAACATTCTACGACGTTGGAAGTTGAGGAGGCCACGTGGAATTCTACCCCATCTGCAAGCATGGCCGACAAAAGCGTGGAGAACGAAATTGTCGAACTGAAAACGCAAAAATCAAGGTGTAAGTCAACCTTCACAAGAATGAAGAACAAGTTATTGATTGCTGTGAGTGCTACAGAATATGTAAATAGGGACGAAGTTAGCAGTTTACAGAATTCATTTGATAGAGCTCAGAATGATGTGATGGTGGTATTAGCACAGGTGCTAGGCGTGTGGCCATTTCACAAATACTGCTTATAAATACCTTCAAATACGTTTAGACATCATAACTTGACATTAAAAAAAATATATAAAAAAAAAATGAAAAAAAAATAAAAAAAAATTCGTATAGTATATAACTATATAAAGGTATGTAACTAAATGGTCCAAAGTGGCAGAAAAAATGCACCAACTACATTCCGCGTCTTGTTACGACGTCAATTTCCGCTCGATTTCAATCAAATATGAGTCAATGCACGCAGAAATGTCCAGTCTTTCAAATACACACCATTGATTGCCGATCATAAGCCGAAAAATTACTGTTTTGAGACGATAAACTCCAGCTTAGATTTAGTCGACCGAGTCACTACCGACACATACATGCACATTTTCACCACTGATGACATCGAAAGTCACACTAGATCTCATAATATGGTCCGTTTTCCACTCTCATTCAATAAAACTAACATAACCATTAAACTTACTGTCGATGTCAACCTCAAAGTTACTACCGGTTCTACGAAACTGAAGAGTTTTCGAAACAACCCGCGGCTGTCAACATTCGGCCAGCCATGATTTTTCTTGACCCGGAAATGCTTGAAGCGAAGAAGCGACTGGTGCCCGGTAGACCATTTGGCTACCATAAAGCAGGTAACAAATGCCCTGTAAACTGCTGATTATGTTCGCCTAAAATTTAGATTTTCTATTCTAATAAGACTGAAAAAAAGAAAGAACTAGCTCTATTTCAAATTTAATGACAGCCTTCATTTCATATATATATTAGGAACAATGACTATAGTTACTTGGTAATTATACAGATTATTTTATAATCGTTTGCTTTCTAATATATGTGTTAATTTATTTTTCATATATAGTGTCCAGCACATGACTGAAAAATGTATACGTCGACTGCATTTTATTTTCCAGTTAACCTTTCCCTGTTCAATAATCATGTAAGAAAAAGAAACACCATCAATACTTATTAGATTATTTTTTATCATTTTCAAGGGCATGTTTGCTTCGAAGAATGGTATAGAATTATATCTATATATCATGGCACAAATAGGGTAGATCCTGGTCTTCTATGAGCTATCTGATTTGGGTCTATACTGTTTTCAAATGCGTGAATCGGTGTTTATAGGAGGGAAAGGGTTAACAGGGTGTTTTATACAGAAACCGGGCACCAGTAATCATGTTTACAGGGCACTTGTTACCTGCTTCATAGTAGTCAAAGGGTCTGCCGGGCACCAGTCGCTTCTTCGCTTCAAGCATTTCCGGGTCACGAAAATCATGGCTGGCCGAATGTTGACAGCCGCGGGTTGTTTCGAAAACTCTTCAGTTTCGTAGAACCGGTAGTAACTTTGAGGTTGACATCGACAGTAAGTTTAATAGTTATGTTAGTTTTATTGAATGAGAGTGGAAAACGGACCATATTATGAGATCTAGTGTGACTTTCGATGTCATCAGTGGTGAAAATGTGCATGTATGTGTCGGTAGTGACTCGGTCGACTAAATCTAAGCTGGAGTTTATCGTCTCAAAACAGTAATTGTTCGGCTTATGGTCGGTAATCAATGGTGTGTATTTGAAAGACTGGACATTTCTGCGTGCATTGACTCATATTTGATTGAAATCGAGCGGAAATTGACGTCGTAACAAGACGCGGAATGTAGCTGGTGCTTTTTTTCTGCCACGTTGGACCATTTAGTTACATACCTTTATATAGTTATATACTATACGAATTTTTTTTATTTTTTTTTCATTTTTTTTATTATATTTTTTAATGTCAAGTTATGATGTCTAAACGTATTTGAAGGTATTTATAAGCAGTATTTGTGAAATGGCCACACGCCTAGCACCTGTGGGTATTAGAAAGACTTTGTAAAGTTTATCAACAGATAGAAGACAGTGACAATGTGAACAAAGTGCAGTCTGAAATGGAGATAATGAATAGTGAGTTTAGTGTGACACATGACACGGTGCAAAAGGTGCTACTCACTCATAATGTTAGTTCTTTGAGCACACATAATACAGACGATAAGAAGCTGGGAACTGACATGTGGAGACAAATGAAAAAAGTGAAAAAACCCACGTTTAATGGCGATAAAAGGAAATACCATTCATGGAGGGCAGCTTTTGATGCATGTATCGACAAAAGCTCCAGCAACAGCTGAGTATAAACTTTTGCAATTGCGTCAATATTTAACTGGTGAAGCTCTTGAGTCAATTGAAAATTTGGGACATTCAGCTGTCAGTTATGAAGCAGCAAAAGAAAGGTTGGATAGAAAATATGGAGGTGCACGCAGACAAATAACTTTATATCTTGAGGAGCTTGAATGTTTTCCTAGAATGAAGGAAGAGAATGCAAAAACAATAGAGAAATTTGCTGACTTATTAGATATTACAGTGATCAACCTAAAGGATGCTGACAGAGATGATGATTTAGGCAATGGTGCATTATATATCAGCCTTCAAAGAAAAATGCCAGAGGGAATGTTAACAAGATTTAACAGATGGTTAAGTGAAAACAGAAAAGAAGAAAATGTTGAGACTTTGAGAGTGTGGATGAATCATGAAGCTGAGTATTATACCATCGCTAGTGAGACTGTTCATGGTTTAACACGCCAGAGGCCAAAAGACATTAGACACTCAAATAGAACATACTATGTTGATCAGAAGCGCATACATATGTGCAAAGTGTGCAATGGACAACATCAAATGTGGGAATGTACTACATTTAAGGGCCTTTCGGTACAAGATCGTTGGACAAAGGCAAAACAGTTACAGCTTTGTTTCAGATGCTTGTGTGATGACCACCGTGCAAACAAGTGCAGTAAAACAAGAAGATGTAATATTAATGGTTGCAAGAAAACACATAATAGACTCTTACATTTGAACACTGTTGAAACACATAATCAACACAGTGCATTGAACAGTCAAGCAGCAGAGTTCATTCCAACTCAAACACAGTCAGATCAAGTTTACACGAGTATAGAAAACAGGAACTGTATAGCACTAGGTTGTGTCCGCAAATGGTCGACAAATGAAAATCAATGCACTTTTGGATGATGGCAGCACAAAGACATATGTGAATGAGGACATTGCATCAGAGCTTGGAATGAAAGGTCAGAAGCAAAAAGTAAATATAAGTGTGATGAATGGTAAAAATGAAACGTTTACAACAATATCAGTGGCATTTGAAATAGAAAGTGTGTTTGAAGGTAGAAAACTGGGTACAATAGAAGCCTTCACAACAACTAATGTGACTGGTAAATTAACTCCTATTGACTGGAATACTCATGCCAAAGAATGGGAGCACTTGCAAGATATAGAGTTTCCAATTCTAGCTCCGACAAACAAGATAGATCTACTTATCGGATTAGACTACTCAGATTTCCATTGTTCATTGAAAGAGATAAGAGGTAAATCAGGACAACCAGTGGCCAGACTTACTCCATTAGGCTGGACATGTGTAGGAGTAGTGAGTGATGGTCCTGAAAAGGCAAACTATTCAACAATGTTCATCACTGATAATTCTCTTGAGAAAACATTGAGAAGTTTCTGGGAAATCGAAAGTTGTGCTGAGACTAAGTGTGTTACATCACCTCAAGAAGAAAAAATTCTGAAGAGTGTTGAACAAACATTAATAGAAAGTGACGATTTCTATACAGTGAGAATGCCATGGAAAGATAACAAAGACAATTTGACAAACAATTATTCAATGGCATTAGATAGACTTAAAAGAACAGAAAGAAAGCTGCAGAAGCAACCACAAGTTGGTAAAGTGTACTCTGAGACCATAGCAAAGTATGTTGAAAAAGACTATGTACAAAAACTTCCCAAAAATAGTATTAATGATGAAAATGCATGGTATATGCCACATTTTGCAGTTGTACGCCCACTTAGAGAGACAACAAAAGTCAGAATAGTTTTTGATGCATCTGCCAAATACAAAGGTGTGTCATTGAATGATGTCATACATCAAGGTCCGAAACTCCAAAATGAACTTATAGACATTCTACTCAGGTTCAGAAAGCATCCAGTAGCAATAGGTTGTGATGTGTCAGAGATGTACTTGAGAGTTGGTGTCAATGAAAAGGATCGACCTTTTCAAAGATTTCTATGGAGAGAGTCGCCTGCTGACATACCAAACATATATCAATTCAATAGACTGGTATTTGGAATAAATGCAAGTCCTTTTCTAGCACAGTTTGTATCTCAGTATAATACTAGAAAAAATGAAAAGAAGTTCCCATTGGCTGCAGAAACAGTCATACAATCAACATATATGGATGATGGACTAGATTCAGTTGAAACTGTAGAAATAGGTATTGATCTGTATCATCAGTTGATGAAAATGTGGGGCAATGCTGGAATGTATGTCAAGAAGTGGGTTTCAAATTCACCGCAAGTGCTGGTACAAATTCCAATTGAAGATCGGTCTGCTCAGATTGACTTGTCAAATGGAGAGATGCCTTATTTAAAGACACTAGGAATTCTCTGGGATGCAAATGAAGATTGCTTCAGCTATTGCTACAATGTTTCAGAGGTCAAGAACATTACAAAGAGAGGTTTCCTGAAGATCATTGCTACAATATTTGACCCTCTAGGATTTGTAGCACCATTCATTATGACAGCAAAAGTAATCATGCAAGAGATATGGCTTGATGGTGCTGACTGGGATGATGAAGTTTCAGCAGAAACCACAAAGAAAATCCAACATTGGTGTTCTGATTTGGACAATTTGAGAAATGTGCAAGTCCCAAGATGTGTTAATGCTACTACAGTAGATGACACCAACCAGATATCTGTCCATACGTTTGTTGATGCATCGGCAGTTGCATATGGTGCAGTGAGTTAAATCAGATGTGCAGATGAGAAGAGCAGTCCAAGAATTGTCATGGCATCAGCCAAGGGTAGAGTAGCCCCATTGCAATCGACAAGCATTCCTCGTCTAGAACTTCTTGGAGCAATTGTAGGCCTGAAACTTTCTCAGACTGTGTGTAAGTCCTTGAATTTGCCAATTACTAGAGCCATTTTCTGGTCAGATAGTATGAATGTACTATTCTGGATTAGAAATCATAGCAGACATCTGAAGCCCTTTGTTGCCCATAGAGTTAGTGAAATTCAGAGTCTAACTAATCCTACTCATTGGCGTTACATACCAACAGAATTAAATCCAGCTGATATTCTCAGTCGTGGAATGACAGTTAAAGATCTTGCAGCTAAGAAAGTTTGGTGGCACGGTCCAGACTTTCTGCATCATGAAGAAGGTGAATGGCCAAAAAACAAAGTAGAGACGAAAGCAGAAGCAGTAAAAGAAGTCAAGAAGTTGAAACAACCAGAGTGTTTTATATCAGTTGTACAGACTACAGACAATAGTTCAAGACTAGATCCGAAACGATATTCAAAATGGCAGCGGTTAGTTCGTGTTCTAGCTTGGGTCTACCGTTTTGTAAACAATTGCATCAGCCAGAAGATCCTGGGTCCATTAAATCCAGATGAAATCAAAGATAGTGAGCACAAACTGATTATGCAAGCACAGAATGATGAATTCAGTGAAGAAATTCAAACAATTAGCAAAGGACTTTCATTACCAGTGAAGAGTAAAATTGCTAGTTTAAATCCAAAACTTGACAAAGAAGGACTATTACATGCGAATACTCGCTTAGTGAACGCATCTAGTTCCTACCATATGAAGTGCGTTATCCTATAATACTGCCTGCCAAGAATCAAGTGACATTTTTGATAGTGAAACAATATCATGAGATCAGAAAGCACAGTGGAACAAATGATGTATTGTCTGCTTTGTCAGAGAAGTATTGGGTAGTTCATCCACGAGAAGAAATTCATAGAGTAGAGAAAGGAATGTCATCGGAGAAAAGCAAAAGTTGCAAAGCAAATCATGGCTCCTCTTCCTGAAATAAGACTGAACATGCCTTTGAGAGCATTTGCTCACACTTCTGTAGATTTTGGTGGACCATTTACGACAGTTCAGGGTCGGGGGAAAAGGCGAGAGAAACGTTATTTGTGTCTTTTTACATGTCTAGCACCAAGAGCAGTACATTTAGAAATGGCCTATGGACTTGATACTGACTCATTCTTAAATGCTTTTTTTAGATTCACAAGTAGGAGAGGTGTGCCAGTAAAAATGCTTTCTGATAGAGGCACAAACTTCATAGGAGCAGAAAGAGAGTTGAAAGAATTAGCAGCAACACTAGACAAAGACAAAATCATCACAAGAACTGTAGACAAGGGAATTCATTGGCAATTTAATCCCCCCTTAGCACCTCACTGGGGAGGTGTCCATGAAGTTATGATAAAAGCGGCGAAGCGTGCCATCTATGCAATTTTACGGGGTGCTGATGTCAATGATGAAGAGCTTATGACAGCATTCACCGGAGCAGAGTCTCTAATCAATTCAAGACCATTGACAGTCTGCGCATCCAGCAGATGATCCACCAATAACTCCAAATCACTTTCTGATTGGACAGTCAGGGGGTGTGTTTGCTCCTCAGGCTGACGATTGTGTACAATACAAACCAGTAAAGCGTTGGCGTAGAATACAAGAACTTATTCGCCATTTTTGGCATCGCTGGCTGAAAGAGTGGTTACCTAGTCTGGCATCCAGAAAGAAGTGGTTCCAAATACAACGGGATATTCAAGTAGATAACATTGTATTGATAGTGTCTTCCGATACTCCTAGAGGACAGTGGCCGTTAGCTAGGGTAATCGAAACATACAAAGGACGCGATCAACGTGTTCGAGCTGTTAAGGTTCGCGTTGGCGACTCATCAGAATATACAAGATCAATATCGCGGTTATGTCCCTTAGAAGCTGTAGTCGCGAGTGCCTAAGTGATAAAACGCGAGTGCCTAAGTGATAAGACGCGAGTGTCAGTAAAATGGGGCAAAATAATCCCCTTAAAAGTCATGTTCGCGAGTAAATAAGATAGACAATAATCCACAGACATCAAAATAAAGAATTTAAAGGTGAACTTTAGTGAAGAAGTTGACAGGCCTAGAAACATTCTGCAAACATTATTTAGTAGAGACAAGCAAATGTCACAGAATAATAGCTAGTGATGCTATTTGCTATTAATAAACTCTTGACAGTCATAAAATGAAGTTACTTTGATACAGTACAAACTTTAATTTCAGCTAAGAACTGTAACCATAGAGGTGTATCAAGTTTCATTTTTTGTGTCTTTTGTGAAATTATTGAAAATATGTTCACTAATTTCTTTCAAGTACAAAATTGTACTTTCAAAGTTTATGATAATTTCACAGAATGATGCATTAGAGTATTAGTAAATAATTTGTTAAGTTGATAGAAACAATAGTATTGTTAAGAGACTGGTATAACATGTAGTCTAATTGAACTGCTTGAAATTGCAAGAGCATTACATGTAATTGTCATGTTCTTTGAACATTCTTTGAATGAAGTGCATGAGACTATGCACTTTTTCTTGAATACAATTGTTCTACAGGGTTAACAATTTATAGTAGAACAATTGTATTCAAGAAAAAGTGCATAGTCTCATGCACTTCATTCAAAGAATTATTAAAACTATTCATTCAAAAGTAAAGTTTTTTGTTCAATTTACATGATAATTTTAGTAGATTGACAAATCATGTATTTGAATAAGGAATTTTGTTTTTGTAACATATTTGTATACATATAGGTTTACAAATAATGTATTGAATAGACATTGTTTAGCAATGTGGTATATGTTTCTTCATTGAAAGACATATATATCTAAGTAGATTTCAACAGACAAGTAGCTGTGATTATGTTTGCAAAACTATTATTTTGGGGTTTGTTACTAGTGTTATTGAACTTTAATACATGCAGTTGCATAGAATTGATATTACATATCAATGAGGGGGAAAATGTTTAGAAGTGATCTTTAGTTTTGTATTGTGTCAGACAGACTGGATTTAGTATACACTGTTTGCAATATCTAGAAATATAGTATATCGTTTACTAGCAATAAAGAGAACTTTATATGTCATTATTAGTAGCATAAATGACTATAGGCATCATTAGATAGATAGTACTCGATTGTTCTAAGAGTGGAACATTATAGAACCTGTTCTGGGTAATAGTACGCTTCCATTGTATATTGAATAGTATAGAGTACTAAGATTAGTAAACACGTGTAACAGAGTCTGTAGTTTTATTATTTTCATCGTCCTTAGGAACAATAGTGCAGACCCTGATGAGACAGCTCCTGCAGGAGCTGCCTCATCAGGGTCTTCACTATTTACAGGTAGGTATATTGGCGTGAATAGCAGGCGAAGGGTTAAGCAATACATTTCCATTACAGACCAAAAGGAGGCTTCCAACCCATTTCCCCAGTTACACCATCATTTGACATGTATTTGTCCACACCTAAAACGAATCACTGGGCTCTGTTATGGACGACTTCTATACAAGAATATCTTTAATAACCCCATATAGAAGCACTATACTCAATAACTGGCCACACAACCGAGCCGTACAACTACGAAAACACGTCATGGGGAAAACCACCTAAGGCTTTACATTTGGCAATCAAAAGGCCCAACGCTCGACTAGCACTCTGGGTAACATACTTAACAGTCACGTTGTAATCAAGGTTCTCGTGAAGAATAACTCCAAGATAAGTGTCTATCTACAGTGAACAACCGGTTAGCTTCTAATATGAAATTAAATGATGTACGTGGTACTGAAGAAGAGTTAAGTGAACAGCATTGCCGTTAGCAGCATTGACACGCATATCATTCAAACCACACCAATCGTTTAATGCAGACGACAATAATTGGATATCTTCTTCAGATTCTGATATAAGAAAAATATCATCCGCATTTAACAAAATACATAGTTTCTCATCATCTATGGGTACACCAACACTAAAAGACGCAGCTTCTTTCTTGTTTCTATAACATCTGTTAACGAGGAAATTTGATCGATTGTACTTTTGCCCTTTCTGAAGCCATTTTGCTCATCTGAAACTTTATCGTTTACTTCCGACCAAGTGCTAAGTCTACTATTTAAAACATGACAGTATAACTTATACATTGACACCGTGGGCAAACGAAATATCAGGAGAGATTGATTGATGAGGCTAAGGATATTACCCAATAAGACAAAGTATCTCTTTTATCCAATGTATTCGGTATCGGATTAATAATACATTTACCCCATACTGTAGGAACGATACCTTTATCAAACCATATATCGAATAAAACACGTAGAAAAGCAAGTGAAGAGTCCTTATTTAAGACTTCAACTGGTATTTTATTAAACCCATATGCATTGCCCTTGTTAACTGAGTCTAAGGCTCTGCGCACTTCCAATATAGAAATATGCTCATTAAAACTAACTTCCGTGTTTGAGTCAACACGTATTACATCATTATTCAATAATACTGAATTTAATGTGCGAAAAAGAGCTAAAATCGTTCTCCATCTTGTAAGAACGGTGTCTACATGCAAACCAATCTGGAATTACTACTTCTATAAGGAAAGTATTACTCGAGGAACAATTTACACAAATTTTCCCTATCGACTTCAAAAATTTCAACCTGTATTATGAACGTTATGGGGAAACTTCAGTTCTGCTTAATTAAAGCGATAATTTGCTTTACCAAAGGAGTGTGTTGCTTAACCCTTAAATTCATATAAACGCAGTTCGCGCCTTTTCAAACAGAGTGGACTCACATCAGACGGCTACTATAGGGGGCGTCTGATTAGGTCTTCCTATGTTGCTTATGAAATTATAATAGGTATGACTCTTCAGTTTCTAGCAAGAAATATTCATGATGTCATTATTTCTTATATGCATATTCAACAAGGAAAGGGTTAATGAGTTGACCACTATACATAGTTCCTAATATATACATTGATTTATACTCATCGGAATCAACAAATTGCTAGAAGTTTATCCAAGTGAATAATCAGTGTAGAATGATCCTGTTCAGTCAATGAGACGACTGATCTCGATCTACAAACGGGGAACAAAAGGGATAAAACAAAGAAAATAATGACGTGTAAGATAAAACAGGATAAATGTTTAACCTTTTTGTTGTTGTTAGCCACCCCTTCGCATCCCAACACGATCATATTGAATCTTTTCTGAAGTGATCTTTACCACCCCAACAAACCACCACTACCACCACCACCAACAACAATGATGTCTTTAGACGCATGTGCAAACAGAGTAGACCAAGCTCATGCGTTAGCCGTCTGGTCAGGATCAGATCCTATTTACTACTAAATCACACATCTTCAGTTTCTACTATAATTTGTCGAAATTGCCCTTATTTATAATGTCATTACATCCATTTTAACAGATGTACAGTAGAATCTCGCTAATGCGACCACATAGGAGTCTGTTAACATAGGAGTCTTTAAAAACATGACTGTGCTGCTTAATGGGAAGGTCCCTACATTCGACTCGTTTTTAAAAATACCTAAAAATACAAAACTCATTCGTTTATATGCTGAAAAGTAGTATATCGCAAGAAAAGCTATCAAATAAACGTTGAAAATGTGGCAAAACATCCATGTATATGATATCGACGATCCCGATTTTTTACCAGATGTTTCAGTTTTATTCGGGTTGGGTTTTAGTTTCGTATCTGTTCGCCGTTTTCGAGTCTGTCCGACCACTTCCGAGAAAAGCTGTTACATAAACAATAGAGGGAATCGGGTGATCATCGGCAATACGCGGAAAATTTGAACGGAAAAGGCCGATAATACTTTGTTGTAGAACAAAAATTATAGGTATTTATGAATCGGTTGATTTTGTATCACAGCGGCATTTTTATTCGATATAAGTTCAAATTGACAATCTTCATAATAATGATTGAGCATAACAAATACCAAGTTTTATGATATTATTGAAAATATGCGTTCATTGTAGGGACTTCCTCTTTAATACAGGGCAAACGTAATGCAAACACTCCTATAAGAGCGTTTTGTATAACCTTTGTTATGAATTAAGCTTATCACCTGTTGTAAAATCCTGAATAAGACTTTTGAGTGGTCTTAGTAATAGATACTTTTTAATGTGCCTTACTAAGAACGACAACTCTTCGTGAACATTGTAGATAGGACATCCTTTAGTCAAAGAAACACACGTTTGAATGTGTTATAATATTAATTCTAATATTAACCTTTTACTTAATGAATATTTATGAAATAAATAAAAACATTACCTGGTATTTTAGAGTCATATCTATATATCATAAACTAACAGAGCATACCCTTATTAGACGGTTCTAACAGTAGCTGCATGATCTGGGTCTACTCGGTTTTCAAAGTGGTAAAAACGCATTTATGGCGTAAGTGATTCACTTTTACGCAATACATACACATTTTAACGCATTTGCAGATCAATATTAATTTATAAGCACTTGTTTGCAGAAACGTTAATAGTTGTATATATGTGTATAGAGTATAGGGTTTATCACGTTTTGGATGCGGAAATCAAGTTACAATGTATGAATTTGGGACAAAAATGAACTATCATTTGTAAAATTGTAGACCCCGAGTAGAGAAATCCTGAATGAGCCTCTGAACTGGGTATACACTGTTTGAATTAAATACTCTAGCAGATGTATTATTATATCCTACTGAAATGACTCTATCGCTTAGTGATGGTGGATCAGTTCACTTTGAAAAGGGTTAAAGTTTTACTCTATAAATATTCATGAAAGAAATGATGATATCACGAATATTAATTGAAGTAAATTTAAGAATGGTATATAAACAAATGAAAATTTTGCCAAAATTTATCAGAAACTGCAAAACCATATAAACATCCAAACAAAAGGTA
This sequence comes from Azorinus chamasolen, assembly GCA_963576725.1. Classification (NCBI taxonomy): domain Eukaryota; kingdom Metazoa; phylum Mollusca; class Bivalvia; order Cardiida; family Solecurtidae; genus Azorinus; species Azorinus chamasolen. The sequence goes on from OY755235.1 coordinate 40,130,092, forward strand.
TTTATTATGTAAAAATCGGCGATCGATACAAATGTTAATATTGTGTCCATAATTGGTTTACGCATGAATTCACAAGTATATACAAACACGTACATTATAGTCAATATTTAACACAGACAGGATCAAGTTGATAAATACCGGACTACGTCACTACAAAGGTTTTCTTTAAAACAGAAACACGATTTCAAACGTCATTAGTCAAGGTAGGAGAACCTGATATATTTCACGTCTGTAACTACATGTATGTATTTGTTAATTAGCACGATCGTGTTTTAAAAGTCTTTAATACTTCCCATTATTACACCGATGAATTACATGCAATATAGAATCAAGCAGACGTTTGACATTATGCCAGTGTTTACTGTAAAACCCCTCTAAACCGGACGTTGGATTAAATATAAATATTGGTCCTGAAGACAGATGGCTGCTTAATGCAAGGTGAAAGTCATGCAGAAAGCTCCTCTGGGAGCTTTCTGCACGACTTTCACCCTGCATTAAACAGCCACCTTCCTAAAAGTATCTAAATTATTCTCTACTAGATTTCCGATTTAGAGGGGGTTTACTGTATATGAAACTTCTATTAACCACCACGCGCATATGAAACTGTTTGTTGATTTAGTTTTAATGTTTGTGTTACAGTCCCTCGAGTTCGTCTAAACGTCTTTCATGTTATTTTAAAGGCTCCGTAAATATAATCAAATTACATGACCCATATAAGACCCGCTATTGATTAAACTTCCTGTTTTTACATTTTAGTATATAGGAGGACCAACATTAAAAATTTGGCTGTCATGGACGAAGCGGTGACTACTTTGCAGTTTGGATCCAGATGAGACGCCGCGTTATTTGGATACAGCTGGTATGATTAATTAAAACAACTATAGAGAAATGTTAAATAAATTATAAAAATTCAAGCAGATGACATATTTTGAAGAACATGGAATTGTCATTATATACTGTCGTGTATATAGTGCATATAGCGTCTTTAACCAGTTGACAGCTGATTTGTCACAATGGGAATTGTCACAACTGATTTAACGATAGAGTCTATTCAGTATGGTAGGGTAAAAATTGGAAAAGGTGACAAACTGTGTCGACAATCAGGTTTTTCACACATTTGCAAACAGAGAAGACCCAGATCAGACGGCTCCTCAGGGTCTGCTCTGTTTGTTAATGGAATTTGAAATATCTTTACTTTCTAAAATGGCTACAATGTTCCACCTACCATATTTCATTATGGCTATTTTGTCCATGAATATTCAGTAGCTATTGAAATTTGAAATAAACACAGAACAGGGAAATAGTTAATGAGTCCATTCAGTATGGAAGGGTGCAACGTGGAACAAATGACAAACTATGTCGACAATCAGGGTCTATGCTTATAAAGCTTTTAGTTGAGTCTGAGTTTCGTTCTCAGGCTTTTGATTCGTCAGATTTGTGTTCTCAAGCTTTTGATTGGTCAGATTTGAGCCAAAGGCCAAAGGCTCAAATCTGACCAATCAAAAGCTTGAGAACGATCTAAGACTCAACTAAAAGCTTTATAAGCATGGACCCAGGTTCCAGCACGTTAACACTATAGCCATCATAGCTGATTCCGTGATAAAATTTGCGAACAGTCGGGATAAAGGCAGGGTCAAAACGGTTGGACTTTGATTATATTTTGTAAACAAATGTAAGAAAATGTCACTTTGAAACGTACAGCAGACTAATGGTAGCAGTTGGAATTTGTTTGGCATAGAAATAGTTTAGAACATATGCAGAACATCAATTTTATAGCTCTTTTACTGATATAGACACCTTTTCATACCTTTGTTTACAGAGTAGACCCGGATCAGTCGTTTATTCGGACATAATGCCTATCAGAAAAATTTCTATCGCAAAAATATAAATCTGATTCTACAATTTCTGACATTACAAAAAACGCCCCATGTTCAAATACTATACAAACTAATAATTTAATCAATATTCATGATTATGATTACACACATTCATCGTGACAAATTATTTCGTGGTCTGCTAAAATTGGGATCTGTTGTATTGTTTACTTTATCTGCAGCTTGGATAGTGACGGACAATGCCGTATAGCGTTGACATTTGTTCACAACAACTCGCAATAAGTTTAAAATAAACAGTCAGAAAACGCTACGAGATGTTCCAACATGAGCATGCATTTGGTACACGCTGAATGAGCGTCACACGTATTGATCAGGCAGAGTTGCCCAGCATACTATCTTGATCCAAACTGCTGAAAGAATGTAAGGCAGTGAGTGATTACAAAACCATTTTGAGAAAAACGCGGATTAACGAATTTTGTATGCGTGTACCTGCACATTACTATAGGAGTTCACTCTACCGTTAGCGAATTCAAGGCCAAAGTGCATTGCAAACAGTTGTATTTAGAATGGTTACGAATTAACCATTATAACTCTATCCTCGATCTGACTGACACTTGAATACAACTTGGATCAAGTTGAGACGACGAATAACTCGGTGTCTCATCAGGAAACAGTCTGTTTGACATTCGATCAGTAGCTTCTAAAATGTTCAGAAGTAGTCTTGCACCAGATACAGACTGTAGCAGACATTGTGTGTTTAACACAGCAGGAATATGGTTAAATTTCCAAATCATTATGAACTAAAAAGTAGAAGTACAGTAGAACATATCTTTATCGGCCATAGATTTATTGAACGTAGGAGTGATCTGCAAAAGTACTGCAGAAAACTCCCACAAGAGGTGTCTTCATGCCTTTTAACATGATTTTGTGTCAGTTCAAAAGTCCAATTAGGGCTTATGTTGATTGTTATATATCTTTTCGACGTTAAATAAAATTTATCTTATCTTAAGCGTGCCTTACAGACCCATTATTAGACATCGTCTTGATATCTGCTTTAGACAAGTTCCACTATAGTGGATAAGCTCTTTTTGTATTTGCAGGGAGCCTTGTAATCTCACGTTCCTGTATCGGAGACATTATCCTAAAATTGCATGAAAAATGTCCGATTGTAAGCAGCTAAATGCATTTCTGGTAGAATTGATAGAGAAAGACATAGAGATAACACGGATATGGCCAGAAGAAGAGGTTCGAGAGATCGACGAGGCAGTGACTGCTATGGTGAATCAGGTAGTTCAATCCGCAATGAACAGCGATTCTATATTAAAAAGAATTCGTAAAATTTCAGAATATGAACAGCATAGTGCTGATAAAGATGCACAGTCGATGGTTGGGGAAGATTCAGTGACGGGACAAAACATATTTGAACTTTTGCCTGTAGGAAGTGTGGAAGAGGGAACGAAAATAGGTAAGCCGGACGAAAGAGATATGCTGTTGGTTCTTGATGTTTTCTCAAATACAAAATTGACTGTTACTGACACTGTCGATGGACTAAAGACATCTATTTATAAGTTTGTCTGTCTGAATGATGAAGATCCTCACACAGAGGACGTTTACCAGATCTTGAAAGAAGCAAAACCAACATTAGTACTGAAGAATAAAGATGGAGCATATATTTTGATATCAGCGAGTTTCAGTGCGTATCTCTATAAATTATTCACGACAGCGTACTTACGAACTGTCGAATCCACCTGTACTATCACTAAACAGACAGGAACACTCATGGCTATGAAAACAAAAGGCAAAATGCTGGTTGAAATGGGAAGGTTAACTGATGAGAACTATTACTTAGGACCAGTGTCTATCGTCAATATGACAGGGCCAGCAATAACACTTACATTTCTGTGGAAAAGCAACGATTCCAATCGACATACTCTCGTTGATGTCGATGTTGTGCCAAATATTGTAGTTAAAAGGCAGGCTGATACAAAATTAGTATAGAGTAAATGATGACACCCACCTAATTCCACAGAAAAGGGTGTCCTCCCTTAACCTTTATGCACAGAAGGAGGGCATTAGCATGGAAACACAAAGACTTCACATGCTCTCATTTCTTCCTTCATATTCTTCAGTGGAAGTACAAATGATAAAAGACCTGCAACCGAATTGCCGTCTCGCTTACAAAGTTTTAAAGCACTACACACAGAAACCGTTTCATTGTAGCTGTTGCAAGCCATCAGCTTACACATTTGGGTTCATCATTCAGTCCTACCTGTTAAAAACCATGATCATACGGCACGGACATGAGCCCAGCTCGTGTACGCACTCAGGTGTATCAGAATGTGTTATGTTTATACTTTGCCAGTTCAGGCAGATCGCACGAGATAAGCCTCTTTTGTTAAAAAGCCTTTGGAATGAAGATCACAATCTCTTCCACACCAAACCCGTGTCCCAGCTACAGCAACTTAAGCCAGGGGAGTATGTTAAAGAAGTTGCTAATTTTGAACAGCACCTATCATATTTGTTAGAAAGATTTAAGGAAATCAATGAAGATGGTGCCTACAGCTTCGAGAAGTACAGACACTTTCACCTGAAGATTTCAAATCGACAGAAGCGAGCTGAGCATAAGCTAACATGACTACTTGGCAAAGAAACATGTTAAGTATAGATGTCTGGTATTGTGAGTTAGTGAGTTGGGGTTTACCGCATCGCAACATTATGCCGGTGCGGATAAAGGAAATGAGTTGCTGGACTAATATCTAATCTATATTGAGATAAATATCGGGTATGGGTTCAGAAGCGTAACACCTGCTGGAGAATCGGTGATGTTGCAATTCCACTTTACTTTAGTAGTCGTCTCTTATACAAAGGATATACTCTGATACCCATTCTTGTGTCAATCGGGCATGCCCTAGTACTAAACAGAGCTGGTATTGTGGGGACATTATATTTATCTATACATGAACTAAGCAGAAGCTAAATTATCAAGAAGCATATAGCAAGTATGTATCTAGTCATTGTCATAGGTAGTAATATAATCCAATATTTTCAATCCGCTTCAGCATCCACTTCAGTACACGGTGCCTGATCAGCGTTTTCATTGCTTTAGTCACTCATCGGATAGCCACGGGTTTAATACGTCAAGGCTGCAAATGGTTACTTCCTTGATTTATAGCAACGTTCAAGTCCATCATATGTATTGGGTCTGGAATAATTCCGAGACGCTGGACAAGTATGCAACCAGAAAAACCGATACTCAGCTTTATTCGTTTGCTGTGTTTCCAATTTAAACCTTTCAAAACTGAATTTTCATGGTGGAATATCCCAATAAGTGATTTATTATAGAGTCGACCCAGTAGGTTTGGATATTGTCATTCTGTCACTTAGCCCATGTGTGTCCAATGCCCTTTAAAAATACACATGCCAACAGTGTATACCCAGATCAGATGGCGCTTTCATCAGAAGGATCCTGAAGGATTCCCCAACACAATGCAATATTGCATACATTCAGTTTATACACAGAGGTAGGCCTTGTTATATACACATGTGCATACCGCAGAGTAAATAGAATGAATGTCTTTTATTGCTGGGTGTATATTCAGTATAGCACGTTCAGGTATGTTTTCCCTCTTCTTTTACACCACAATGGCGTTTTACATCACACATTTGTTTAAAAAACGCGTAGTCAGTTTGATGAGGCTACTTGTTTGACTTCAGGCAATGAATCGAATCAGTTCTTGAATATTGTGCAATTTTGACATCTGCCAATGGAATCATACTCTTGATAAATAGTTAACCGGGGGTCAGTCAGCTTCGATTCTGCTAAGGATTCGAGTTACTCTCTCCTGTATGGATCCAAACTGTCTGTAAATGCGGGTTGGGTCTCGAATGACGGGATATGGGTTAATGTTTATATATGAATATGACCTTACTCTCTGAACTCGAACATTCTGCTATTAACCATTTCCTTCATATATAAACGCCTTTTCAGGCATCTGCGAACAGAGGAGTCGCCTGATCAGGGTCTGCTCTGTTTGCTAATGTAATTTTATAGATTGGTTTCTTTAATTTCTAAATTGGCTATAATGTTTTACCTTCAATATATCCCTATAGCTATTTTGTCCATGACTATTTATTAGATATTGGAATTTGGAATAAATATAGAACAGTGAAAGGGTTAAATATGGCTGATGTGCTGTTTTCAGTTTTAAGTTGGAAAATGTACAATTCTACTTTCAAATATAGCATCTAAGATGCAAACGGACTGCTTCTGTATGAGCCTTTTGTTCAGGAACTACTCTGATTAATTTAAACAATTTGCTAGTAAATATTGCGAACGTGTTTTCAGTTCATGGTTGGAGTATGTACACTCCTACTTTCACATACACCATCTAACAAGCTGTTTACTGCGTGACTAGTGCTAATGTCATCACACGATGTATACTTATTCATCCTTTTTTTACAAACAGAGTAGACCCGGATCAGACGGCATCTGTAGGAGCACTCTGTTCAGGGCCTGCTCTGATTGCGAAATAATTTATAACAAACCTGACTCTTCAGTTTCCACCAATACCGAATAAATGTATACTGCGTGCATCTACCATTATATAAAGTCAGTTAATGAATATTGATGATAGCATTACTTCTCATATGAATATGCAACATAGGCATAGTACGTAAATTCGTTCACTTAAAATGACTGAAACAAATATTGGCATCTGTATATGATTTTTGTACAACATGAATCGTTGGATAGTCCACGTTGAAACGAAAAGAAGACTACACGAAACTCAGTTCCCACCTCAATACGTAGACCAATTGAATTAGTGTTCAAACTAAACATACAGGCCGCTGTTATTCTGTCTTTACAATTACACCACCATTCTAAACAAGACTTACAAATTAGTATCAAACCCGATCTTTAATCCATTCCTTCCTGGTGACGTATTTTGGCGCCTCTGTAAAAGTCACAGATTGAAAACATTTTGATAAATGGAGCATTTGCTCCATAGGAGCAAATGCTCTATTTATCACAATGGTTTCAAAACTACACAATTCTAAAATTCTCCTTTCCTATAGTTAATGCTCCGTTTCGATATATTTATATAAAGAGAGTTTAAAAAGTGTCTAGGAGGGAATTAGTTAAGACACGCAGCTTAATGCAGGATTAAGGGCTAGAAGTGTTTTACTGTATCATGCTTGATAACGCCGATCATGTATGTCCATAATGTTGATCCCTTTTGGGGTACTTTCACGATTCATTCTGGTAGCATATTGAGAGCTTAACGCAAAACTATTGTTACTACATTATATACTATCTATAAGCATTTGCTACATTATATACTATTTATAAGCATTTACTACACTATATACTATCTATAAGCATTTTCTACATTATATACTATCTATAAGCATTTACTACACTATATACTATCTATAAGCATTTACTACACTATATACTATCTCTAAGCATTTACTACACTATATACTATCTATAAGCATTTTCTACATTATATGCTATCTATAAGCATTTACTACACTATATACTATCTATAAGCATTTACTACATTATATACTATCTATAAGCATTTACTACACTATATACTATCTATAAGCATTTACTACACTATATACTATCTATAAGCATTTACTACACTATATACTATCTATAAGCATTTACTACACTATATACTATCTGTAATCATTTACTACACTATATACTATCTATAAGCATTTACTACATTATATACTATCTATAAGCATTTGCAAATGTTTTTCGTTTTTTATTATGGCATTAATTTGTTCTCCCATTTCTGTCCCAAATTGCGATTAGACAGTTTAAATGAAATTCTCACCGAACTGGCAAACTGGTCATCCGATCACCCTGCCATCTTGGATATATATTCTAGATCGAGTGCCACCTTAAGATGCATTGTTTCCCGCGTCTGAAATTGATCAAAAGTGAATGCAATAGTATGAATGAATATCATTTATTACAGATTATAGTCAGACGCATTTTAATTTTAAATCTTTGTACTATGGCGTACGTTTTTGTTGATACACATCTAATGTTTAAAATATATACATACCAGTTGTGTCTTCTGCCAGTTACTTGGCAGTCTCTGGAAGTAAGGAACTCAACATAGACTTTATTTGCGATCAGAAATCGAAAGAACCTTTTTGAGGTCAGAGTTAACATCAATTTCGTTGATTGTTTGGAAAATATTTAATGTTTGTTTGATGCAAGCTGCATGCTTGTCATTATATGAGGTAATCATTTCACAACACATCAAGTTCATGCAGTTTGTGGCACATAAAAAAAAATAAAAAAATAAAAATAAAACATTCCTCATCCCGAACAAAATATTTCTACCGGCAATGTTCCATTCAATTCTTTTGGCACCAACTCCTTTCCGTCAGCAAACATTTTCGTCTGATTTAAGTTCCTTCAAGTGTAGTGTCTAATTTCGTTCGGTAGCAAACAGTCAGACCATGATGAAACACCGAGTTAGGCGCTTCATCTAGATTAAAATAGTTTGTAAATGTAATCACAGATTCAACTATTGAAGCAAGCTAGGCGAGCGGCTCGCCGGTGTCTTCAACAGTAAAAGAGTTAATATGCGGATTTTAAATAGATACAATAAAACCCCTCTAGACAGGACGTTAAATTTAGTATAAATATTTGTCTTGGAGACAGGTTGCTGCTTAATGCAGGGTGAAAGTCATACAGAAGTCATGCGCACGCACACACACACACACACACGCACGTACGCACGCACGCACACACCATATACACACCACTATAGTTTGTAGTTGTATGTTTTGAATCACAAGTTAATGTTTTGTACTGAATAGATATGTACTCTGCAGTAACCAGTTCATATCAATCCATTTTAACATATATAGCTTGATAGAATAAACAAAAGATAATGTTCGTCCTTCGATAACCAAGACGAGCATGATCTCAAAGATAACAAAAGATAGTAAGTATGTATTCATAAATCCGATAGATAAAACTGTTGATATTGTGTATACGAAATTTACTTAAGAATTTTCACATGTACGTTTTTGGATATAACATTTAACACACGCAGGGTCAAGTGAAATTGATGAATACCGGTGTATAGCACTACGAACGTTTCTTTAAAAACGGAAACACGAGTTGAATAGCCATCGGTCAAGGTAGGAAAACCTAATAGTATGCTTCACGTGTGTAACTATGAATTTGTTAACAAGAACGATCCGTTTAATAGTCTCAATTATTACACCAGCGAAATGCATGTAATCAGGTAGAGTTTTAACATTACGCCAGCGCTTACAGTAAAACCCTGTCTAAACTGGTCGTTATAATTAATATATATTGGTCCCGTATGAGTTTTCTGTATGAATTTCACCTTGCATTAAGCTGCACCTTCCTAAAAGTATCTTAATTCGTCTCTACTAGAATTGTGGTTTAGAGGGCTTTTACTGTATATGAAACTTCTATTAAACCACCACGCGCATATGAAACTGTTTGATGGTGTGGTTTGATGTACAGTAAAACCTCTCTATAACGGCCACTTTGTGTTAAAAGCAGGTGGCTGTTTTAAGCAAGGTGAAATTAAAACAGAACGCTCATATATTCTGTTTTACTTTCACCTTGCTTTAAGCAGTCACCTGCCTTAAATACCAAATAATTAACTCAATTTAGTGGCCGTTATAAAGAGGTTTTAGACTTCGTAAATAAAATCAAATTATGAGACAAATATAAACAGCATAAAACATAGTACATGTACATATGTTTATAGCAAATAAAATACAGGCGAAAACATGTCCATACAGATGATAGGGTCCAATGTGGAACAGATAACAAACTGTGTCGATAATCAGGTTCCAGTACGTTAACTCTATAGCTGGCATAGCTGATTCCGTGATAATCTTTGCGAACAGTCTGGATCAAGGCAGGATCAAAACGGTTTGACACTGATTATATTTTGTAAACTTTAAGAAAAACTTGAAAGGTAAAACAGACTTTGAAACGTAAAGCAGACGGTAATAGTAGCTGATGAACTTTTTTTGTCACCGAAAGAGTTACGAACAGATGCAGAAAAACAGTTTGTATAACCTCTTACTGATACACACACCCTTCTTTACACCTTTGTTAACAGAGTACACCCGGACCAGTCGTTCACCCGGACTTCATGCCTATCGGAATAATTCCTATCAGAATGGATCTATTACAAATCTGATTCTACAGTTTCTGCCATTACAAAAACTTTTAACTTCACATGATAAAAAAACAACAACAATCGAATTAGTATTCATGATGTCATTATTTCTTACTTGAATATTCACGGGGTAAGTGGTTTAATGAACCACACACACATTCATCTTGCCAAATTAATTGGATTATCGTTTTTACGGGTTTTACGTCGTTTGAACAGTATCTCAGTCATATAACGCCGCCATGTTAATTACAGACGGAGCAAGATCCAAGAGGTTCTTCTGTACACGGAACACATTATATTGGTTTTCTTGCACAGAAGAACATCCAAGTACCACCCACCTACCGCAAGCCATTTGGAAGGATTCCTCACATGAAAAATCCAAATGTCCTGACCGAGATTTGAATCCACAGCGGTGAGGGTCTAAGCGATTGTCAGTCGAAGACAATAACCACACGGTCACGGAGGTCCCCTAAAATTGGGATCTGTTGTATGGTTTATTTTATCTGCCGCGCGATCAGTGACGGGTAAGGTCCTATAACGTTGGAATCTGTTCACGACAGCTCGCAATAAGTTATTAACGGTCAGAAAACGCTTCGAGAGGTTGCCAACGTTAACAATTTCTTTGGTAAACGTTGAATGAGCGTCACAAGTATTGATGGACCAGGCAGAGTTGTCCTGCATTTTATCAGGATCCAAACTATTGGAATAATGTAATGAAGACCATGATTACAGAACAGAAACACGTGGATGAACGAAATTTGTACCTTCGTTAATTCTGTTTTGACTCCGAACACATTTTCTGAATGACCCTGTTTTGTTCATTAAATGCACTCTGCTAGGAATGCACTCTAGTGTTAGCGAACTCAACGCCAAAGTACATTGCACATTGGTACGAATTATTTATTCCACTCTTTATTCCCGATCTGACTGGCACTTGAATACAGCTTGGATCCGGATGAGTGTCTCACTAGGATACAAGATATTTTGACATTCCATAAGTAGGTTCTAAAATGTTTGATCAGTTCGAAAGTAGTCTTACGCCAGATCCAACCTATAGCAGACAGTGTTTTTATTACATTAGGTTAATGGTTAAATAGCGAATTGTTATGAACTAAACACTAGAAGTACAGTAGGACCTGTCCTAAGCGGCCGTACATTTATTGAACATATGAGTGTTCTGCAAAACCAAAGCAAAAAACTCCTATTGGAGCTTTCTGCGTCCCTTATGGCCGAATTAAACTCACACCTGCCTTACGGGCCCATGATTTGACTTCTGTTTGATAGCTGCTCAAGACAGTTTCTATTGTATAATGGATGTACACTTATTCTGTTTTTGCAGGGAGCCTTCTAATCTCGAGTCCATGTATCGGGTACAGTAGCCAGTATTACATGGAAACATGTCCGATTATCATCAGCTAGATGCATTTCTGGAAGAATTATTAGAGAAAGACATAGAGATAACACGGATATGGCCAGAACAAGAGGTTTTAGAAATTGGTGAAGCTGTTACGGATATGGTGCATCAGATAGTTCAATCCGCCATGGATAACGATTTTATATTAAACAAAATCCGTAAAATTTCAAAATATGATAAGCGTAGTGCTGACAAAGATGCTGAGGAAGCTTCAGTGACGGGACAAAACCTATTTGAACTTTTGCCTGTAGGAAGTGTTGAAGAAGGAACTAAAATAGGCAAGCCTGACGAAAGAGATGTGCTGTTGATGCTCGATGTTTTCTCAAATATAAACTTGAATGTTACTGACACTGCCTATGGACAGAATACTCCTATTTATAAGTTTGTCTGTTTGAATATTAAAGATCCTCACGCAGAGGAAGTTTACCAGGTCTTGGCAGAATCAAAACCAGCATTAGTACGGAAGAATAAAGATGGAGAATATATATTGATATCAGCGAGTTTCAGTGCATATCTCTATAAATTACTCACGACAGCGTACTTACAAACTGTCGAATCCACCTGTACTATCACTAAAGGGACAGGGACACTGATAGCTATGAAAACAAAAAGGCAAGATGCTGGTTGAAATGGGAAGGTTAACTGATGAGAACTATTACTTAGGACCAGTGTCTATCGTCAACATGACAGGGCCAGCAATAACACTTACATTTCTGTGGAAAAGCAACGATCCCAATCGACATACTCTCGTTGATGTCGATGTTGTGCCAAATCTTGTAGTTAAAAGACAGGCTGATACAAAATTAGATAAGGATCCATTGTTTGGCAAGTATAACGTAAATGATGACATCCACCTAATTGCACAGAAAAAGGTGTCCTCTCTTAACCTTTATGCACTGAAGGAGGGCATCAACCTGGAAAAACAAAGACTTCACATTCTAGCATTTCTTCCTTCATATTCTTCAGTGGAAGTACAAATGATGAAAGACCTGCAAACGGTTTGCCGCCTCGCCTATAAAGTTTTAAAGCACTACACACAGAAACCGTTCCATTGTAGCTGCTGCAAGCCATCAGCTTACACATTTGGGTTCATCATTCAGTCCTACCTGTTAAAAACCATGATCATACGGCACGGACATCAGCCCAGCTCGTGTACGCACTCGGGTGTTTCAGAATGTGTCATTTTTATACTTTGCCAATTCAAGCAAATGGCACGGGATCGGACTCTGTTTTTGAAAAGCCTTTGGGATGAAGATCACAACCTTTTCCACACCAAACCCGTGTCCCAACTACAGCAACGTAAGCCTGTGGAGTGGGATACAGAGATTGCTAAGTTTGAACGGCACCTGTCATATCTGTTAGAAATATTTTACGAAATCAATCAAAGTGATGCCTACGGCTTCGAGACGTACAGAAACTTTCATCTAAAGATTTCAAATCGTCAGAAGCGAGCTGAACATAAGCTTACATGACTACTTGACAGTGAAACATGTTAAACATACATGTATATGTCTGGTTCTGTGAATGAGTGAACTGAGTTCTACGGTTATACGGTTATATGGCGCCGAGTCAGGGGAAAGAGTTGCCGGACCCATATCTCATTTACAATGAGATACATCTAGGGTATAGGTCCAGAAACGTTACACCCACTGGAGAATTGGTGATGCTGAAATTCCACATTACGTTACACCCTTAATAATTGTCTCTTACTATCAAACAAAGGACATACAATGATACCAATTCTTGCACGCCCTAGTACTACATAGGGCTGGTATTGTGGGGACATTGTATTAACTATACATAAACTAAGCAGAAGCTAAACAAGTTAAAACACACAAATAACATAGCAAGTAAGTATCCAGTCAGTTTCATGAGTAAATATATAATCCGATATGTCCTATTCGCCTCAGCATCACTTCAGTACATGACCCCTGATAGGGGTCTGATACGTCAATACTGGAAATTATGCCTTTTCTAATTTATAGCCACATTCTAGTCCATCATAATATGCTCTGGTTCTTGTATAATTTCGAGACACTGAACAAATATGCAACCTGACATCCCACACTTACCTTTATTCGTTTGCTGCGTTTCCCATTTAAACCTTTTAAAAGTGAATTTTCATAGTAGAATAGCCCATCAATGATTAAGTATAGAGTCCACCCAGTATGCAAAACTTAAATGCGCTACAGTTTGAATAACTTAATAGAGCAGATCCTTTAGGAATCTTCTGATATGGGCCTACATCATTTGCAAATGCCAGTGCACTCATTCTCATTACGCTTTTAGTGTTTTACTAACAGACCGGTTTAGGATATATTTCGTTATTTTTATTCACACCAAGGCTATTTTCATCATATAGCCCATTTTGTGCGCAGCATCCCTTAAAACATGACACAGTCAAGCAGTGTAGACCCAGACCAGAGGACTCCTGCATCAGATGGATCCTGAAGGAACCCTCTGATCAGCATCTGCCTTATGTGATGAACCCAGCTATGTTAATGGTGTATACGAGCAAATATTTTATCCAATGGCTCTATCAAAATAAAAGAAATGGATGGGTTACAACCAAAATAAGACACGAGCGAGGGTTCTTACATAATATGGGACTTTTATTTAGATTCCCCAACGTCATGCAAGGTTGCATACATTCAATTAATGTACAGACTGCAAAATATGTAAACATTGATATTTATACATGTGCATACTGTATAGTAATTAAGACGAATGTCTTTTATTGATCTTATATTCAGTATTCAAGTATGTTTTCCATGTGTATGTACACCACACAGTCGTTTTAAATCACAGACGTAGTCAGTTTGATGCAGCTGCTGGTGTAAACCTCAGACAAGGATACGAATCAGTTGTCTTGTATCTTCTAACTTATCCCATTGTGGTAAAAATGATATCTTTTCTAATTTTTGAATATGTTACAATATTAATTACTGCCTATTGGATCAATCTCTTGATCCTGCTGAGGATTCATGTTACCCTCTCCTGTATCCCCCTCTCCTGTATCCAAGCTGTATGCACAGAGTAGTCGGATAACGGGATAAGAATTAAAGGTTTATGTTTATGTTAAACTTACTCTCTGAATTTAAAACATGTGCTAGTAAATATGGTTAATATGTTGTTTTCAATTGGAGTGTGCAAAATCCTAGAATTACGAAAGGCATCTAACAGGTTGTATACTGTAGACAATTTCTGTAGGAGCCGTCTGATCAGGACCTACTCTGTTTGCAAATTCAAACATTCTGCTAGTAAATATTGCGAACGTGTTTTCAGTTTTACGTTGGAGTATGTACACTCCTACTTTCACGTACACCATCTCACATGCTGTATACTGCGTGACCTGTGCTAATGTCGTCACACGGTGTATACATATTCATGCTTTTTTTGCAAACAGAGTAGAATCATATCAGACAGCTTCTGTAGGAGCCGTCTGATCTGGGCCTGCTCTGTGTGCGAATGAATTTATAACGAACCTGACTCTTCAGGTTTTACCAATACTAAGACATACTGCAAGAATATACCATCATATAAATTAGTTTAATGAATATTTATGATGTAATTATTTCTCAGATGAACATGCAACAGTGATATGGTATTAAGTTCTTTCACTTCAAGCGACCGAAACAAATAACGGCAGCTATAATTTTATATATGTAATTTTTGTACAACGTGAATCATTGTATAGTCCACATTGAAACGACGCAAAGGAGACTGTACACGAAATTCGTTTCCCATCACAATAGGTAGACCAATGGAATTAGTGCCCAAACTAAACATACACACCGCTGTTATTCAGTCATTACTCATCGTAGTCAAAGTAACACCATCACTATATAGCAGGCTTTCAAATTAATATAAAAGCCGGTCTTTAAAACTCAAAGCAGCTTAATGCAGGATGAAAGTCATGAAGAAAACTGGCGTATAGCAGGTTTTTGTGTGACCTTTTCCATCGTATATAGCCACCCGCCTAACATATCGAAATTCGTTTTTACTATATTCAAGGTTAGGTGTTAACCGTATCATGCTTGATAACACCATACATGTTCATGTACATAATGCTGATTCATGTTTGGATATATACATTATACAATCTGGTAGCATATTCGGAGCTAAACGCAAAAGTATTGCAGCTAAATATCTATACGCATTTGCAATTCGGTTTCTTTCTTTATTCTGACATTAATGTTTTCTTCAATTTCTGTCTGAGTTCTCGAACAGAGTTTACAACAGTTTGGACTCTGATGATATTCCGACATAATACATTTGGCACATATCATCACTGTTTCGCCTCATATGTTTTACGATAGTCATGTACATGTACGTGTAGTTATAATACTTTGCGCTAAGCTCTCGATATACTAATACTCGGACGAGACTTAACGCGTTAGAATATTGTTTTCACGAATTCTCACCGAACTGGCACACTGCTTGTCCGCCTACAAACTTAGTCATTAAATCGTTGGACATATATTCTAGATCTATTGTCGACGTAAGATGCATTATTTATTAGAGTCTGGTCTGGATCAAAGCGGAATGCAATAGTCTGAGTTAATATCATCCATTACACATTATAGTCAGACGAACTTTAACTTTAATCGTTTGTACTATGACATAAGAAATTAAAGAAAAGCATTCCGCATTCTGAACGAAATATTTCTACCGGCAATGTTCCTTTCAGCTAATTTGGACCAACAGCATTCCGTCAGCAAACATTGTCGTCTGCTTTAAGTGCCTTCAAGTGCGTCTTAAATATTTATTTGGGTATCAAACAGTTAGACCCTGATGAAAAGTTAGCCGTTTCATCTGAATTCAAATAGTTTGTAAATGTAATCACAGATTCGCCTATTTAAGTAAGCCAGGCGAGCGGCTTGCCGGCGTCTTCGGCAGTAAAATATATACGGTAAAACATCTCTAAACCGGACGTTAAATTTAGTATAAATATCTGTGTTGGAGACAGGTGGTAGCTTAATGTAGGGTGAAAGGCATGCAGAAAGCTCCACTAGTCGCTTTTTGCATGACTTTCACTCTCCATAAAACAGCCACTGGCCTAAAAGTATGTAAATTCTATTATTCTATACTAGAATTCCGGTTTAGAGATGCTTCACTGGGTGTATATAACAATAAACTGTTATAATTATCTGTATGTATACTATTAATTTTTTTCAACATGTATCCCATTCAAAGTTTCACTTGTAGATGTCAACAAACTAATTTTCCTGTGCCGTGTACCACTCAGTATTTAACCCTTTCCACCATTAATTCACATTTCTACGCCTCTGTAATATTCACTTCTTGAAACCAATGTGATAAATAGAGCATGTGCTCCATAGGAGAAAAATGCTCTATTTATCACAATGGTTTCTATAATACAAAATTATAACACCACCCTTTTTCTAGTAAATGCTCCTTTTCAGTAGATTCATTCAAAGAGGTTGGGTCTAAAATTAGCATATGGAGGAAATTTTAAACAATATGCAGTAACCAAGCGTTATCACAACTAAAGTGGGTAGAAAAATTTATTTGAGTGAAAGCGGTCAGATTAATACCTGTTTGGGTTTTAAAAGAAAAGAGTGATAATCATTTAACAATCAATTTTTCCTCTGGTACTAATATGACGGAATGAGAACAGAATTCACCAAATATTAGTTGTCTTTAAAATCGACATTTCACATATATAATAATTTATATTTTGGACAAAGTCATTTACCCTTGTAAGACAAAGATAAATGTATGGTAGGGAGACATGCAACATATTCATTTGAAGCCAATAATTGAGATGTCTCTTGGGTTTCGACCATGTTAATGTAAATATCTTCTTGGCAAACCTTTCGCACAATACAGAGGCATTGTGCCAAATACGGTTTTCATCAAACCAAGCGTCTAACACGAAACAATGACAACCTATATGGTAATTGATATGAAGTAATTGAACGAACAGACCTGTTATTCAGTAGATATTGTACTATCATATCTTAAAGTCATATCATTCTTCGAGATCATGAATTTCAGTACTTTTTGTTCTGACAATTGAATACCGCTTAAGCCGGTGCTAGGGGCGTGATCAGTTTTGCACTTTCAATTACTAATCATGAACAGACTCAATAAAACCGAGTCTGCAATTTTCTCCTTTTGTGTTGCAAATTTTGCTTTCGAGTGATCACCTCTCTTCAGAATTCATATACTCATTGTTTTAAAAGGCAGGCCTCGTAGATCGATTTTGCAAACTTACTCGGTAAATCATAATCACGAACTGCATGATCATCCTTAAATATCAGTTACACCTTTCAATGAAAACAATAGTAACGCCAAGTAGTAAAAGCCACACACAAGAATCACTACCACAATACCAATAGAAAACAAGAGGGTCATGAGGCCCTGAAGCGCTCACCTGAGATACCCCAGGGGCAGGGCCATCATTTGTACAACCTTGGTAGAGAACCACAAGGCAAAGCAGTATGCCATTAATTAAAGGTCTAAGCCTTATGGCTTCAGAGAAAAATAATATATTTTTCCCATGAAAAACTGATAAGGCAGGGCCAAGTTTCGCCAAGGGGGCATGGTCGTAAGTTGAACAATCTTTGTAGTGGACCATTAGATCATGCTACATGCCAAATATCAAAGGTCTAGGCCTTACAGTTTCAGAGAAGAAGATTTTTAAAGATTTTCCTATGAAAAACTGATAAGCCCTTGGGCGGGCCATTTTTTGGCCCGTGGGTCATAATTTGAACAATCTTTGTAGAGGACCATTAGATCATGCTACATGCCAAATATCAAAGGTCTAGGCCTTACAGTTTCAGAGAAGAAGAATGTTAAAGATTTTCCTATGAAAAACTGATAAGCCCTTGGGTGGGGCCATTTTTGGCCCGGGGGTCATAATGTGAACAATCTTTGTAGAGGACCATTAGATCATGCTACATGCCAAATATCAAAGGTCTAGGCCTTACAGTTTCAGAGAAGAAGAATGTTAAAGATTTTCCTATGAAAAACTGATAAGCCCTTGGGCGGGGCCATTTTTGGCCCGGGGATCATAATTTGAACAATCTTTGTAGAGGACCATTAGATCATGCTACATGCCAAATATCAAAGGCCTAGGCCTTACAGTTTCAGAGAAGAAGATTTTTTAAGATTTTCCTATAAAAAACTGATAAGCCCTTGGGCGGGGCCATTTTTTGCCCGGTGGTCATAATTTGAACAATCTTTGTAGAGGACCATTAGATCATGCTACATGCCAAATATCAAAGATCTATGCCTTACAGTTTCAGAGAAGAAGAGTTTTAAAGATTTTCCTATGAAAAACTGATAAGCCCTTGGGCGGGGCCATTTTTTGCCTGGAGTCATTATAAATTTGAACAATCTTTGTAGAGGACCATTAGATCATGCTACATGCCAAATATCAAAGGTCTAGGCCTTACAGTTTCAGAGAAGAAGAATGTTAAAGATTTTCCTATGAAAAACTGATAAGCCCTTGGGCGGGGCCATTTTTAGCTCGGGGTCATAATTTGAACAATCTTTGTAGAGGACCATAAGATCATGCTACATGCCAAATATCAAAGGTCTAGGCCTTACAGTTTCAGAGAAGAAGATTTTTAAAGATTTTCCTATGAAAAACTGATAAGCCCTTGGGCGGGCTATTTTTTGGCCCGTGGTTCATAATTTGAACAATCTTTGTAGAGGACCATTAGATCATGCTACATACCAAATATCAAAGATCTAGGCCTTACAGTTTCAGAGAAGAAGAATGTTAAAGATTTTCCTATGAAAAACTGATAAGCCCTTGGGCGGGGCCATTTTTGGCCCGGGGATCATAATTTGAACAATTTTTGTAGAGGACCACTAGATCATGCTACATGCCAAATATCAAAGATCTAGGCCTTACAGTTTCAGAGAAGAAGATTTTTAAAGATTTTCCTATGAAAAACTGATAAGCCCTTGGGCGGGGCCATTTTTGGCCCGGGGGTCATAATGTGTACAACGTTTCGTTCCCCCTAGCCAATGATGCTTCTGACAAAATTTGGTTAAAATCGGGTCAGCAGTTTCAGAGGAGATGTCGTTTGAAAATGTAAACGGACGCCGGACGACGGAGGTGTCCGGCCGGACACCGGACACCGGACGACGGACAAATAGCGGTCACAATAGCTCATCCTGAGCCTTTGGCTCAGGTGAGCTAACAAGTGACACACATTTATACAAAGGCACACATGCATATAATGCTGTTCGGATGGCTGGGTCTTTTGTATGTGGTGTTTTCTGCATGAATTATATATGTACTGTTTTTAAATGGTGAGGAACTAGCTCATAGGCTGTATATTAATTAACTGCCAGAGTTTACGCGCTTGGATTTATTGCCGTGACCATTGATATTTACATTTATATATTATTATAAAAACCTTGAATTTTATAATTTATTTTCTTGCAGTTATAGTAATGTTTAAGCATGGTTAGGTGTTTCGTTAATATAATTTATTAAATAAGTTCGTGAAATTAATATATTAAGTAAGTTTGCAAAATCAAACTCCAATGTGTATCTTTAACCCATTCCCTCTTAGGCTATTTTCAGATACAACCTCTTTGAATAAATATACCGAAAAGGAGCATTAACTAGAGAAAACGAAAATTTTAGAATTCTGTAGTTTCAAACCATTGTGATAAATAGAGCATTTGCTCCCATAGGAGCAAATGCTCTATTTATCTCAATGGTGTCACAAAGTGACTTTTACAGACTCGTCAAAAGTCGTCAGTATGAGGGAATGGGTTAAGACATCAACACATATTTATAAAAAACGAAATGAAATATTTAAATAGAATAGTCCGCTTAAAAATAATTTTACCAAAAGTATCACTCTGTTCTGTGCAATTCACTTCCATTAAAGTGTTTGAGAAGCTAATGACTGAGTATCAAACGGAGTTATGATGAGATGTTGAAAAACGACTTCTCAACCGATTCCAAACTTCCCGATTAATCATAAAGAAACTTGTGTTATATTCATATATAATCGTACATACGATATACGCTATGGAAAAGGCGTTATAACATTGCATGAAACCAAAAGGAGCGCTACAATTCCATAATCTAAAGGCAGAACAAATAGTCGTATTCTGGCCTACATCATGATAATCTCCTTTGATGATAAATATTATTAACCATTGCCTCGCCGTGATAATAATAATGCCAGCTCAACGTTGAATCTGTCTAACATTTTAGAAAACGCTATACAGCTTGGATCCTGATGATACGCCGAGCTACTCGGTGTCTCATCTGGGTCCAAGCTATTTCCAGCTTAGTGAGTCAAGTCGCGAATAACGGGATAAAGGTTTAATGTGTTTTTATCTGTTTCGTCAACACTCCTAGAGGCCCATGCTGAAGTCTAGTGCAATCAATGCTTGCCTGCATCACAGAATCTTGTATTTCCCCGGTGGGTCTTTGTAATTGATGATATAAATTGCTTCTGTCGCCCTGTGAGAGCGAGGATTCACCATCAACTCAATGGCATACTTTGCCTGATACATGTAGAAACAAAGTGATTTGGAGGGTTAGTGAACCCAATGTTCATGACAATGGCTTTGGTAAAGTGTCAATAGTTTCTCAAAAGTGTGATAGAATCGGATTAAATAGATATTGCAACATATTAGTAGTTGAGAGACATACTTTTACAGCATTGTAAAAATAAGATGGTCTTTGGACTTTGTCACTGTAGAAAATCTCATCTAAAGCAACCACTAAACGTGGTATAATTCAATATCTTATAGGCATTATAGGCAGGTGTTAGCATAACACGGGGTGAAAGTTATACAGAAAGCTTCAGTATGAGCTTTCGATATTACTTTCGTTCTGTATTAAGTAACCACCTTCTATTTACGACGACTATGTTGTTTTTGTTTCATACAATGGACGCATTAGATTAGTTTACTGCATTCAGACGATGTCATTGATTCTATGAGGTGGTTAACATATGGTTAAGGACATAATAGCATATCACGGCACAGAAGTGCCTGTATCATTTTCATGGTGATATAATGCATTTTGTTTTATGCTTGTTTATCACGTAAGATTTATTCGTGTTTATCGTAACCATTTGCTCCACGAACAATCATGTACAAAATAATGACATCATGAATACATCGGTAATGAACTTCTTATTATGGTCCATGAACACAGAAATGTTTTGCCCTTGCAGGAATTGTATAATTAGAACTATACAAACCAAAAAGAACAAACCATGATCTTAAGGACCGTCTAATCTGGAGTTCCCCTATTTACATATCCATGGAGGATCTGCCATTTTAACTATATTTTTCTCTTGCTTTTCATAACTGTCTGTCTTCCTACTGAACTTGTTTCCGTGTTCATCGCTCTTGTAAACTGTACTCGTATTATAACATTATTATAATTATTTTATGTTCAGTTTAGTTTTGATTTCTATTCCATTATATGTAGTGAAAACATTTCACACAGTGAACTTTAATTATGCTGTGTACCATTACAAGTATAGAAATTCATTTATTGTACTTCCTAGAGAAGATTTTCACCGCCATGAATGCCATTATTGTTAGTTCACCTTGTCAGGAAGCTGTTTAAACGAGCCTTTAAGCTCGTTGAATGTCCATTGTTCGTTCAAGTGTAGCTCGTTTAAACCCTACCACACGTTCTCAGTGAATCCTAATCAAACGTATATATGCCATGCGCATGGTGTAGGATCTCGGCCAATGTCGATTCTGTCACCAAATCGGACCATTTCTTTTATTTATATACTATAAGCATTAGCCTATCAGAAATACAATGTATTATATGTCATGATTACATGGTAGTGCGCCTGTGTTGTAACGGCTTACTGTATATATCACATCGGGCAAGTTTAATAATGTACAAATTCAGACCAGTAGGTCTAGAGTTATTGGTCATTAACTTATTAAAACTACATATTTTACAGTGTTTATACTGTTCTCCTTCATGACTCATTATATCTACAGATGATATTAATACCTCCAGATTATATTCAACCACAGTGGGCATAAATCTATGACTTCTGTTTAATGAAATGCGCTAACCTCTATTAACCCATTCCCTCATTTTGACGACTCTGTAAAAGTCCCTTTGTGAAACAATTGTGATAAATAGAGCATTTGCTCCTACAGCAGCAAATGCTCTCTTCATCAAAATGGTTTCAAACTACGAACTTCTAAGACTTTCTTTTTTTCTAGTTAATGCTCCTTTTTAGTAGATTTATTCAGTAGAGGTTGGATCTAAAAATAGCTATGAGGGAATGGGTTAACTAGTGTAACAATTTTGGTTACAGTTTTACTTCATATTGAAAACTTGACCAATAGTACCTTGATAAAGGATTATCATGCTCCCTGGCGTCTACACAATATATATTTATATGTTATATATGTGAATTTTGATGCTACTCTCAAAGAGAGTTCATGCCATTAGAGCACACGTTTTGGCATCAACTTTAATATTTGCATAAACGTTTCAACTTGTCGTTTTCTAAATTGCAGCGGTTTAACCCTGACAGGGTTTAAAGGTAAATTATAAAATAAAATATGTTAATCATTATACTTATAAAAGCATCCTATTAACTCATTACTCCATGCATATTCATGTAAGAAATACTGACATCAGGAATATTAACCCTTTCGCTACCAAACTCTGTCGTCTGCTAACTTTGTCGTCTGCTACAAATTTTAATTTTTATGATTTTCTTCATTTTTGTTTCAAAAACATAGTAACAGTAACAAACAGTTTGGATCCTGATGAGAGGCCGAGTTACTCGGCGTCTCATTTGGATCCAAACTGTTTGCATAGGTAATCACATTTCCGGCATTGGCAGCGAAAGGGTTAATCAGAATGAATATTACAATAATACTTGAACATAGGAATATTTAGCCATGACAGAAATTAGAATCTATATACATGTAATTAAATCAATATTTTACCACAAGAATACAGAACAGACCCCGAACAGATGGCTCATATAGGAACTGTCTGATCTGGGTATTTTCTATTTGTAGAGACTTAGGAAGGCGTACTTACGGAGAAAAGGGTTAAGAAAATGTTAACCTTTGTCTGCATGGCTTATTCTTGCTTTGTCGTGGTGGATATTAGCGATAGATAGGATAAATTAATTCTGTCTCGAGGCATCACCATAAATTCATCGGCATTTCTCTAATAATTTCTAACTAATAATCGAGTGTCTTTGAGCGGTTTGGTGGATTATTAACGGTCATTCCCCAGATTACAAAATGAAGGAGAAAAGTTTATTCGACAACCAGGGTCCATGCTTATAAAACTTTTAGTTGAGTCTGAGTTCGTTCTCAAGTTTTTGATTGGTCAGATTTGAGCCAAACGCTTGAGAACTCAAATCTGACCAATCAAAAGCTTGAGAACGAACTCCGACTCAACTAAAAAGCTTTATAAGCATGGACCCAGAATTCAGGTCGCTCTCAACAACGCAATAAACGCAGACACCACACGGTCAATAAACGCAGACACCACACGGTCAATAAACGCAGACACCACACGGTCAGCTATACTGGGAAAAGTTCTTATCAATTTTTGAGTGACTAAATCAAATGCCAGACGACTCGAGACGACTAGGGCATAACCTTCTAACCTGAAGCCTACAGCCCGCACGATATGCATCTAGAAATGTGTAGCTTTTTATAGGCGAATACGGGACAATAACTCTTTTTGTCAAATCGGTTTCACTGTCGTCTGTTTTAAGTTTCAGAGTAGACTTTCTTCAGTGTCATCAGTGAAAGGGTTAAATCAATATGCGGACATCATTCCGTTACGGTCTGTGGGCCTGCTCGAAACTGTTTTTATTGTTCTTTAACGAATAATTAAATCAATTGTGTCACATAAAACAGTCATTTGACTTAAAACAGATCATGCATTATTGAGTTTTGCCTCACGGTTACATGAACTTGTCCCAATAAACATCACATGAAACTGTGTTTATTCTTCTGGAAGAATCAGTATTTTAGCTATCGCTTTATATATCAAAGGCGTATACAGTAAAGCCCCTCTAAACCACACATTCAAACCAGTATCAACTCGAGTACTTAACCCTTTCCTTCATATAAACGTATTTTCACGCGTTTGCAAACAGAGTAGACCCAGATCAGAGTAGCCGTCTGATCAGGGTCTGCTCTGTTTGCTAATGGGATTTGAAAAAATCATTTTCTTTATATTCTAAAATGGCTACAATGTTCCACCTTCCATATTTCATTATAACTATTTGGTCCATGAATTGAACAGGGAAAGGGTTAAGACAGTATGCTGATTCGTACAGGATGAATGTCGTACAGAAAGTTCCAAAACACGATGACAAATATATATTTGGAAAGGATCGTAGCATATTGTGTTATTCAACTTGTTTAATGTACACTAAACATATGTGCAGTAAAGATCCTCTGCATAGATGAGGTTTACGAGTACTGTACAGTAAAACATATCTTTATATATGATTATAGATGTCATTAAAGCAGGTGGTTGCTAAATGAAAGAGGAAAGTTATGCAGAAAGCTCCTGTAGGATTTTAGTGCATACATTTCCTCATGCATTAACCTACCACCTACTTTTTAAACCCAGAATTATATCTCTTTTCGGTAGTTGCTTTAGAGAGATTTTACTGTATATAGACGACACACGCTGAGTTTAGACATTAATCGGATACCGTGATTAACTCAAGTATTTGGAAGACTAACTTAGGCATGTTACACTATTTACAGTCTTATTTAAAGTGATCAGTTATTTCAATTATTCAGCTGTACAAACTGAGGAGAAGGTAAATTGTATATCCAAATACATTAGATGATTCTGATACGTGACTATCGAATATGCTTTTATTGACTTAAAATGTAAGCTGTTATTTCAGTTATATTTTATCATTGTTATAGACATATAATTTAAGTGGTTTATTTCGTAGTTTCAATATACAGTAAACCTTCTCTACCCCCCCCCCCTTAAGACGGATTTGTAGTAGAGACGAATTAAGATACTTTTAGGCAGGTGGCTGCTAAATGCAGGGTAAAAGTAATCCAAAAAGCTCCTAGTGGAGTGTTCCGCATTAAGCTGCCATGTGTCCCCAAGACCGGTATTTATACTAAATGAAGGATTTTACTATAACGTGAACTGTCCGCTTAGGCGCGTGACGAGAACCTCATTAACCCTTATACAGTAAAACCCCTCTAATGCGACCACCAAAACAATTATAATTCTGGGTGTTAAAGGCAGGTGGTAGCTTAATGCAGGACAAAAGTTATACAGAAAGCTCAATAGGAGCTTTCTGCATAACTTTCGTCCTGAATTAAGCAACCACCTGCTTATAAAGACTGCCATGTTTGTTCATTAAGTGGTCGCATTAGAGGGGTTTTACTATACTGTACTTCTGATTCAAAACTTTTCAGAAACTATTGAGCGATTGTCATCTTGGATCCTTACGAGACACTCGGTAACTCTGCGTCTCATCTGGTTCCAGGTCGTATGCTAATGCGAGCCAGGGCCAGACTAGCGTGAAAAGGGTTAATTGTTGTATTGTATGTCAATCTTGGTCGGAAATTCATTAGTTTAAAAATGTATTCTGCTCTAATGTTTGCGAGGTTTGCGTAATTAAGTGAATTCAGAACCGGAACCTACACGCCATTAAACTATCTTAAGTTAGTGCTTATGAGCTAAAGGAAAATGTTTGAATTAAAAACAGGAGCAACATTTATTGCTTTGGAAACCAGCATAAATACAACCGCCATTCACCGGAATATGTCCAAAATCAATTCTGTGTACCGCACGCACAAACTTTGATCTATATGCAGGTCAGCTATTGTAATTAGACATTCATCGTTGTGAACACCTAATAAACAGTCATAACTCGGAGTTTGCCAACATATCTGTTAGCTTTCGATAAATGTCGAGGAAGTGTTGCATGTCTTAAATCTAAGAATGTAGCTGTATTGATATACAGTAAATCCAGTCTAATACGGAATTATAGTATAGAAATGATTTAATGAGTTAGGCAGGTGACTGCTTTATGTAGAATGAAAGTCAACCAGAAATTCACTAGAGCATTATTTGCTACCTGTCTCCAAGACTGATACTTGTACTAAATT
Organism: Azorinus chamasolen; assembly: GCA_963576725.1. Lineage (NCBI taxonomy): Eukaryota > Metazoa > Mollusca > Bivalvia > Cardiida > Solecurtidae > Azorinus > Azorinus chamasolen. Next base: position 40,156,665 of record OY755235.1, read on the forward strand.
TAACGTCTGCTTTAGAGGGGCTTTACTGTATTGTTAATAATTAGCTGTATAAATACACACTGTTGGGAAATGGGTTGTAATAATCAATTAAGATACTGATAAGTGTAACGTTTGGTGTTAATTGATTTATACAGTAAAACCCCTCTAATGCGACCACCAAAAATGGGCATAATTCTGGGTGGCAGAGGCAGGTGGCTGCTTAATGCAGGACTTTCGTCCTGCATTAAACAGCCACCTGCTTATAAAGACAGCTATAGTTATTCATTAAGTTGTCGCATTAGAGGGGTTCTACTGTACAAATATTCGGCAGAACATAAGCTATAAAGTAAAACCAAACACCGGCGTCACGAGTAACTTTCTTATTTATATTATTGGAAATTGGAAGGAATGTACAGCAACATGGTAGTTGATAATGTCAACCCATGAATCATAGTACCACCCAAGGCACAATGACTCTAAGTAAAGTTATACCGGGAGTACGAATGCTTGATATAACGCATCAAAGGGCGTCTATTACTGAATTAGTGAATACTAATTTCCCCATTCCACTGGGCGCCGGTTCCACTGCGCTCATGACGATCATAGTGCTTCTCCAACAAATCTTCCAAATTGCCACAGAAGCGCCGGCGTGTGCATACTTTTGGGATTTGGGCGTAACTAGTACGCCTATAGTACACTTCAATAACGATCTCGATGCGCTGTTTACGATCCTGTAGAATTGTTGCCAAGACGCGTCTTCTACGATTCCACTACGACACGGGATTTCAGGCTACGCTAAGTCTACGCTTAAGTACTGCGTTACTGCTGCGACATTGCTACGACCTGAGCACAAGAGCTGCGCTTCTGTTGCGCTTTTGGAACGTTTCCATATAAAATAGGCGATTTTTACTGTGTCCGAAGCAGTTGACCATCATTCTTTCAAGAAAATGGATCAAATACCCTGATCGGCAAGCGCGTGGCGCAAATCGTCATGAGCGTGGCTCAGTCGCCAAGAGCATAGCAGAAGCGCATAGGAAACGCAACCAAAGCGCCGTGGTTGGTGATTCTTAACTGGTCGAATCGCCGTGGAAGCGTTTTGTTCGTCACTATAGCGTACAGAGCGTAATGTGAACACACAGAGCACACGTAGGGATCACGGATAAATATATCGACGTTTTTGTTGCGATGCGACTGCGCTTGTGCTACGTTATTAACACTGCGGCTACGATACTGCTGCGTTCATGAATTTCTTGCTACGCTTGTGTGGCGCTTCGAGTCCACGACAACGCCGCTACGTAAATTTGGAGCAAAGTATACACAGTCGCCGTGAAGTGGCAATCAAGAAGTTTCTATTACGCTTCTACTACGACCAGAGCGTTTCTACTGGGCTGTTGCCGTTTCTGCTACGATTCGCGGTGTTTTTTACCAAACTTTCGAAGCGTAGCGGAATCACCGCTCAGTGGAATGGGGTATTACAATAGAAAGTGTAAACATGGAATGTGGTGTATTTAGAATTATTGTCTAAGCACTGTGTCTGTTATTGCAGTTGTTGACACGACGAGTAATCAATGTACAGTAAAACCTCTCTATAACAGCCACTAAATTGTGTTAATTAGTTGGTATTTAGGGCAGGTGGCTGCTTAAAGCAAGATGAAAGTAAAACAGAACGCTCCTATAGGAGCGTTCTGTTTTACTTTCACCTTGCTTTAAGCAGCCACCTGCCTTTAACACAAAATACTTGATGTAATTTAGTGGTCGTTATAGAGAGGTTTTACTGTATAAATGACTACTAGCATACCTGGCTCTGATCACATGGGGAGTTAAAAGAACCCCTTCGGATTAGACAATGATTGAGGTTTTGTCGAATTGGATTTTGGATTGAATTTGGAATGCTTTTGTCAGTAAACGGCTGCACCATCCTGTTTGTAGTACACAATGCTGCGATAAATTACAAATATAATGTAATACGTATAAGGGTATGTTCAGCATTGTGGTTCGTATAACGGTAGCATTGTGGTTATCGAACTGCTCTGTTATTATCTGTGACTTATTGAGACGTAAGTAGCATGAACAGTTAGAAACAATGTTGGAATACATAGACGTTTTCCCAAGTTAGAGATATGTGATAAAAACTATATACAGTGTACACCCTCTAAATCGGACGTTATCTTTAGTGTAAATAGGCAACTTAATGCAGGGTGACTGTCGTGCAGAAAGTTACTACAGGAGCTTTCAGCATGAGCATGATGTTCACCCCTCATTAAACAGTCACCTGCCTGCATGACTTTCACTCTGTATTATGCAACCACTTCGCTTAACGTATCTAAAATCTTCTCTACTAGAATTCCGGTTTGGAGGGGTTCTACTCTCGCTGATTAAACAGTATCAAAGTGGCCAATTCTGATTTTGTATAAATATATTGTAAATAATACATTTGTCAATGATTTTTATTTTCTAAGTGAGAGTTATTGTAATTAAGTAGTTTTGCAATATACCCTATGTATTCTGAGAGCCAAACATTTGCAAATAGTAAAGACTAAGATCAAACAGGTTCTGGATGCCGTTTCGTCAAGGTCTACAATAGTTGCCGTTTCGTCAAGGTCTACACTAGTTGCTACTATATTATTCTAATTCAAGCTTACAGAAATGGTCCCGCAGTGATATTTTTGGCTGTACAAAGCGGTAAAGACGGAAAAATGAGTGACCGCATTAGGGTAATTGGAATAGAATTCATTACATTTCAAATTAATTACCCAATGTCGTGTTTACACTTGTCACAAAACCCCATGACACTTTCTCTCCTGGTGTTTTTTGCAGTGGTAGTGTACATCGTAATAAACAAACTCACAGTGTAGATACAATCGAAACAAAAGAGAGAATCGTGCACGATTAATGCATACTCACATGCAATGGAATCATTAAAGGTATCGAATTAATTAAGACCTACCAGACAATTAAATGTTAAATGCAGTCGTAACACTTTGTGAAACAATTAGAAAGAGAATAATATCATTTAACCTTATGTACATTAAGAGAAAATCGTGATGACGTTTGCAAACTGTTCAGATTTTAATGAGACATCGGGCAACTTGGTGTTTGATCAATATCAAGTCTGTTTGACATCCAGCGTACATGCTTGTAGTAAAAGACAATGTGACATGGAATTCAAAAGCTACTTTATAAAAACATGTTTTACATTCAGAATTTTATTGGAGCCTGATAATGCATACCAACAGTTTGCATTATGAGAAATCACTGAGTTTCTCCATGCCTCATCAGCAGCAATACGTTTCAATATATGCAGACAAAGAGAATATAGCTTGCAGTTAGCAGTTAAAATGGCTGCAAACAAACAACAGTATATTCCGTTTTGTCTGGTACTTATCAATTGCCAGATCGTATCAAAATATTTTAGCAAGTTAAGCAAAATATTCTCATACAGCTTTGTTGTGGTTTCAGTAGAGACTATTTACTCGTATATACAAACATGAAGTATGATTAACAAATATACAATCACCGGATCAAACAGTTTAGACTTTCTGGAAGGACAGTGTTCGATGTATACGAAAATTCCAGCACGCCACTAATGTTTATTTGTTACGCATTCACGGTCTTTGTGCTTCTCGTTTTGTCTTTTGATAGGCATGTACATTTGCTGTTTTGTCTTGGTGTTGTTCGGGCGGCTGCGTGTTTTGTATGTGGTGTTTCCTGCATGACTCATACATTTACTTTTATCCATGTGCCGTTCGTCATATCTACTACGCAATAGTTATGGGATAAGGGGTAAACCTTATTTTGCATTAGCAGTTATTTCTATAGAAATAACAACGTAATAACCATATATTCGATGTGACATTGAATTGTATCTCAGACTCAAGCAGAATATTCTATAACCCCGATCCAAATTTGAGCAGACAATTTCTGTTTCCAGCGGGGTAAGTGTTAGACTACAAATTATTGTGTTTTGTAGTTTGTTCACTGATTAACTGTTTCACTACCATGCTCACCGGAAAGCACTCTATTAGGCATACCGGAATGAATGAATCTTCGATTAACTTTACTATGAGATGTAAGATGAGAAGTCTAGCGATCCAGTGTCTAATTAGCATTTTCATATTGGAAACTCTAATTGTGTTTTAAAGAAAATCTCAAAGAATAGTCGCCAACATTGAAACTTAAGGCAGACCTCCATATTTCCAGATAAATATATATGATTGATTGAGTGAGGTGGTTTTAACGGCAAATAAAGCTAAAGGAAACCATTATGTGAGAAATAAATAGGAGGTGATTATATGTATATATTGTTTATTGACTATATTAAACCTACCTGTGAATTATCGGTATAACATCGATGTATCACTGCTTTGAAATGGTAGTACCTAGTTATAGTCTACTTTCAGTCCGAATGACCGCTCAGCCGATTGTACATTTACTCCCCTGGTCATTGAGTCGTTGGCCTACAATATTGAGCACTGCTAACATATGGCGCAATCATGCAGCCGCAGTATCGGCGAGTGACCCTCACAGGTACCCATTTTAACCCCTGGGTGGAGAGGATGTGCGGGTGGGAGACACGGAAAAGCGTCTCTGAAATTTCCGGTAGGGACCGGGATTTGAACCCCGGACCTCCGGACTGATAGTCAAGCGCGTTACCACTAGACCACCTCCTTATGTGTTTTAGATAGATATATGGAGGATATTTGTTATACACAACTACACGTAACAGGTCTAAACGATCATGGTAAGTGTTTTCATTTTTTAATACAATTACTCTAAACATAGTTAATCGATCATATATAATTATGTTATTCAGTTTTTGTAATACAATTACTAATTTAGTATATGTGATATATAAGAAACAATATATGTTTGTGAAAAACTATGCCCCTGATCTGATATGACCTTTGACCTTGAAGTACGACCTTGATCTTATTAGGTCACCCCTAAAACTGTTCGCCTCCATAAGTTGCACATGCATGCCAAGTTTGAAGTATGTATGTACAATCATGGTGACAAAAATATCGCCAACGATAAAATTGGGGACAAACAGACAAACCATCCCAACTAACTAACCAACCAACAGACAGAGCAAAAAGAATATGCCCCGATCACAGATCTAATGGGCATAAATTTCAATCGACCCTTTTTGAGTGATCAATTAGATGATTATATAATGGTAAAGTTGGTTGTTTAACACATAAAAGGAGTTAAATGTATAGAGGACACATGTAACATAATGCATACGCATACCAAACCTTATAAAAGGTTCAAACTATTCCAATGTCAACGATAATTCAGAGCTGCCGATAAAGGTGCGTACACAAATACTGAAATCGTCATGTCTCCACCAAACCCTATACTGTGACCAACCCTATACCAACCCTATACTGTGACCAAGCCTATACCAACCCTATACTGTGACCACTCTTTAGAATCGTCTCTTCGCGACGATACTAAAGAGTAGTCACAATATATGGTTTGATAAGGAGCTATTCTTGAACATGTTTTAAGCATCGTATCTCTGGAAATTCTTGATTTTTAATTTTTTCGTAAACAAGCTGCTTTCGTGCTGCTGTCAGTTATCTGTACATTTCATACACAACTGACCTAACGCTACGGGAGAGAAAACCGTTGATCAATGGATTTTCAAATGATGTAAATCTCAAATGGAAACTTTGTTATTACTTACAGTGAAACCTCTCTAAACCGGAATTCTAGTAGATAAGATTTCAGATACAATTAGGCAGGTGGCTGCTTAATGCAGGGTGAAAGTCATGCAGAAGGCTCCTCTAGGACCTTTCTGCATGACTTTTACCCTGCATTAAGTTGCCACCTGTGTCAAAGATAGATATCTACACTAACTTTAACGCCCGGTTTAGAGAGGTTTTACTGTATTTATATAGGAGAATGCCACCTGTCTCAAAGATAGATATCTACACTAAATTTAACGCCCGGTTTAGAGAGGTTTAATGTATTTATATAGGAGAAAGTTGCAACTGTTTTACCCAGCTTTCACAGTATCAGTCTGTTTCGCTAACAGAAAATCTCAATTGGAACCGACAGCGACCGCATATACACTGCAGGATGCGTCTAGAAGTAATGGATAACGTCTTTGTGACTATTTGTCACGGAAAATAATATCACATAATGACACAATACAATAAGTATTACCCTTTACTTCATGAATATTCATATAACAAGAGGGCCACGATGACCCTGTATCGCTCACCTTGTTTGCTATGTTTTCTATATCAAAGCTCTGACCATATTATTTTTAGGGTCACATTTACCCTGGAGCAAAATTTAAATAATATTTGAAGAGGTCTACTAGATAATACTACACGCCAAATATCAAAGCTCTAAGTTTCTCTAATTGATAATTCGCATTTTACATTGAGAGCCATTTCTGTATTTGAATTTTTAATATTGAAATCTATGTAAACTGTATGTCTTTGTTATATTTGATAATTGGTTTGTAAATGGTCAAAGGTATTTTTGAATGGTGACTGTCAGTAATAAAAGCGAAACAGTTATGCTGTTATTGTTACCTCGATATGTAGATACCCACTGCGAGTTCTATTATAATTAAGGTAATCGGCAAAAAAACGATAGCTGGTTAATAAGTTTACGCCGGTGTGACGAAAGCAGTGATATATTAACACTTAAACTTGTTTTAAAATTTGATATACGTATATAAACCATGATAATATATTATTGTAGTTTTCATACATTCTTCAATTGGGATAATTCCACGATGACGTCAGCGAATACAATACGACCCTGACACTACAGGGGTATAAACATTGACTTTATCAGCAAAAGAAAACAATAAAATCGAATACGACAATTAAAGAATGCAAGATCTATTAACCCTTTACCTTATAAAGACGCTTTTCATCGCAATCATAGTAGATCCAGATCAGACGATTCATGTGGGAGCCCTCTGAACAAAATATGCTCTGCATGTTTATAGAATTCTTATCTGATTTTACTCTTTCTACCGTGGCCAACGTTGTATGTGTCCATATCCCATTATAATAATTAAGCTAATATATATTGATACTAAATAAGTAAAGTACCTAGTTATAGTCTACTTTCAGTCCGAATGACCGCTCAGCCGACTGTACATTTACTCCCCTGATCATTGAGCCACTCGCCTACTCTATTGAGCACAGCTAATGTATGGCGCGATTATGCAGCCGCAGTACCGGCATGTGACCCTCACAGGTGCACATGTTAACCCCTGGGTGGAGAGGAGGCAAACTCTTGCGGGTGGGAGACACTGGAAAGCGTCTCTGAAATCTCGAACTGGTCCAACCGGCTTTCGATTTCCGGACTCCTGTGTTATCAGCTCAACGCTCAACCGCTAGGCCAAGCCACTACCACCATGCCATTCTTTCTTACTTGAATATCCATGAGGTAAGGGGTTGACACGTGATCATAACATCTGGCATGCTCGGAATAATGGAACTATTTTACTTTTGAAACGGCACAAGTAATACTGGGACCAATCATATCACAACCGAATTTATCGCAAGCACTAATTTAGGGCAATTGCTACCACATGTACTCACATATAGCCCGATATGTTTACACTTTCTAGCGTGCAACCATTTAGGTTAATTTCGTAGGGATAGAAGTAGGATACAAACTTGCGAAAATGTCAAAAATACTGATCTTTTGTAAGACGACCCATGATCGCATACCTTAACCCTTTACCTCATAGGCTATATTTAGATACAACCTCTTTGAATAAATCTACCGAAAAGGAGCATTAACTATATAGATAAAAGGAAAAGTTTAGAAATTTGTAGTTTGAAACCATTGAAATAAATATTTAACACAATGGTTTCACAAAGTGACTTTTACAGAGTCGTCAAAAGTCGTCAATATCAGGGAATGGGTTAACTAATCTCTGTTTCGATTGTCCACATGTCTGTTTACTTCGCCCACAGCTACCCAAATAATTCTGACACATAATATCCTTTCTCTGGCAGGTTGTTAAGCTGTATAAGTCAATTTGGCATTGTTTTTATAATTTTAAATTAGACTGACATAGTAGAAAATAGTATAGACCCTGATCAGGAGCAGTTTGATATTGGTCTGTATTATTTCCTTAAGTTTGTCCGAAAACGTAAGGAAAGTAGGGTACTATGTTCAATGTCTTCTTCCTGTAGGCACACTAGCCTTTAAGGACATATTGATGGCTTAAGAAAATAGACCCTCTAGCTGACATCGTTTTCAGTTTACCAGTCGGCAGTTGCCTTTGTATTAAATGAATACGTAGACTATTCAAGAGACGTTATTCTCTTTTATGTGGAGTTATTTGTATTAACATTCACGCACATGGTGCGTCACAGCTTTAAATTACGTACTTCAGAAAGCACAAGCCTATGATATCTCCGGATATTTATGATTTGCTTTTTTGAACACGTAAATTATGGCTTGGATTAAATAATACTGTAGAACCTGGCTAGGCGACCGTGTACTTAATTAATGCAAACGTCTTTACAAGCAGGCGTATGCTTAATTCAGGGCATAAGTAAAACAAACCGTGCATAACTTTATTCTGCAATAAACTGCCACCTGCATGAATATCCAGAATAATACTTCTTTAGAGTGATCGTATTAGACATACTTCACTGTACTCCATTGTGTATACTAATTATACACTCTATTATAGGCATAACGCTGCATTCGTCTAGATCGTGTTGTTTATGACAAAGGTTTCTATTAAGGGAGAAATGCTACTGTAATCAGCCTAGAGGAATTAACTCTTTCATTACGACAATGATCGTTTATAATTTCAATCCACGCATTTTGTCCAAACTGATAATAGAATTACGGTAATGCAGATTATATGAAAGGCACCGTAAATAGAAAATCTGCATAATTATCTCATTAATGGTGTAAGGATATGGATTTATTGTCCTTACTTAATTGTAGCCGTGCTAAACAGAGCATTTCAAAATCGCTGACGATTTGCAGTAAAACATGACGAGAGAGAGAGAGAGAGAGTTAGTTGCTGTAATTTATAATACTTAAACGTCCAATATGTGATGAATATATTGTGGTGATAGTCTTTTATAATTGAAATTGCCCTGTTTGATTTAATGGTGTAACTATATTTGATTCGTATAACATATTTCATGTGTAACCCACAGGTGCCCTTCGCATGCTATGTCCCAACAACAACAACAACAACAACAACTACAACAACAACAACTCGATCACAAATACATTATTTTAATCACATATCATAGATACTTATGATATGTGATTAAAACATAATGTATTTGTGATCGAGTTGTTGTTGTTGTCGAGACTTAGCATGCGAAGGGCACATGTGGTTTAACCATATCTATAAATGATTCTTATAACATTTGTCATGGCGTAACCATATATTTATAAGATCCCTATAACATATTTCATGGATTAACTATATCTATATACTATTATTCATATAGCATGTTTCATTGTGTAACCATAACATATAATTCATGTAACATTTATCATAGTGCAATCATAGCTGTATATGTTTCCTTTAATTCTTTTCAACGCACTGGACCATTGTATCTAAGCAATATATATTAAACAAGAGCACCGCAAGCGGTAGCCAACGCTTATCTGTCTGATGAACATGCATACCAAATATGAAGGTTGTAAATGAAAAGTTGAAGAAGTTATGGTCAATGTTAAGATTTCGGACGACGACGACAACGACGACAAAAACGACGCGGACGCTGGAGTTACGACAATAGCTCGTAAGACTAGAATCGAGTCCGGCAGGTGACCATCTTTGTGGTGTTTCTTTTCCCCGAGGAGACTTTATTTGATAAGATAATCGCCCTGGTCACATCATCTGCAGCTTGTCGTACAATGACGTATAGTAGTATGGCTTCATTAGATTTACTTTAGAGAACAGTTATTAATAATGCACGGTGTTGCATTAATTACACGGTCTGATGTGTTTTGGAACTGGTCATAGCAGACATAAAAATAAGAGTAAAGGATTACAGTAATTTACCCACTTTACAAATATTGATCGAAATATTGCATAGTTCTTTAAAAGTCTAAATAGGTAAAACGTCCCATGGGAGTCGTTCATTAAATCGTGTTTTATAGTTCGCGTAATTCAGGCCAATGATTTAGATCGATTGCTGTATTTCAGAAAAAATGCTGGCAAACATTTCAAGGTGTCACCTTTGCGAAACCTTTATTCAAAACATACGCCTATTAACACATCTGCAAACAGGGTTGGTCCAGATCGGAAGGTCCTGTAGGAGCCGTCGGATAAGGATCTGCTCGGTTTGCTTATGAATAATATAGATATCATTTTACAGTTTCGGACTTGGCCAAAATTTTACTTGGTCATTTTCAATAATGAAATATATTCTTATTAATAGTTATGATGGCATTGATCTTACATGAATATTCATGGTGTGGAGGGTTGAGACATTATAACAGAATAGTAAACTATATTAATACTGAGGTTTGTTAGCTACTGCAAATGGTTGAAAAGGTTTTTAAATTTGTTAACCATCGCTACTCAGTTGACACATTCCACGCTCATAATAAGTCTTGTTGAAATTACATAGTTTAAATTTCAGTTGCGCATTTTATTTCGTTTAACGAGAAATAATCTAAACACAATTACGTATTTGTGATATTTAATCTGCTTTAAGGACACTATTTCGCGAAAACAAATTAAACCAGTTACCTATTGTATTCCTGTCACTACAAAGTTCCTTTACAAATTTGTATTCATGGAACCATCCTCCTGTAATTCCACAGTAAATTCCGGAAATTACAACAAAGATGCCATATTGGCGATAGAATTGTATTCGTATGTTCTTATTTCGAGAGAAATTGCCATTCATTATCAACCCTTACTCTGCTGTGAAAACATGTCTCCTCCAATTTGCGTCTGATGCAATTTTGACAACTTCGTCCGATTTGATTAAGCTTTATAGAAACTATCGACCGATAGTCAAACAGATTGGGTCCTGATTAAACGCCGGGTTACCCAGTGTTGCATCAGGGCACAAGTTGTTCGCAAATGCTAGTCAGGTTGTGACAACGGCACGCGGGTTAAAGGATTGACGAAGCGAAATGTAAATATCTACAAAATAGGAACATATTCATTTACAAGCTAAGCAGTTTTGTATTTATTTATTTTTTGTATTAGAATAGTACATGTATTCTTAGACAAAGATTTCGGTTTTGATAATGAAGAACGTTTAGAAATCAAATCTACACAACATGAACTATCGGGTACCATATATCATTGTATTGTTTCCGATTAAACACTTCACCTGCAAGACAGACAGTAGCAAGTACAATAAGAACCTGGCTTAAGCAACCTAATAATGATTGGACACCTGCATTATGCTTGTTTAATAAAGGGCACACATAAAGCAGAACGCTCATATGTGAGCTTTCTGATTTACTTATGACAACATGCCGTACAAATCCATAATTATACCAGTAATGGTGCAAGCGTTTACTTATCAGATAAGTACTAACACGTATAATGCAACAACAGCAAGTAGAATCTGTCCTAACCATTTACTCTATAAATACAGTAAAACCCCTCTAATGCGACCACCAAAAATAGACATAATTCTGGGTGGCAGAGGTAGGTGGTAGCTTAATGCAGGACGAAAGTTATGCAGAATGCTCCTATAGGAGTTTTCTGCTTAACTTTCGTCCAGCATTAAGCAGCCACCTGTTGATAAAGGCAGAAATGTTTATTCATTAAGTGGTCGTATATAGATCTAATTCTAAAGTTTCCTTCTGTGCCAAACTATCCAGTGCTCATATGCCAATATGAAAAATAATCTAATTAATATTCGTGTTGTCATATGTTACTACACAAATAATCCTGGAGCAAATGGGTTAAACTACCTAACATTGATTGGACACATGCATATTAAAAGCAGATGTTGCTTAACACAGGGAAACTATGAAGCAGAGCGCTGCTCTTGTGTGCTTTCTGAATTATTGTTGACCCTACAATGAAGTACCGCATGCATTACAATCCCATAATGATACCTCTATTTGATGGTTCAAACAATTACTTGTCAGATAAGTACTAACACGTCTAATGCGATATGTCTAAAATGTGGTCGAGGTTTAGTTTGTACTTTGTATGGTCCGAGGGTATAAATCTTCTGAGTCTGAATTCATTCTCAAGTATCTTATTGGTCAGATTTTGAGCTTGTTCAAGAATGACCTTAGACTCAAGCAAACATTTTGTAATCTCGGGTCCGGAATCTCTATTTTCATAGCTGCTCTTTAACCATCTTCAATCTTATAAAACTAGAATTAAATTTATGTAAATCTTATTTGAAAACACTGTATGAAAGGTTTATAATGATTTTCTACATTGATTACGAAATCTTACAGTTTCATTTTGTTTACAGAATGAACGACTTGACGACGTATCAACTCAGCAACACTAAATCGAGGTTTGTAACGTATATTAATTAAAACTGCGGTCTGGCCCGTTTGCTAAAATATGCATTAATTCATGTTGTACGCTATGTTAATAAAGTTTCTGTTTCGTCTGTGCTGTACATATTAGTAAAATACGTTTAGACTAATCAGTGTAATGAGACTAAATATGGCCAATCAACTTGTAAATAGCGCAGACCCTAATAAGACTGTCTCATCTGGGTCTTCACTATTTACAGGTACGTATATTGATGTGAATAGCAAGCGAAGGGTTAAAATATTAAGGCAATATGTTGCGATAGCTCTTACCAGAACAGAAATGAAGCGGTTTGGTAAGCTACAAGTAACCAAAGAACATTTTCCAAAACATAATTCAAAATGTAATGTATAAAATATTGTTTTATGCTGCGTTATGAATAACTACTGTGATGTATCAAATCTTTGAAGCATTACGGGTCGATGTATTCTTAGTTCTCGGCGTCAAACATGTCTTCCGAATTACAGCATTAGCATTAAAGCCGACATGTGACGGCCTAACCGATATTTCTTCTTCTCAGAGGAGACTAATAATTGAGGAGATAAATCGTCCCCGTCACATTACGTTAATCAATCTTTGTGCGGTTTGACGTTTCCAGACCTGTAGTTGCAATCATGGGAATTATTTAATCTACCACAAGTAAGGTGAATGTCGTTTCCATGACATTTGTTTTGATATTTAGATATAAAACACGACATCACAATTATTTTATTACTTTACTCACACATGAAACAGAAGTATTATTGCTTATGTTTATTTAAGACAAAGAGAATATTAATATACAAAAACGCAGAAATGAATCCTATATATGCGGTTGTCAATAAATGTCCAAGTTAAAAAACAAGGCGAACTCTTATCTCCAGCTGCTGTTCTGTTATATTCTGCATCTTCAAGTATACGGTTGAAACAAAGCAGCCGGATATACGGTTATACCTCTCTAAGGTGACTACGACAAAGGTCCAATAATGGGTCTTAAAGGCAGGTGGTAGCCTAATGCAGAACGAAAGCTTCTATCAAACTTTGCTGCATTTAGCAACCACATGCTATTAAATACCCCCACGTTATGTAATCGTTTTAGAAGGTTTTTACTGTCGTTTCCATTCGTATTCACAGTCATTCGTTTTATCTTACGATTTCATCACAGCCGTGCGTGTTCATAAAATGCAGGAATTACAACACATTTGGGATTTCGGCCTCGGTGATAAATGTTGATCCTGCAATTAATGACGTGGGTAATGATGTCAATTTCATTTTGTATATCATAACTTACTCACAGTTTAGATTATAGGCAGACGCTGTTGAAATCATATAACTACTTCAGTATGTCGATAGTGAACAAGCCCGAAGTACATTATTTACATAACGTATTCGAATCCCAACTTCCCCTCTACATGTGTTTGTAAAGCTGAAATATTTTTGTCACTTTTACTTAGACTGATATATAGCAAAAAATGTTAACCCTGGTCGGCGGAAGGTAATCCTTTGCTGAAGAATGGAATAGAGTGGGATTGAAATTTCTTTAATATTGATGAGCAAGTTTGATCCATAAGTACTTATCATATATAAACACTATTATACTGTAGAGGAAGCCCAACGCAAACCACAAGTAACCTCTTCTCTCCTTCTTGAAATACGCTCAGCAAACATTTCAGGTTTGTCACATGATATTTTGACCAAAAGATAAAAAACAAGAAGTTGTATGCAACTATGTCTTGCACATTTAGATTATATGGTAATTGTTTATGCCATGTTTGACACAACCAACTACAGGCAAAAACTCGATACTACGCACACTCATCTACGTACCATTATTGATATTTCTGCATGACTTTCACCCTGCATTAAACAGCCACCTGCCTACAAAGACATACATTCTTCATAATTAAAATTTCGCAGTATCGAGGTTTTACTGTACATTAGAGCAGTAGGGGTTATTATCAGACCGAACGACAAACAGCTTCAGTGCTCCCGTAATTTTACAGGGGTGTTTTGTATTCTAATACGCTAAATATGTTCAGTTTGAATTAGTTGTTCTTTTCGAGACTTCCAAATGATAAATCTATTTAATTTATTCAAGGAACAATGCTGTAGCTAACGGGAAGTACATGTACAGTTTCGTATAACTAAATTATGTTCTGTCTTACTCGTTTCGGACAAACAGGTAAGAGGCTAAGAAACAATAGTACCGAAAATAATACTATCTTTTGTAATTCAATCTTCTCCCACTCATATCACTGGTATATTTCCTTTTAGTTTAGGACTAGAATTATGTTGTCCGAGCATAGTTTGTTGACCGGGACGCAAGTCCCGTAATTGCAGCAATTCACAATTTTACCTTAGGGTAATCTTCTGTATTTTATTAATATGAAACATGAAAATGAACAAATACCAAATATCAATGGTACAACTAACTTGTGCACCTGATTAGCATCTGGCTGTGCGCTGGCGAAAACTTTCATATTTCACAATATTAGTCAAATGCTTGTCACAAGTTATTACAGCATGCAAACAAACAGACAAAAAATGAAATAAATATTTTACCGACACAGACTCATTGTATAACGCAGAGATTCATGAATTGAACTGTTTCATTGATTTTCAGATTTCATCGAAAATTCTGCTGAGCTGATATTACTTCGTATTCCTGTATTGACGCATCTTTGGCAGGTTTTCAGAGCAGAGTCTGCACACAAACTACTTGAATTCAAGACGATTACAAATCTATGGAAATATGTAGACGATGTCGATATTCTATGATGCAACATCTTGCTATTAACCATGTCTTCGGTAATCTTTATTGATAATACAGTAAAATCCCGATACTTCGAAGACTAAAACAGGTATAATTATCGGTCTTTAGGACAGACAGGTGGCAGCTTAATGCCGGTTGAAAGTCACACAGAGGAATCTCCTCCATGTGCTTTCTGCTTGAGTTTCATCTTGCATTAGGAAATTTCCTGCCTATAAACCTCTCAATTCTGCATACTAAAACTACGAACCATCGAGTTTTTACTGTATGTCTACTTGCATACTGTTTTACCTCGCCACAGAACAGTGTTAAGAAACTATGTTTAAGAGTGTCGAAATTGAATACACCGTTACCTTATAATTTGCTTTTGTCGCAAGCCATTAAGATGTAGACACTTTAACAAATTGTTGATGTATGTCTTAATTACAGCGCTAGACATTACATATTGCGAACTATATTAGAGATGTTTTACTTTCATAATGATTATATTTTCAAATTGTTCGTAATGCCTTCAATACTTCAGCTTTTATTTGTAGTGTATAAAGCTCAAATGGGGATACGGACATGCATCAACTACAATTTGTAGCATTGACCAACAAGACAATGGCCTATAGAAGGAAAACTGTGCACATCTTACGCTCGTATCAATTGGGCTAAATATATAATACGTTTGACGTTTATATGCTCATTTGTAGACGAGGTGTATGGTGTTGTGACGCTTTTCTACCTGTCCATTCGCGCTTTCGTCCGGATCTCCGTCCATGGTAATATTATGTTTCTGCTATCTTTAAGCACATTACATTGGCACTTTGTGTATACCTTTGTTATGAATCTGATATTGTTTTGCAATTGATCAACGTTCTTTGTTAACGGTAGTTTTTCTGTCATACTTCAAGCCCTTCCATAAAATAAACGCATTTTCATGCATTCGCAAACATAGTAGACCTAGACCAGACGGCTCCTATAGGAGCCGTCTGATCAACGTCTATTCTGTTTGCCAATTGAATTTGTAAAATATGTTTCTTTTCTTTCCACCTTCCATATAACTATTACCTTATTCATATAGCTATTTCATTATAACTATTTTGTCAATGAATATTAAGGAATTGAAATTTGAAATGAACACAGAACAGGTAGAGAGTTAAAATCTATTGAACATTTGTTTGTAATACAGGTCAGGATCGACTTGTTTGTATTTAACTTTTTCAATAATTAAGACATCCGTAAGAGGTCACCCTTATTATGCAGTGCATGAAATATAAGAACCGAATCTTTTAGGTTACTTATAGTTGGTATATTATTTATGGATGGATGCCGGTTTAAATATGTCTTAACCCACACTTGTCTCAAAGTCACATTTGTTAAACATACAATGTAGATAAAGGTATCCCACCAGACGTCCCCACAACATACAAGACGGTTAACACAGGACAATATGTAAAACGTAGCATTTAAATAACTGTGAATGTCCGTCCAAAATGTACTCAATGACTTTTCCAAAGTCAGAGAGAAAGTGCAATTATATTCATCATGCCAGTATCTCTTGAACGAATATGCATCAGGTAATTGATTTTCAGAATGGTGTAGAGCTTTAACCCTTTCGTTGCCAATACCGGATCTGTGATTACCTATGCAAACAGTTTAGATCCAGATGAGAGGCCGAGTAACTCGGCGTCTCATCATGATCCAAACTGTTTGTTACTGTTACTATGTTTTTGAAACAAACATGAAGAACATCAAAAAATGAAAATTTGTAGCAGACGACAAAGTTAGCAAACGACAGAGTTTGGCAGCGAAAGGGTTAAAGAACATGGACAGTATGGATTACAGCAAAACAGTAATTGACCTACTATTTCTTATTTTAACTACCATTAGTATTTATGGTTTATTGATGTACATTTGAACCTGTCTTAAGTGGCCACCAAAATAAAGGTCTAATTATGGGTCTGTAAGCCAGGTGGTAGCTTAATGTAGGTCAAACGTAATTCAGAAAGCTCCTATAGGAGCTTCATGCATTACTTTTGCCCTCCATCAAGCAACCACCTGCTTTTAGACAGGTTTTACTGTATCCATAATGTAGTCGTTATACTAGTCAAAGCACTGAAGCTATTGTAGTCAACGTTTGCCCGCATCGTTTAGTTTTGTATTTCCCTGGTGGGTTTTGGTAATTGACAAGATAAATTGCTTGGGTCGCGAGGTAAGACTAGCAATTCGTAGAAAATTCTTTGGTTATATCATGCTGATAAATATAATACATTTGAATAAAAATAGCATTTACAGACACATTTGCAGACACTAATCTCAATCGGGAAAGCAGCTCGATGGCCTAGCGTAATATTATTGTAACTAAATTCTTTAATATCTTTAAAATGTGCAATGTTGTTCTCTTCTTTTATCCCGAATACGAGGTTTTCTTCAATTTCTTTCGAAATTCACAATCAGAATGTCAAATAGTTTAGAATCTGATGAGATAAAGATTAACTCAACACCCGTCATTTCATCCTGTTTACAAAATGCCGACACTGCTTTTGCTAATATAGTTGCATCAGCATTTAATTATGAAACAATTCACTAGACGATTGATTATATGGCATATTTAACAATTCCAGTATGTAAGATTCTGTGTAAATCCAAATGTGCACGACGCATGCTGGGATTCACCCACGGACCCCACCCAAAATTTATGATCGAAGTATGCAAAACTAACCTAAAACTATCTATTTGTACCTTAAACCACTCCGAAAAACAAGAAAAACACGACCCGGAAATATTTTTCCTATCGGGTCTATATATATGTGGCGGGAAATGCAAGTGTCATGTTTTCCAAAGTCTTAAGCAAAGTCAATTCAACACCAATTTTAATCATTTAGGTATTGATCGGTTTCAAATTCCATACACTAATCGGCATAATTAATGCCTTCCTTAAATTTAGCTCACTCTTGTCGCTGCAATACCACGCACCTGAAAAACGCTACCGCGAAACGATATGACTCTGGCGAGGGTGCATATACGCATATAGGGGGAACTGTATTCGTTAAACTTTTCAACAAAAACGCGAAGTATGCTGAAACACTACCGAAAATCATCAAACTCACCGCAATTAAAACGGCGCTTGCTATTTCCAGTCTGCTACTAGACTTTCCTTTTGAACGGATGCGGCAATTTTGCTGTGACCCGGCGCATAAACCATTCGACATGCAAATTGACTACTACTTCCGGGCCACAGCGAAATGGTCATTTCAAAGGAAAGTAGGATAAAGCGATTTAAACCTTGGTCAGGGAACGTGTCCAACCTCACACTTATCTCATCTGCAGGTTAGAACGTAAATCACACGATTTAAAATCGGTGCTAACATGTTTCCTATTAACTGCAGATATAATGGTAGAATTGCAAGACAAATGACGGCAGCACACGATCCTCTCTATCTTACAAAGACAAAACAACAGACAACTGTTGTGCAAGCAGCGAGTCGCATTTATTAAACTTGTTTTGTACAGTAACGCACCGATAGGACAACATCGCTCCACTATACGATGTACCGTAGAGCGCTATTAACCCGTCGCTTGCTATTCACATCAATATACCTACCTGTAAATAGTGGAGACCCAGATGAGACAGCTCCTGCAGGAGCTGTCTCAGCAGGGTCTGCACTATTTACAAGTTGATTGTGCAACCAGTGCAATCCACAGCAGCGATTGCACAGCGAAATAGTTGTACACAGTGAAGATATATGTAATTATACAACAGGGCATGGGTAAAGAAGGAGAAATGTGTTTTAAAATTCAGCAAGAGAAGGGTTAATACCTCTTTGTATTGTACTTATTTATAGTAGATACATTCCACGCCTTCTGTGAATGTCTGTTTATTTTGCCAAATACTAATTACAATATTATGTATGTCGAATTAGTTTATTCAAAGGAGAAAGTACTACTTTAGGGTGATAATGGAAATGTATTCATAGATACATAGATGAACTGATTTTGCTGAATAACAGAAGGTTAAAAAAGAAGTTATTCATATAGTGTGGAATTTGCACAGACGCCACATAATGCCGTTTGAAATGGTGTAGTTTAATCATAGGTGCCTTCATATTTGTAGTAATAGTAGCTGAGAAAACACGAATGTGTTCAACGATACATGGGTATCCTGATATGAAAAGGGACCCACAATATCGCCGAACACAGACTCTACCATGTGGTCCATAGAATGGTGATGCCGAGCTGATGATGACTGTAGGTGTGCCGTGAAAAGGACACGGCGCCAAAACATCATCAAGCATGAAACATTAACCGTTCAAGTAAATTTACGAACATAAAACTGAATTAAACACATCTGATATTAATAGCACGGACTGTTCTATACATTTAGCATGTCAGAGGACACCCTAACAACATAAATGAAAATTAGTAAAATCCAGCAGAAAAGCCACACAAGACGCACTAACACTCGCACGTACACGCACGTACACATACGTACGCACCCCACACAATACAAAGACACAGCTGTGAATCCGTCACAAATGAACTCAATGACTTTGCTGAAGAGCAACTGCAGGGAATATGGAAAAAACAGTCAAACAGGGACAAACTGGGGGCTTAAACCTACCTCGTGGGTACCAAACCTCGCACTTATCCCACCTTAACACTGTTAAGAACACGGCAGATTAAACGCAATACATTAGTGCGGCAAGCACATTCCTTTTCCGAATTTAAGAGTGTACCATCATAGAGTACTACGCGCGGTCTGTCGTCGCGCAAGCAAAAAGGGAAGCATTGCTACCGTCTGTAAAAGAGGTCAATAACCAAACGTGAAGTGCGTTGCAATATAATGGAGTCATAACCTTTCTTTCTAAACGTTTTAATGCCTTTGATAAACAAATCATGAAAATGGATATGACCCCGAGGTTTCCAAAGTGTGCAGATTACGTTACCATAGAATTCTTGGTGATAAATACTTTGTTGCAGTAACGTTCGTAGATTGCAATTATATTTACTAATGAGAACTGAATTTCGATTGTAAATTTTAAAAAAAGTTTTCCGAAGTTTATGATATCTGTAATAAGACTCCAAGTCATACACATTTCTAAAGTTTCGTTCTCCTTCCTTCCAGACAAACGTTTCACAAGGTGTAACCCATCTGCTGCTCAACATTACAATGGTCAGAGGGTAAGATGCTCTTGAATATAACTTTTTGAAAGCTTTAATTGGTAGACACCACATATAAATGATCGGATGTGTTCCTCTGTCATCCGGGGAAAGTCTTCCAGATCTGCTTGATCTATTTGTTTCCAAACTGCAGTCCTCCGAGGCAGATTGTGCTCTTCAACAAAAGCTTGCAATGTGTTTGGTTGTGATGACATGTATTTCATATGGGCTGCAATGTGTGAATCCTCCCGAGTGTAGATGTCTGTAGCAAGGGGAGATAAATATTTGTTACAAACAGCACATATTATTCTAACATAGTCACCAATGTCAGGCACTTGGTTATAGGGTAAAACTCGCTCCAAATATTTCCAGCGTTTTATTCTAGCATTGGCTCACTCTGCAATCCACCGTATCTGAAACAGCAAAGTGTTATTAAAATATTACCACAATGCTAAACAGGTTTTGTTTACACTGTCTTCCATAGCTGAAAGTGACCCTACAATGTTCACCACACATTATATTAACCAATTCTTCCATATGCTATTTGTAGATCCCACCACTTTGAATAAATATTAATCTACTGAAAAGGACCATTTACTAGAGAAAAGGACAATTTTTAGAATTTTGTAGTTTTGATATCATTGTGATAAATAGAGTATTTGCTCCTATATGAGCAAATGCTCTATTTATCACAAAAGTTTCAACGGGTGACTTTTACAGAGGCATAGAAAGGCGTATTTATGGAGGAAAGGGTTAAGAAAAGGCTATAGCTGTGCCTGATAAATGCATTAACTTAACAGTATATTTGCTACTAATGACCCTTAAAATACAGTAAAACCTCTCTTAAACCCATTTCTTTGTGTAAACAGATGTTCATGTCTTTGCAAACAGAGTAGACCCAGACCAGACGACTTTTGTAGGAGTAATATGATCAGGCTATGTTGTATTTGCTCATGAACTTGTAATATATATTATTCTATCGTATCCATCAATACTAAAACATCCCAGACGTAAAGGATAGAAGGGCTTACATACCTTTGTCACTAGCCTGCTGGAATTGGCATCCTCTGTTGTCAACTGTGACTACCCCTTCGCAAGGAAGGATGGCATTTCCGCCTTTATTCCCAGATCTTCGAGGAGCATTATTGAGTCCCTGAACCCTGTCAACAATGAAAACATCCTCTGGCTGCACAAATGATTTTATATTTTCTACGTTTGTAAGCAGCATATGGTTCAGTATCTTTGCATCACTATTTTTGGCACCAGCAAAGAATGGTCCAACAATTGTAATAAAATATCCAGTAGTTGTTACAACTACCATGGGTTTAACTAATGGCTTGCCTTTATGAAGGCTGAACGACCTACGTTGGAATAGAAAGTTATTACTTTTTTAATATAAATGTAAGTTCCGTCCAGCACTAATATCATTTTGGGTACATCGCCTGACTCATCAACAGCTCCTCCAAACAAGGTTTGTGCATTGGGTGCTGTATGTTTTGATATAATTTCCTCTCTTGATATGTGTGACAAACCAAGGTGGTTGGGTACAAAGTCAAGCACAAGTGCCTGCCTCACAGATGTTATGGCTCTGCGGACACTGGAGTATGTTATACCAAACACGGTAGAAAGAAGTTTATTTGGCATACCCGACTTAAGCTTCTGGAAGAACAATCGAACTTTTGTAAAAAGAGATCTAACAGGAGTGTTTCTAATTTTCCCCTCTAGGGTGTGACAAATGTCATAAACATCACATATTTGCAAACCTGTCAAGTCCAAATATTCATTTTCTTTCAAAGCCTCAAAGTCAAGTCTATCATTGATTCTGTTGCATATATCTCTAATGCTATTAAGCAATGCCAAAATAGTGCTTCTGTTGAGATATGTACTGCATGTAGATATCAATTGTTCCTGGCAATAGTTTTTTATTTTCTATATGGCCTGGGCAGCACCTACTCCCAGTAGATATAAGAACACCATAGTCAATGAATGCTGAAAGTCTAGCACTAGATGGAACAACAATTAATTTAGGCCCTTGTCGTTTGCACACTAAACATCGTGAATGTGTCTTTGGAGTTGATTTTATCCTGAGACTTACAGATGGAGGGCTGGTTAGTTGATATTCACTGTGAGTTTGTGACAGAGGTGGTATAAATGTGGGATCTTGTACTTTGTCAGTGCCATATTCTCCTCTTTGACTTTCACTAGGTTGTATAGATCTATTATAAATGTGTCTACACTTATTACAAATGATATCACTATGATCAACATTAATTTCCAGCCTTTGTTTTAATGCCACTAAGAGAGTTGTTGATATAGGTCTTCTTTCTTTTGGCTGCGTCCTCTTTTCACAAACTACACATTTGAAACGCCTTCTGTTGCCTCCAGCCATACTGAAACATATAAATAAGTGCTTATGCTACAGTATTAATAAGTACACAATGGGGAGAAAAACAATCAAAGGCCTGAATGGCCATAATGGCTTTCGGGTTTGATATGGATGTTAAGTGTAAGGGGAGAAATTGCTGTACACGGTAATAACAATAACGTCTTGGAATTGATAAAAGTATTAATAACAACACATTTTTGTGAAACACTATGCCCCTGATTGTGACCAATATAAATTTGACCCGTAATGTGACATTTAACTGTTATATGACCTTGATTTTAACCCTTTCGCTGCCAAACTCTGTCGTCTGCTAACTTTGTCGTCTGCTACAAATTTTCATTTTTTTTATTTACTTCATTTTTGTTTCAAAAACAGAGTAACAGTAACAAACAGTTTGGATCCTGATGAGACGCCGAGTTATTCGGCGTCTCATTTGGATCCAAACTGTTTGCATAGGAAATCACAGATCCGGTATTGGCAGCAAAAGGGTTAATAAGCCCCACCCCCTTCAACCCCCCCCCAAAAAAAAATAAAAAATAAAAAATAAATAAATTAAAATGTTCGCCTCCGTAAGTTGAACAGGCATGCCAGGTTTGAAGTATGTATGTGCAATGGCTACAAAGTTATTGCCAACATTAAAGTTTGAGCCAAGCCAACAAACCAACAAACAGGGCAAAATCAGCCCCCACCCCCATTGATTGGGGGCATAAAAATATGACAGACTGCAACAAAAGGAGCCATCTCATGATCTGCTGTTTATATATAGACATGCTTCTAGTTTCTACTATGGCCAAAAGAATATCTTAATTATATTAATGATGTCATTATTTCTTACATGAATATTCATGAAGTAAAGGGTCAATTAATGCTTTCATGTCCAAAGCTGATGCAAAAACTGAAGCACAACATCAAAGTTATACAAAGGCTACCTATAATCCTACATTTTTTGTTCAACTAATTCTTACACATAACATTTATTTTTCCATGTTCAGCACTCGTTTATCGTCTGCTTACAAATTGAAGGTAGACTGTTTTTATTTTTAATTACTAAGTAGATGATCCATACATGTAGACATACAATTACGGTAGTTGTTTGGAACCTGATGAAACTCAAATTCAGAACTACAGTATGAAGTAGAGTTGTAATCTGGGAAAGACATTTCAACAAATTGCTACCTACTTTCGCTTTTACACGACGCAAACGTCTTGAGCAAACAACAGTGTCGGCGACTCGGCGGTTACACGACACATAGAGGCTCTGTTTTCACGTTTGTTATTGACACTGGAATATAATTTGATAATATGTGTTGAAAATCTTCTATGGATAATACTTACTTTGATAAGCCGATAGAACCCCGTGTTTATACGGTTTTACTTCTTGTAAGACTTAGACTTGTGTTGAGGTTGGGTGCCATAGTCAAAACACGCTGTTCGATGCGTGATACATGTGTATTTTTATGGGAATTCCGAATTTCATTGGTTGATTATTTTAGATATCTTTGACCTTGTCCTTTATGAAACTTCCTATTTCTAATTTGAGTACGGGTCAAACGGAAATGACCGAATACGACGCAAAAGGCAGTTTGATTGGCTGAAGATGTAGGTCTATACGCTAATCAGTTACGAATGTGTATAAAAATGCAATCGGAAACCTCGGCCATATTCCTTCTGCTTAAGAACGCCAAGGTTTTGCGAAAACTACGGTAAAAATATTCGTTCGCGTCTTCTTTGAGTTTATTAAAATTCAAGACTTTTAAAAAGTTTATCTTTGTGTAGATTAGTAGTAATTATCTTACACAGCGAATTATTATTAAATACATGAAGAGTAAACAAATACATGAATATTTTACAACCAAACTAGGGCAGACTTGAAGAAAACTATTTTGTCTTGCGCATGTTCACTAGACAAGTGAACTCGTTGCCGTAAAGATACCGATTGCTATATGGCTCTGAAAGCCATAAAAAAGCATACCGTGAGTTTCGAACTCGGATCGCTCGTTCTATAGGCAAACGTTACATTCACTGCACCACAGCAACCTGTGTTACTTTCTTCCAATGAATATCACCTATTAATTAAAAAAAAAAAACTAACGAAAAACATGCATAACGCAATATGGTTTAATTTTGTTTCATTAAATTGGAAACACTCTTCTATTCCTTTGCAAACCACGAATTAAACTTCCTTGCTGATAATGCAATTTTTAAGTCTAAAAAATAGAACATACCGAAATGTTGCGATGTCCAGTGTAGCGACGACAAACAACTTCCAGCATTATTTTCATTTATGACACATTTCATTTGTTAAGAAACTGCAAAAATAAATAATATATTGTAAATCAGATTACTAAATACCTGTTATGACTAAAGCGAATACCACAGCCAAACGTTTCTATGGACGCCGTCTGCATCTCGACTCGTCTCACAAGTTCGGAAGAAAACTTCCGTAAAACCGACCAGTTGCGTATTTCACATCACATTTTTTTAACACAGTGAATTAATTATATTGTATATATGTATACACGTCAATTATTGTATTTTCTCGAAAATATTGAGGAAAAGTTCCAATGTTATGGATACGAGTCCATTGTGAAAGCAAATCTCCGGGAGCAGTATTTTTTCCAGGTTCTTTTTCAATTTTCATATGAGCCCCAAGCGTCGCTAACCGAGATCTTTTCACAAATGAATATTTGTTTACAGAAGTTTGCTTACTGAAAATTTTGATTCTGGCGAGGCTTGGGGCCCATGTGAAAATTGATCATAAACAGGTAAAAATACAGGAAAAACTCAAAATTACAGGGATAAGGGTACATTTGGACCACCAAAAATTAGGATAAAATGCAATTATACCATTTTATTCTGATACAGTAATGAAAATAAGATGTTATACTTCCAAAATAACAGCATACTCTTTCTCTAAAAACGGTTTATTTTTTATCAATTTCTTGGGCCATATAGAGCCTTCGTGAACCTTGTCCTTTGCCACACAAATACCAACTGGTTTATATGTGTATGTGTACCCCTAATACACATGATGGACAATAATCTCTATTGTACAATAACATTGAGCCTGTTTAAAACAACTAGCTGACATGCATGAACACTAGATTTGATATATTGCGTGGCCCGCAAAGCATATTAACGTAAATCTTATCAGGAGTTTAGCGGTTTGACACTCGGTCTATAGTTTCTGATATAATTGAATGAACTGAATGTAATTAAAATGTAACAGAGGAGGGTATTGGTAGACTTTATCTTTTCAGTACGATTCCATATGATGCATTTAATCTGTCAAACACTGCAGACATTATGCACATGCCACGTCTCTTGTACGGGAAGGGTGCTATCTGGGTATAGGCTGTAAATATATCAATATTATGTTCTCATTTAGAGTGGCGTAGTCTGTAGCAACACTTACAGCAATACATGATAAATATTTCATTAGAGATAATCATGTGCAAGTGAGTGCAATTTTACATGCAATGTATGATAATAAATTGTATAGCTCTTTCTGGTCTCGACATGTATTTGGACGAATGAATATCCGCCGTTCCTGTACATGCAAAGCGTAGATCACACACAACAACACTTTGTTCATGGTATTCGCCCATTTGATTTGGGTGAAAGTGGGATGAACGGTACCAACACACATGTATTAAGTCCTTGAAAGCTTTTTAGATACTGACCGTTTCAAGGCGGTACTACTGCTTCGCCCTGCAGTGCACTTTTTTGTTTATATTACAAATGTTTGTCCTGTTGTGTATTTCGATTTGTTCTTGTGCTGTTTCATGTTTGCTGATTTGTTTTGTGTTTGGCGTTCCCTGTAGAACTGGTTTTGCTTCTTTTTAAAACTCGCGATGTTCGAAACATGGAATGGAATGGAATTTTCTATTGGAATTCCTAGCTTAACGGATCTTCCACTAAATGCAAATGAGTTACTGTAACGTGATCGTCAGGTGACATCTACGCCAAAGGAAAGTAAACGTACTGACGACAAATCGATTGTGACACGGCGGAGGCACAATCTAGGTTGATATTAGAGGAGGATAACATAAAAACATCAGAGACAGTGTCGCAGTCGAGACACTACGTCCGTGTTAAGAAACGTTGGGACTTATCCGAATATGGACCCAGTTGCTTGCAATTTTCTGTTCAAATTGTTGATTTGTTGTTGCACTGAGCGATGAATTAAACATGATTTCTATAAGGATTACATTTAATGGTCAGGAGATTCACATACATCATATATACGACAAAGTTACACGTTTCTGCTTGTTCTGTGATATTTCCCTGTGTCGATTTTGAGCAAATAAGGCGTAAATGATGCTATTTTCTATACAAAACATCACGTATAACCATTTGCAAGTTAATTGAGCGCGGCCCTCAATTCACATACAAAATAATTGGACGTTTTGCATTGATGCTTTTGCTTTTGAAGGATCTCCTACTATCAGATTTTAAACAAGAATAAGTACACATATCCGTTTGGATATCCAGATTCTCACTAGTAGGTGAGTACACACACATCTACTACGGACTACACCTTTGACAAACAATTTCGTGGTTATTTTTTAGTTTAATATGTGCATATGTTGATAGTGTGGACGGCTCAACGGATAACGTTTGTTAAATTCACAATAGCTCACATTGAGTGGATCTGTTGCCTTTACCAGGAAAAAATCATGTTTCGAAAGACAATTGTTTCTTCCGCTGCACGAAATAATTTATTGATACTGTTTTATTTCGAGTTGTGTGAAGCACGACATTTCACGCTCAAAAACGCAGAAAAATGCCGAGAGTCGAGGAACAACAAACGTGAAAATATCAACCTTAATTATTTCCATTATGTCAAAATATTCACTTAATTGGACATTGGACACTTGCAAATATTGATCAATTTCACACTGACTAATTATTGTAAGTCGATGTTTGACACCTGCATAATTTTCCGACTATTTAAAAGGAACATGAATTAACGTTGGATACCTGCAACAATTGCAAAGTGTCGAAATATGTCAATTTCGAGATTCGGCAAAATATCAACAGTTTGGTGAAACTGTTGACATTTGACGTTCGACCTTTACTTCAACCACATACCTTATGCCTAAATAAAATGTCCAAATGGTGTTGCATTTCGACGTTCGGCAGGTCCTTTAACACAACATGTCAAACTTGTGTCGAATTTTGATCTTATAATTATCGAAATTTAATGTCCGATATTCTTTTAACCTCAGCCATGAGGAAATGTCTAAATCCTTTCGATTTTCGCAGTATTCAGTGACGTTATGTCTTACCATACACTTATGTAAGTTTCTATCTATTGTATATCTATCTTATATATCTATTACATATCTCTCATTGGCAGGATAGACAATCTTGCGGTTCATTCCGGTTAGTGATTTCATATTTGTTGTATATCTATTGTATATCTTTCATTGCCTGGATAGATAATCATGCGGTTCGTTCCGGTTAGTGATTCATTCATGTGCAGCGCTAATGAACGCACATGTCTTGTGTGAAAAGAGCGCTATATAAATGTGGTATATTA
Organism: Azorinus chamasolen; assembly: GCA_963576725.1. Classification (NCBI taxonomy): domain Eukaryota; kingdom Metazoa; phylum Mollusca; class Bivalvia; order Cardiida; family Solecurtidae; genus Azorinus; species Azorinus chamasolen. Next base: position 40,184,962 of record OY755235.1, read on the forward strand.
ATAATAATTCTGTCTTTTGTGTTAGATGAGTTTGGTTGAGGTTTGGTTTTACGGCATCGCTAATATACTGTCGACGTGGAATACGCATCGACAATTCTATGAAGGTCATGTATGTTTGTATGAGCGCGCACTGGAGTTTTGCTTCTGGGGCTGATTTGGACTTTCGTGTGTCTTTTCATAATGTCCTGCCTGGCTTCTGTCCTATTTGTGATGGAACATAGGGATCTGAAAAATGTCAATAGGGAACTGCAAAATGTCAGTACATTTATCGAAATAGTCAACGTGTCTTTTAACAAACACTTCACCACCACTTCACCACCACCAAAGTAAATTGTCGAAATAGTGTTTAAATTTGACGCTGGGAAATTTCTTCACCCCATTTCTCGAAGGAAAATGTAACACTGGTTACAATATTCGACAGTTTATACAGATGTGAAAAGCGGTCGAATAGTCTTGAATATTGACGTTCGTCATTTTTCAGTTTTACGGATACGGATTTTCACAGTTGTTAAGCTTTGTTTTACATATTGTCATGTGTTTACCGTCTTCTATGTTGTGGGAAAGTCCGGCGGGGATACCTTTATTTACACTATTTGTTAAGCTAGGGTGACTTTGAGATAAGTGTGAGGGTAGGACGTCCGTAAGCCCGTTTACCCCCCCCCCCCCAGGTGGAGGTTTTGCCACTGACCGTTCCAAGGCGGTACTCTCTTTGGCACTCTTGTTTTTGTTTGTTTGGTGTCTTTGTACTAATGTGTTTGTTAATTAGAGTTTGGGTTGTATGACTTTGTTTTGTGACCGACATTATAGGAATTTGTATAGAATAATAAGTTTTAATGACATACGAAAGTTGTTCAGGGAAGTAATATGCTGCTTTTTAGTGCAATAACAATCAAAAGAAAATTTATCAATGGTGAAACTGTAAGGATAAAACAAACCTGCATAAAGACTTCCGTGTTGGGATCCTTACAATCTGCACAATTCCTCGTAGTGAAGAAGTGTGCTTGCAGTGGATCAAACATTTTAACGTCAGCCACGAAGACTACAAGCCAACATCTAAAGACAGGGACGTAGCATAACATCAATCTGATAGGTGAAAACATTCTTATGGCCAACATGGAACAACACTTGAAGGCTAAGTGGTGTTATGCTTTGATGAACGTTAAATCAAATACAGTAGAAACTGATTTAACGTCTTATCATGTAAGATTTTATCCATTCCCTCATACTGACGCCTACTGAGACCTCTGTAAAAGTCACTTTTTTGAAACAACTAAATTCTACATTTCATGGGGGAGTAAGCCCCCCCCCCCCCCGACCCCTATAGCCACGGTTCATAAACTATATTTGGATTCAGCTATACTCCTGAAAGATCTGATGTGGTAAGTGAATTTCTAGGTCTGAACATTTTAGTTTTAATTACTGCTGCATGCATCCGGGCATTCACGAAATTCGGATACCACAAGCTATATGTATGGATTATGAATTAGTTTATTAATAACTTTGTATTTGAAAAGACTGGTGTTTGGTCTATGCAAGAATATAAATTTAGCTATATTATTTGCCATGAGAGAATTCCCTGTGTAAACAATTATTTAGATAAAAGCCAATATTTAAAAAAAAAAACCCACCCACACGTACACACACGCGCGCGCGCGCGCACACGCACACGTGTACACGCTAACACACCAATCAAGTATCTTGTTTACTTAAGAGTGCAGCGTCTTCGACAAATGACCAAATTACACCAATCTTCGGGTAGTCAGGGAATAGAAGAACTGAAATAGGACATAAAAAGGACTTCCCTGCTTAACTCCTTCAAAAAAGGCTCACGATTTATCAATCAGCCTTCGTATGTCTCAGGCTGTAGCTGACCTGTATCAACACTTGTAGAGCATTGCTGTGCAATCCGGCATTTATGGTGCCGCAGTAGATTATTTGACTATGAATCTGGAGGACTCAAGTTCGAACCCACACTCGATGAGTATATTTTCACTAAAGAAACCCTAGTTACAGAAATCGTGATTAAATCATTAACGCTTTTCTTCATATAAACACCTTTTCACGCATTTGCAATCTGAGTAGATCCAAATCAGATGGCATTTAGGAGCCGTCTGATCAGGATCTGCTGTTTGCTTATGACATTACATGTGCAGATTTATAGACCAAATTCTAGTTTTTCAAAACAAAAACATCAATGTCCTTTACAACAAAAATGTGGCTAATATTCCTGATGTCATTATTTATGCATATATATTGAACAGGTAAAGGGTTAAATAATTCTGATTAAATTTCTTTAGTAGAAAGTGGGTAATTTTATGAATACAGTAACTCAATAAAATAAATTATTGTAGAACCTATCCTAAGTGGCCATTCCTTTTTGAACATAGGAATCTTTACAGATGGTTACTTAATACAAGGCAAAAGTAATGCAGAAAGCTCCTGTACCTTATTGGTTGTCGGTTAAGGCAGGTTCTACTATATTCTTTGCCAGAAACAAATCTCATACCTTTTCTATATAGAAACACACATATAAGCTCTTGTGAACATATAGCAGAACTAGATTCATTTGTCTGTTCTATTTCCTTACGGAAGGCTGTTATAAAGCAGGACGTGTATTCATAAAATACACACAAGTAATAAATACGAATAGAATTTCGATTTGAATGAGCAAATGAATCAACTCTAAAGCAATGTCCTTAAATATCTAAGTAGCATATTAACGTAATCTAACTTACAGGTCTTTGTTCCTTCATTTACAATACTATCCCTTTTAAGTCCCTTTTAAATGCCCTTTTTTTGAAAACTGTAGATGCTATTCGCCGTACACTAAAACTCACCAGAAACGCTTTTCGCCGTACACCCTAACCACTATTCGCCGTACACATCCCTAAATATGAATATGCATATATATTATCACACAATGTATGGAGATATTCAACCATATACTTCGAGTCAGCAGTTAATTCGTGAACATACAAATACAAGTTTTCTTAAATAAGATCCAAATATCAAGCGGCATTGACTTTTCCTCGGTACAAGGGAAGCATTTCATAGGTTAATTACTCTGATATTGCCAACGCATGCAACAATTCAAACTCTGAAAGAAGTTATTAAATGTTCATGGATACATGCGTGCTTTTTCTGTAATGGTTAAACATATGCGAGTTAAAAAACCAAAGGATTTTTGTATTCTTTGCGAAGCAATAGAATACAAAGGTGGCGTTCCACAGCCTAACCCATGGTACCCTCGCCGGCCTGACAAAATAGTGCAATTTACTGACCTGCATTCGATGGATGAAAAGGGTGTTTAATCAAGTGGCATCCGGAACCAATCGTGGTATACTATATCTGACATGAAAATGCTTCGTAACATAAGCTTCCGCTTAGTATGTGCAAAAATCAACAAAATCGACAAAATATAGCAATGTGTAAGAAGGGCGCACGGATATACTAATATCAGTCACATGAAGAAATCACGTGATCATAAAACGAATGAAAACACTCAATGAATAAAGAAGCGCGAGTCGGATGACCTTATGCAAGCGATTAGGTAATCACGCCCATAACTGCGAGTGGTCAGCGTGATAATAAGCATAGTGGGAAACGGCTGAAGTGTCAGCTGCAACTGTATCATCAACTGGATAGAGTGTCAATGCCTTCCCTTATAGATACGCAATTCCATGCCAAAGCGAACTTATTCGATATCAGATTGATACCATGCAAATAATACTGCAGCGTTTACAACGCTTTGATTACACCTGGTATTGATCAGTTTAATCACTTTCTTCGCTTCGCCTGGTAGGTATTTCCGGTGTTGTTGATAGTCGTTTAAGATAGGTTTTACTGTATATACATTTGGCAACCTTTTGTATCGCAGTGGGACATTGTGTCTAAGTTGTGTACATCAAATAAGGCTTCAGATCCACAATGCCAGAATTGAGGCCGACAGGTGAATGCCTAACTGATATTTGATTTCCCCGAGGAGAATTACAATGGAGGAGATAAATCGCTCTTGTCGCATTCCATACATCAAACCTTCTACACTCTGTCGATTTCTGACCCATTGTTGCAAGCATAGTTATTATTTGGAACAACCAAAGGGAGTAAGTAACACAATTTGACACTCATCAAATAATATGATGTGTCTTGGAACGAATAAGTGATAAATCTACCATACTATTTGTTATCTTACAAACTACCGTCTAATGACGGCACATTATATTTGTATAGCACATCAAACAGGTTTAGTACCATAGTGTCATTACCAGTAGAATTGTTGACCTTAATATGGACACTACGTTATAGGCCGCGCATAATTTCGGTCTGTGTTTCCAGATACAAAATAATTTGCGATGATGAGTTTATGTGTCGCTTTTGTGTCATATAAAGTACATTATAATCGAGCATGCACCGTTAAGCTTCTGATCTGCTTCTGGCAAATAAGGGAACAAATGGTCCTTAGTTCCCGCCCATTCTATTCCAAAGGATGGATACCACATCATGCAATTGTGTTTTTATGTGTTGCAGAGGAAGGCATTATTGTATTCAATTGATTAAACTTCCTTCCCCCAAATGAAGAAAAATAAGATACGTGTTTAACATATGTATGTCCCAAACGGTATCAGGCCAATACATTGGACCATTAACCTTTAAGTGTATCATTGTCCTTCACATGACACCACTCAAAAGTTGCAGCTTTATAAGTTTCGTATACATGCCGAGTTCGCCGTATCTATCCCTATTTTGTCAAGGTGTCGACCAAGGATCAAGGTTTAGAACTTGTCCTAATTAATTAAAAGTTATGGTCAATGATTCTATTTCAGCAAAGTGACTTATAATCTTAACGTTTAATTCTTACCATTCATATACTGACTTGATAACCAATGGCAGTTATCTACATGTTTTGACCAGTGAATTATGACGTCTCCTTTTAATAGCTCTGAGTTATAGATCAGAAATAATATGGTCTACAGATTGAATTTTGAACAACTTTACTTATGACCTTGATCTGCCACATATTGAGATCAATATAATTAATCTTTAATTACTCATCATGACCAACCATTTTGGTAAATATGAGATTTCTATATGAACAGATCGTTCGAATATAGCTCGGACGCTATCAAGTCAGACCTACCGAGAAGTGCTTAGCAAGCCATATACACCATCTTTTAGCATTTGAAATTATGCGTTCAGCTAAGAATTGACTAAATTGTCCCTACCCCTGATTAATACAACTAATTAAATGGCCCTATGTATTCGTGTCAGAGCATATCTTTACACTTGTGTTGGAAATTAATGGCAATTTGTATGTATTGAATAATCTACTTGTAACTGTTGAGACGATCCATCCGGAAATTGCAAAATAGTATTGTGTGCATACATTCTTCTTATTGTCGTACAAGGAAGCGACGTCGTTGTTTTATAATTCAACAATTGTACGTAAACGGTTTGTTTGGAAGTCCTTGATTGTCCAAACATACATGTATTAGTTCTGTTTTATCTATCATAAATAATTCTCTTTATCAAACAGGTTCCAATTATGCATTTATTGAGAAGGGGCTTTTTACACATGTGACAGCAATACATACAAATGAAAAAGTATTAACACGCCCGCACACGCACGCACGCACACACACACACATACCCCAAACAATCTCTATTCACCTCCTATTTAAGGTTATGTAAACAGGAAACTTTGGAATATTGGCAATGTAACAAGAAGAGCTCTGAATGAATATACCTGGCATTTTACCATTTATGTTATTTTACCTGAATATTCTAGACAGAAACTGAAAATAAATAAGAGCTCCCCTTCTCTTGGGATCCGTTTTGATAAAAATCATACGATCATACGTAAATCCTAGTATCCGATATTCGATCAAGCTTTTGCAAAATGTTTGATTGTAACGAAACCAGCTTTTCATAACATATTCAGTTCAAACTGCAGGATAGGGGTTAAATTGTCGCATTATTGGAAAATGCTTTCTGTCGTGTTGGTTTTATGCGTAAAACGTCGCCCCGTACTTCATTCTCAGTGTTGTTATAACTTCTGATCCTTCGAGATCATGAATTTCAGTACTTCTTGTTGAAAATTGAATACCGCTTAAGCCGGTGCTAGGGGGCGTGAGCATTGTTGTACTTTCAATTACTGCTCATGAACAGACTCAATAAAACCGAGTCTGCAATTTTCTCTTTTTGTGTTGCAATTTTGCTTTCGGGGGATCACCACCCTTCACAACAGCAGGTGTTAAGTGCTTGTGTGGCGGCCGTAAAACGTCGCCCCGTTCTTCATTCTCAGTGTTGTTATACCTTCTGATCCTTCGAGATCATGAATTTCAGTACTTCTTGTTCTAAAAATTGAATACCGCTTAAGCCGGTGCTAGGGGGCGTGAGCAGTGTTGCACTTTCAATTACTGCTCATGAACAGAATCAATAAAACCGAGTCTGCAATTTTCTCTTTTTGTGTTGCAATATTTGCTTTCGGGGGATCACCACCCTTCATAATTTGATTTAACCGTATTAAGTAGAAATAAGTTCTGGAAAAGCACCCGTCTTACAGATAAAACACAACAGAAGCAAATAAACCCATGACGAAGAATACCAGATTATAATCTGATAGTTCACACGATGAATCTTTTCAATTGACAAGATGGAACGCTCGATCGTCGTTGACCGTAATAAAATGTAACAAAGGAAACAAATGATTCCCTTGGCATGTCATGTTCAGCATCAAAATTGGCTATGCTCCGTTCTACTTTGCAACGAGCTCCCTTGACAACTAGAACTTACAAATAGGTCAATGTCTTAATCATTGCAATAGCTAGAGGCATAGCTAGAGGCATGTGTTGACGAACATTGAAGACAACATTTTCCTGCATCATTGAATATTGTATTTCCCCTGTGGGTATTTGTAATTGATGAGATAAAATGTTTCTGTACCACGACAAGACATTGGCAAAATTAATGGCCCACAGATCCTGGGGAAAAAAAGCTTGATTTCAACTGGACTCAGATTTATAACTAAACATCCATTATGAAATCTGGATCTCTATTATACGATATAAAGCCATGGTAAGTTTCATACAATTTTAAAACTTATCGTATTACATAAAGACAAACATTCACTTCATCAGGACATATTTAGATATTATTTTGTTTTTTATTTCCTTTTGTAGAGAATTTCATAATATAAGCTAAATCTATAAATGTAAAAATGTGCATGCATGCCAAATGGTTAGGTGTGTAAATAGGCATTTCGACAACGTGACCCTATGCAGCAATATTAGCAATTGTTCTTTGCAATGTTTTAACTGCAAAGGAAACAAATGGTTATGTGCAGCATGTTTGACATGCACACTCTGCTTGACATTAGACATGGTTATGTATAATATTTGCGGTGAGGGGTGTATTTTATGCTTTTTTATCTGGATTGATTTAATGTTAGTCATTGCAAAATACAGTTTAGAAGTTTGATTTCCTCCAGAGATTAGTGTCACGGCCAAACCTTAAACGTTTTGTGAAACATAGATTCAAGAGACCACCCAAATAATAAATTATTACTTTTAGCTTTGGGCAATGTACTTGAAAAAGTGGAAAAAAGCAGTCAAACACACACAAAACACATACATTACGACGGACTGAATTAGGGATAATTCGCAGAAATCTTGTATTAGTTGGTATTGTATTTAAATAAATACGTTTCAGTCGTAGGGTTATAGAAATCGATTTTAATAAGTCAATATAAGGATAGGAGGAAAACTGAAAATGGTGAAACACTCATGAATGAATCAAGTCTGTAGCTATACGTGGTTGAAAGTGATATCGTATCACAAGTAATGTTTGAAATAAAGTGACATTACATCACAAGTAATGTTTGGAATAAAGTTACATTATATTGCAAGTAATGTTTGGAATAAATTGACATTATATATCGCAAGTAATGAAAAACTGCTTAAACAAGGATATAGATACCATAAACTAAGAAAAACTTTCTCTAAATTTTACTATCGAAATCTCTCGCTTATTGGCAAGTACAAATGTAATCTCAAGGTACTTTTGCGACACGGTATTTCACATCCTGAATTTTATGGTGATGTGATTTACAAACTTCGTAGAATTATTGGACATACCCATTTTCTCACTTTGTTCATCAAATATATAAAACAATTCATTAAAAAGGGATATGATCCTGTATTATTACAACATACTGCATGTTTGGTTGTGAACCCTTTTACAGTTGGCAATCACGCTGGCCTCTTTGCATGTACGCCGACAAGAAAGGTTTAGTACTCTATGAAGGCGACCTCTTAAATCCAGAAATGGAAGAACGTCGGATATCTGTACTATTTCATTTTTGTCGTACCCTTTATTACTTTTCTACAGTTACTCTGTTTGCAGCTCAATCATTGAGTACACTAGCGATAGGTGGATACAGTATGTTCAATTAAATGTTTTTTTGTTATACATGCACTTTACCACTGTATTTGCTGTCGCGGTTGTTGTAGATTAGTCGGAGAGGGGATACGTTTATTTACACTGTTTGTCTTTTAGGATGGGGATGGAATAAGGGTGAGGTTGGGCGCCCATAAACCGGTTTAAACCCCCGGTGACTTTTGTCACTGACCGTTCCAAGGCGGTACTTCCATCTTCCTCCTATTGAATGTTTGTTTTGTCTTTGTGCGTCTCTTGTTGTTTTTTCTACCCATGTACATTTGCTGTTTCCTTGTGTTGCTGTTCGGGCGAGTGTTTGTTCTGTATGTGGTATTTCCTGCATGACTCATTTTTGTACTTTTGGAATAAAGTGACATTATATAGCTAGTAATGTTTGGAAGCAAAGACAATATGTTTAGATGTTTCGTTCAAGCTTTTGGACTTAATTTTATCACCAAACCGTATGTTGTGACCACTACTTATAATTATTCTAAGGAGTGGTTTCAACATATGTCTAGGTGGCAAAAATGTCCATCTTAGTATTTGAAACATGCCCTTGTCTAAGATCTATTTTACGATCTAATTTAGAATGCAAATTGTTCCGTACGAAGAAAAAACCACATGTTTCAGCGTCATAAAACCTCAATAGAAACATACAATCACATTAACGTCGTTTATGAAGAGCAATTAACACTATTAGACGCTAACATCAAATTTCTGATAACCTATGCACATAGTTATGAGGTGCAGTGACATATTGTTAGTTGACATAGTGATCACGGTATTTTCATGGTCACATGGTATTTTACCGTGGATCAGTCGTGGTGAAAGTACGTTAATCTAGGTAAGACTACGTTAACATACTGCAGTATGTGATGGCTGAACCACCGAAGGATACGAATAAATGTGTTAACGTAAGGTTAAAATATGATAAAGGAGATCTTTCGAAAACAAAAACTAGAAAAGTGCAGACTCGGTTTGTTAATAAACAGTAATTAAAAGTTCAACGGTACTCTATCACCCTAGCATCAGCTTAAATCACGAAGGACGGAAATATAACACTGAGAATGAAGTACAGGCGACTTATTACGGTCGCCATATGAACACCTAACACCTGCTGCTGTGAAATACAGACATTACGAAAAATAAATAGTTTATGGTGTATTTATCACATCTTATACACACTTTGTCCGTGCCTACTTAGTTGAGCATTTCTAAAAGCAAATGTTTTGATATCTGCCCTCTGACTTTTGGGTGTAAACACAGGTGACATTTGCCAACGGTATAGACCAGACTGAAGGCCAATAGTTTCATAATTGAAACATGTCTGATGTTTGTCTCTGAAGTTCATGGTAAAATTGACAGGTTCGGCAAAAATCTTAATTCCCAACATGTGTTTACCTGTAGTTGTTCATTTCTGTATATATTATATTTGTTTTGAAGCACTAATTTTCACATTACATTACAACTTTGCGCATTACATCGCACATGCCTACCATTTTAACTAGCATCACTTGATTCTCACATACACACAATTTCATTCTAACATTATTATTTTTGTCATATATACAACACACACCATCTCACTATCCGGCAATATTTTGTATTTTTGTGAGTGTATTCAAGCTGGTGTTATCCCATGTAAATGATGTTTCCTACGTAGTTGCTGGTAAATAATAGCCTTTGCAGATCTCTTATAGTTCCTTTTTGAACGGCCATATACTATATTGATTTGCCTTTGTATGTATGTGAATTTGATGTTAACATATGGGTGAAATTAAATAACTATTCGAACTCACCCTGTTCACAACACTTTCCAGTGTTTGCCAAACAAAGTCTACATCGACATTACAACTTACTTGTTAAGCTAAATGTTTTTAACATATGGTCATGTGCATCATGTTTTGTATCCTATTTAGGACATGTGTGTTAAAACAATGAAATATATCGCGCTGAAAATAATGTTCATTATACCAATTCGTTCAAGCTTTCGAAAAACACAACAGTTGACCGGGTGTAAACATATTTGAACATGATGGTACGCCAAGTGAAGCGGTGTCCCATCAGGTTTCAAAGTGGCACGAATACATGTATAGTCGATAATGCAATATCGCTATTCGACCTATTAAGTGTTGCAGCGTTTTCATACTAACCGTCTTACTCTTTTATGTGCTAATTGCTCTTGCTAACACTCTTTGGTGCTTCAAATTTTTCTGAACAGCATGTTTTGTCACGTATCTGATTCTAATCTGAAAGGCAATGTCGCAGACAAATAGATGAACTATTAATTGGGATAGAAATAATTTAAATTGATTATACTATTTCGTCAAAGCAATACTGGGATCTCTCTTCCAACTGCATAAAAAATTATTGTACTACGGCTTATACTTGGTCACATTAATAAATTTTGCGCCAATATTCGTCCGGCTGAGATTCTAATAATTTAAATAACTAGTAGCGTTCCTCGATGATAATTTAGAAAAATGCAACCCAATTTGATATTACAGACATTGAGCATTCGGTTTCCGAGAGAAACAAACATTGTCGTTTCACAAATACATACACGGAATGTCACAACGAGGGCAGATATATTCGGTATAATAATACAAAGGTGCGAACTTACTAATGCTCAAATATATAAAGAGGTTTAGCATTAAACCTGATGGACATTCATGCGAGAAATAATGCCATAATTAATATAAGTAATGCATTTTTATATTTAATAATCATATTAACACAGTGAGATTTGGCCGGGACAGAAACTACAGAGTTAGTTCTATATTATTAACAAAGCAGACAGTGCGGTTCCTGAGAAGATAGTTCTTACATGGGTCTTCTGATCTTGGTCTACTTCATTTGCTATGACATCAAATTGCGGCAAGATTTGTGTCTATATGGTAAAGGGTTACATAATATCAAGCTGTTAATTCCGGTGTCCAATAAATAATACCGAACACAGTATAACACTATGATTGTAGATAGTGACAACTGATTAAAACCAGATGTGTGTTTACTATTTGGGTAAACATGGACAGTCCTATGAAACCGATGAATACATTATAACGTTTAGTCATTACATATCCGGGTACACATCTGTCCATATTACATAGCATATTAAGTCAGATTCATGTTCATGCTTATGCACAAATACGCATAGTATGCGAAACATCGTTTTATTCATAAATATTTGTAGTATTTTGTTGACATTCGTGATTCATCTCCTGACTGACTTCTGTTCTGTTTTCACCAAATGCGTGACAAGCAACGGGTAATGTACGAGCATTATTATGTATTGATCATCTCAGAAAACCGTGCGTGGGGGTATGTTTCTGAACTGATGTGTATTTCCCTACTAGATAAATAAACTAAATATATCATGGAGTAACGTTAGATAAATGTAGATCAGTGTGTCTAAGGTCAGGGCTACAGATTCAATCCGAATAGGACAACTCTTCCCGGAGGAGACTTGTAATTGAGAATATAAATCTCCCTTGACACGTTCTATTTATCATTCTTTGTACGCGTTGTCGTTTATTGAATTATAGAATACAGAGTAGTATTTACATTACTACCAGTTCAGTGATTGATATGTTTAATGATTGATACGTTTCCTTAGACGATTACACAAATTAAAATGTATATATCAACTGTAGAATAAGGTCCAATGCTGAGAAATCAGGCAAAGAGAAGACACTCTAACAAACTGTTGAGAGAGTGATGGAGTAACAGTTAAAGAGAGAGAGAGAGAGAGTGGGAGAGCGTGAGCGAAATAGCGAAGGATATACAGAGAGAGAGACCGAGAGATAGATTAACATAGAGGAAGAGAGAGAGAGGAGGAGGGATTGAGAGAGAGGAGAGAACGAAAGAGACATTGACGGAGAGAGACAAAAAGAGAGAAAGACACAGAGAGACAGATACTGACATACTGTCAGACAGACACACAGAGACGTAAACGCACCGAATAAAACCAGAGCGAGGGAGAGAGTGAGAGAGAGAGAGACAGAGACAGAGAGACATAGAGAGACAGACAGACCGGGACAGAGATACAGAGACAGACATAGACAGATACAGACAAGGACCGACAGAGAGAGACAGAGAGAGAGAGACAGATAGAGAGAGAGACAGACAGGCATGCATGCATGCATGCAGATAGAGTTATTGGGCGAAGTGTGAGGATTAGGGAAACAGACTGATGGATTATAATGGATAGTATCGCTGATCAAACCTTGCTGAGTGGAAATACGAATTATGTCTCCCCAATTTATGGGGAGACATTGTTTTAGCCAGAGTTGTCTGTCTGTCCGTCCGTCCGTCCGTCTGTCCGTCACAAACTTGTGTCGCGCATATCTCTGAAACCAGTTGGACTACGGTCACCAAACTTCACAGGAATGTTCACCAGCATGAGTTGTTGTGCACCTGGGTTTTTTTAATTGTGTCCCCCTAATAACTTTGGAGTTATTTCCCCTGATGACTTAAAATTAGAAAAACTTTGTGTCGTGCGTAACTCTGAAACCACTAGGACTAGAGACACTAAACTGCACAGGAATGTTCATCAGCATGATTTGTTGTGCACCTGTTTTTTTTAATTGTCTCCCACTGATAATTCTTGAGTTATTGCCCCTGATATTAACACTTAACAATTTATACAAACTTTGTGTCGCCCATATCTCTGAAACCAGTAGGGCTAGAGTCACCAAACTTCATAGGATTGTTCACTAGCATGAGTTGTTTTGCACTTGAATTGTCTCCCCTGTTAACTTTGGAGTTACTGCTCCTGATGACTTAAAATTAGACACACTTTACTTAGTGTCGTGCATATCTCTTAAACCACTAGGGCTACAGTCACCAAACCTCACAGGAATGTTGACCAGCATGAATTGTTGTGCACCTGGAATTTTTGAATTGTCTCCCCCTGATAACTTTGGAGTTATTGCCCCTGATATGATTACTTAAAATTAGAGAAACTTTGTGTCATGCATATCTTTAAAAACACTAGGGCTAGAGTCACTAACTTCACAGGAATGTTGACCAGCATGAGTTGTTGTGCACCTGTTTTTTGAACTGTCGCCCCTGATATGATATCTTAAAATTAGAGAAACTTTGTGCTGCACATATCTCTGAAACCAGTAGGGCTAGAGTCACCAAAATTCACAGGAATGTTCACCAGCATGAGTTGTTGTGCATTTGGTGAAAACAGAATTATCTCCCCTGATAACTTTGGAGTTACTGTCCCATATGACTTCAGATAAGAGAAACTTTACTTTGTGTCACATCTATCTCTGAAACCACTAGTAATAGAGTCACCAAATTTCACAGGAATTTTGACCAGCATGTGTTGTTGTGTACCTGTATTTTTTTTAATTGTCTCCCCCTGATAATGTTGGAGTTATTGTCCCTGATGACTTAAAATTAGACCCTGATAAGTTTGGAGTTACATACATTACACTTGTGTATTGGAAAGAGGATTGGAGGGAGAGACATCTGTTTTTGTGACAAAAACAAACCTCTAGTTATATACATCAGCTGCTTGTTCCAACCCTGCCGGGATGTGGGGTTTAATCATCAACTCATCATCGGAAATGCCATATTTTCGACAAACGCTTCCCTTCTTGCATAGCCCAAATAGTAGGGCGGAAAATAGTTTTTATCCAATGCGCTGCGTTTAAATACACCATCGCCCTCGTCCTCATAATGACGTTGCATGGCATTTCACGAGTCGTAACGCCATTAACTCACACAATTTCTCACCTAGATGTGTGTTGCATTTATTGATGTATCTAACAGTGTCATTCAGACTATTGACTCTGGAATGGTTCGCAAATATACCCCATAAGGTCATAATGCAAGCTATTTTAAATTCAGAAGTAAACAAAAGGTAGGAATTCTTCAAAGCACATACTCTTAAAACGAATTGCTAAGACCTTCCAATATATTCTGAAAACGGGTGATCCTTCGAAGGGAAATATAACAATGCCAAAAGAGACTCGGTTTTATTGAGTCTGTTCATAAGTAATAATTAAAGGTGCAACATTACTCATGCCCCTAGCACCGGTTTAAGCGGTATACAGTTTTCATAATTAATAGCATCGATACTAATGATCCTGAAGGACCTGAAAATATAACAAACACTGAGAATGAAGTACAAGGCGACGTTTTACGGCTGCCACACAAGCACTTAACACCTGCTGTTGTGAAGTACATATACTCTGAAAGCGGTTGATCCTTCAAAAGCAAAAACATCAAAGCCAAAAGAGAAAATTGCAGACTCGGTTTTATTGAGTCTGTCCATGAGTAGTAATTAAAAGTGCAGCACTACTCACGCCCCTAGCATCGGCTTAAGCGGTATGCAATTTTCATAACTAACAACATCGAAACTAATGATCAACAATAATATACAAATATTCTGAAAATGGGTGATCCTTTGAAAGCAAAAGTAGAAATACAAAATTGCAGACTCAGTTTATTGAGTCTGTTCATGAGTAGTAATTAAAGTGCAACACTACTCATGCACCCTAGCACCGGCTTAGGCATTATTCAATGTTCAAAAATAATAACATCAAAACTAATGATCCCGAAGGACCAGAAAATATAACAACACTGAGAATGAAGTACGGGGCGACTTTTTACGGCCGTGACGCACTTAACACCTGCTTTTGAGAGGTACATATATTCTGAAAATGGGTGATCCTTCGAAAGCAAAAGTAGAAATGTAAAAAGAGAAAATTGCAGACTCGGTTTTATTGAGTCTGTTCATGAGTAGTAATTAAAAGTGCAACACTACTCACGCCCCCTAGCACCGGCTTAAGCAGTATTCAATTTTCAAAACTAATAACATGAAAACTAATGATCCCGAAGAACCAGAAAATACCACATTTATATATCGCTCATTTCACACAGGATATGTTCGTTCAAAAGCGCGTACACTTGATTATATGTATAAGTTATATGTACGTTATATTGTTTACGTGTTCTTCTGATGACACTTTGAACAGTCAAAATCTCAAAGAAACAGAAAAAAACGCTTAGGCAGGGATGTATGTATCATATACTTAGAAAAGTACACATATGGGTCATGCAGGAAACACCACATACAGAACAAACAGTCGCCCGAACAGCAACATAAGAAAACACAGCAAATGTACATAACTACTAAAACATATAGAAACTCACAAAGAAAAAAACAGACACTCGGGGGAGATGGAAGTACCCCATTGGAACGGTCAGTGACAATGTTCAATCGGGGGTTAAACCGGTTTAGGGGTTGCCCTCTTACTTATTCATCCCCTTTTACTAAAAAAGGATTCTCTAATTTTTACCATCGAAATCTCTCAATAATTGGCAAGTTGAAGTGCAATCTTAAGGCGTTCCTGCGACAAGGTAATGCACATCCAGACTTTTATGGTGATGTGATAAAAAAACTACGCAAGTTATTGGGCATACCCATTGTCGTAATATGTTCGTCAAATATTAGTTCATTAAACTGTTATATGATCCTATACTACAACATACTGCATGTCAGGTTGTCTATCTGTTTACAGTTGGAAATCACGCTGCCCTCATTTCAAAAGCCTGTTAGATCAGGAAACGGAAGGCGGAACGTCGGATAATTGCTTCTATTTCTGGTTTGTGTCGCACCCTTTATCACTTTTCTACAGTTACTCTGTTTGCAGCCCAGTCATTGAGTACAATGGCGCTAAGTGGATCCTGTTTGTTTCACTGAAATATGTATTCGTTTTACATGCCATTTACCAGTCTTTGCCATCGCGTTTGTTGTAGATTAGTCGGAAAGGGGATACGCTTATTCATACTGCTTGTCGTTTAGGGAGAGGATTCAATACGCGGAACGCAGGGCGCTCCTAACCCGGCTTAAACAACAAGTGACACTTGTCACCAACCGGTCAAAGGCGGTACTTCCACCTTCCTCCTAATTTATGTCGTTTAGGGAGAGGATTGAATACGCGGAACGCAGGGCGCTCCTAACCCGGCTTAAACAACAAGTGACACTTGTCACCAACCGGTCAAAGGCGGTACTTCCACCTTCCTCCTAATTTATGTTTGTTATGTTTTTACAGGTCTTTTTTGTCTTTTTGATATGCATGGATTTGCTGTTCTTTTTGTCAGGGTGTTTTTTGGTGACTGTGTGCTTTGTATGTGGTATTTCTTGTATGACTCTTACATTTGTCTTTATTATCCATATAAGCATAAGCATAAAATTCTAAGTCAAAAAGGATGCTGAAAATAATATGAGGGGAATTTCTGTCAAATACAGTAAATTGTCGACACAATTATTCATACTGGCGACGATATACATGCTTTCAAAAATATGTATTATGGTTAACTTGTCGTACTAATATATATATAGCAAGATGTGAGCAAGTATAGTGTATAAGGGACAGAACTTCTACTATGATGAAATTATTTCTCTATCAATCTATTGTGTATTAAATTGACTTGTCCGGGATATTTGTCAATAATCTTACAGTGTTTTATTATTGAACCCACACTCTCTTATTTCCTATTCTTGTTATATCTGTATGGCATACTAATTCAAAACTATCAAAGGTAGTACCGTAGTAACGTGTCAATTGACGTGTGCGAAGGTTGGATTAGCCTGAGGTTGGGTACCCGCAAAACAGATTTAAGCCACCAGTAGCCGTTTTGTCTACTGATTGTTCTAAGGTGGTACTCATATTTTCAAACTATGGTCTAGTTTGGTGTTTCAAAGTTTTATGTAGTTTAGCGCGTTTAGTTGTATTTTTTCGGGTAGCTGTCTTGATGATGTTTGGGTGCCTTGTCCCTTTGTATGTCACGTTCCCTGTAGGACTGTTTTCCCATTTTTACGAATAGAGTATGACACAAGCAAATGCAATGATTCGGATACATAACACTGTCATTTAGTGCTTTGTGATATCTGTATTGGATGGTCTATATCGGAGCAATAGATGGTCGGTAACTGCAGCACCATTCACCGGTTACTGTATATCACACGTTACGCATACAAAGAGAACAACATCTGGTTGTCGATCAATAGCAATAGGTGGGTATTGATTTGTGTTCAATAGCAAACATTATAATTGTTTGTCAACTGTTCATGTCTTTGATAACTGATATATGTCCATATCTAGCAAGTTACTCTTTTGCATTTCAGGATGGATAAAAAGGCAACAAATTATAGATATAGTTATTCAAACGAATATTGTACTTTTGTAAAAAACGCAAAAGCCAGTACAGACATGTAAGGCATATGGACTGAAAAAACTGAAACGTCGGGCATGACGAAGGACCAGCAATAAACCCACCGGCCTGAAATGATACAAACGCATAGACAGTGGTCCGATGCATAATAAAATCAGATAAACCAGGCAGACACTAAGCAATTAACTCATCTGTATACCCGTCTACTTTCATTTCCAAATAACTTCCGGTAAAAATGAACACCTGTTTCAGTCGACAATTAAACGGTTGAAGTAAGTCACCAGCATTTCCTCAAATCTAAGCGCATATTGGCAGTTATTATAGAAGTCTATGCGCGTAATAAAAATAGAAACAGGCGCATACATGTATATTATGGTATCTTACATTTTTAAAGTAGTACTGGACCTGTTATTGGATGTAAACGAAACGCGGCCAAGTTAAAGAGCATGCTATATGGAACTACAATGAACATATAACTCTGCAGTATTCTATTATTGAATTATCACCATTTGCTACTCAGACACGTTTGCTTTCATTGCTACTGTTGTCCGGAACATTGCAGGAAAACGGTTAATAACAGGACATTGAATATTAATATTAAATATCAACCAGTGACAATTTATTTATAGATAGAGAAGGAGACAAAGTGTAATGCAACTGGCAAAAATGTTCAATTATGGAATCACCTTCCCCCTTGTTTTGTAACTATATACTACAGTTTGGAAATAAATCTCCAATTATGGAATCACCTCCCTTTTTGTGGTTGCTATATAGTGCAAATGCGTAATAACATTACTATTTCCAGTTATGGAATCACCTCCTTTGTTGTGGTTGCTATATAATGCAGATGAGAAATAAAAGTGTCCTTTCAAATTATAGAATCACTTGTCCTTGCTTTGGTAGCTTAGTAATACTGTTTGGAAATAACAGTGTTATTTCAAATTATGGAATCACCTCTCTTTGGTTTGGTGGCTGACATGTGAAAATGCAATGTTCAAGGTCAATGGAAATGCATTAGTTCATTATTATTTTTGCCCCATGCTTATTTACTTAACTTGGTGTTTTTATAATGCCCTTCGGGGCATATTGATTTTGATCTGTTTGTTTGTTGGCAGGTTGGTTGTTTTTTCCTCAATTTTAACGTTGGCGATAATTGTGTCGCCATTGCATATACATGCTTCAAAGATGTTATGCATGTGTAACCTAAGGAGGCGAATATTTTTAAGGCTGGCTTAAGGTAAAGGTAAAACATTAAGGAAAAGTGTCATATCGAGGGCATATTGCTTCACACACCACACACATCTTGTTAATTATTATTTACAATATTAACAATACATTCATTATAATGGATATTTATTTGAAACCTCGTTTGCTAGGGAATATTGCACATATTGAGCGTATATCACACTTTGCAGCCAATCACAATCATTCATATACACGTATAATATGTAGCAATTATTGGATGGAAGTCCATCAATCTTTAATTAGAATTCATTGAGCATGAGCTCTGATATAAGTATAATACGTATGTAGCGCAATCATTATATAATTTATTTTTGCATTGACTGAACTTTGATTAAAAATTTAATAAAAAAGACAGACGCAGGATATTATCAAATGTTTGGTGTCGGGAAGCAATCACATACGTTACCGATACCTTGTAAGTAAAATTCAGAATTACCATTCTCGTCTTGTTAAGGTCATGGTAAGTGCCTTGGATAGTAATATTCCTTGCGATTTCCTAGGTTTCTGTTATAAGATTAATTCAGTTTCATTTATACACGTGACTCACATACCTAAAATATCTCAAACTAACGCTACAAGAGCATGCAGAGCAAGCCGTTTACGCTAAAGGAAGGTTAATTTTATTTATAACAATATTAGTATGTTGATGGTGGGTTAATGTATCTTATTTACATGTACATACTGAATAAGGAACTCCATCATTTATATTCAATAAAATAATTAAATTCAATAGTTATAATCAGATTGCGACAATAAATCAAATGCTTTGATCAATATCTTTCTTTGAGTTGAGCTTCAAACGTTATTCTGTTTTTGGTAAAACAAACACAGGAAAATGATTACACAAATAATGACGTCTTTTCATTGTATAGATTTTATATTCAGATTTGATGATCAATTCGCTTTACCTTTCGTACGCTATTGACGAAACAGTGATTGCCTATGCAAACTGCTTGGGTCCAGATTAAACGCTGCATGCATGTAGCGAAGTCTAATCAGGATCCAAACTGTTTGACACTCTTGTCATATGTGTGCAAATATAGCGAACTAGTATTTTGATAATTGAAACAGGCTACAATTGTTGCAGATGAAGCATTGCCTTGCGGGCAAAGAGTTGATAAAAACGCCGAATGTGAAGTTTGTCTGCTAAACCGAATCAATTAAGTCGTCAGTGAGTGTTGCAACACAAACAAAAATAATCGACCGCTATTAAATGACGTGTCCATCCTGGTATATTGCATTTCATCAGGATTATTACTTTATTTTCGATTGTGTATTGACTTACTTTGGGACACATCAGCTGAAGTACATCACGAAAAAAGGCTTTACGCAATCCATATACAGACACATTTAGGTAGCGATTATCTTCAAATAACAACTAATCAGCCGTGACGTGACAATAGCATTAGCAATTCTGAATCCATTATGCATTATCCTCGGAATTCATTTAAAATGTGTAAGGTAACGGAGAAAGTCGTTACATTAACCCCGAACGCACTTTTATCGATGTATAAAGACTTCAACACATTTGCGCTGTATTCATAACGATATTTCATGTAAACCCCGGGTATAATGTATGTCAAATGTATCATTTATGACTTTTATGTATTTGGATACATTTCTGCAAATGTTGTTTACTTTAATCGCTAGTCGTAATCGTAGACAGCTATTGCAGTGAAACATAGCAATCAGACCGTAATACATTAGACCGCACAATTTAATTAAACGTTAAGAATAACTTAAATCTCACAAAATATATGTTTGTTTTCTGACAGCTGCAGTTAAGTGCACATTTTATTGTATAGCTCTTAAACAGTTAAAAATCATCAAACCTGGTTTATAAATGCCTCCATATATGAGAATACGTGTCGTATACGATCAATACAGAGGTGTACGAGGTATCAAGGTATACCCCATGATGCATCTAATCATATTACTCGCACGTGGTTTTGGTTTGAAACAACTATCTTTAAAACATATGTATAGCCAAATGAAATGTTCGCTATACAAACAATGTGCTGTGCCGTCTCACTACAATTGAACAGCAGCACCGTAGATCAGAGTAACACATATAAGATTTAGATAAATGATAACGAAAGTCACATTCGCGTATGATTATAACGCATCTCACACTTAATAACACCATTAAGGGACACTAATTACTTAAGATTTACCAGGATATTCAATGTTGAATTAAGTAATAAAATTATCTTTTGCACAGCTGTGGTTACACATTGTCTTTGTGTACATATTGACATATTGGTAGCAGGAGCAAATGTATTGTGATGTGCAAACAGTGCAGACCAATATCAGAGGGTACCTTAAGGAGTTCTCTGATCAAGATCTACAATTCCTGTAATTTAAATTGTTCTCACAAACAATACCCTTTCATATTGAAAACCATTAAACATGCAGTATTCAAATTGTTAATTATACTGTTTGAATATCAGTTAAGTTATTCGATAAACGTTGCAAACCATAAACTAGAATTGTAAAAATGGGAAAAACAGTAAGACAGGGAGAGCCACACACAAAAGGGCACGACACCATGCATTATCAAAAAAGAAACAACACAGTTACAAGACAAAATGTGACGGAACGCACATCAAGACATCAAACATTAAACATTAACCTTAACAAAGTAGACCATATGATGAAAGTAGGAATACTGCCTTGGGACGATCAGTAGACCAAAAAGGCTACTGGAGGTTTAATCCTCACGCTTATCCCAACTCTGTCAAATTTACCCCTCCAGACAATTCCAAAATATGAGTAACGATGTCAAGACCAACTGATATTCAAAATCAACTAAAACAGTAACTAAACGAGGGACATCATAAACGATGTAATAAACAGACCCTACATTTCTACACCGACATTTGAAAATAGAAAAATATAAATACAATGGGATTCTAAATATATGAGTGCTGTATTGGAAAGAGAACAAATAATGACATTGAAAACATGTACTCAATGACCATTCAGAGGCCAGAGCAATTGTACGGCAGAAATGGCAAATTACAAATATCCAGCTTCCTCTCCTCCTACAAAAGGTTTAAGAGGATTCCCTTACAGAGTATTATGTATTTCCCGTCGTTGCACAAATAAAGAGGTAAGCATAATGCCCAACTGTAAAGGGGTCGACCGCCAAGCATGCAGTGCACTGCAGTAAAGATGAGTATTTGAGCTTCTTTGAGTTTTTACCATGCTTTACTGCGTTCCTGTGTTTCTATAAAAGCCAATCTATTTAATAACCATGGTTTATTGTGGGACTAGTTTTTATTTATATATATTCATTTATTTTGATTCATATATTTTTCCCAGCGGGGCACATATTTTTGTCGGGGTAACTTCTTTCTTTTCTGCCATGACCCAATTTCAGTGAACTGCTAGTGAATTATGTATAACTGATTAAAATCACATTATAAAACACAGTGGTCAGCGTAGTCTAAGGGTATACAATGGCAAGTTTCGGAAACAACTGTAATAGTAAATGCAGTCAAATAAAAAGATAGAAAATTGAAGGTGCCCCTTGATACAAATATTAATGTACATAATGACAGCTTTTAATCAATTTTGGGGTCATCTACAAGGTACAAGCCCTGTCTAATGGAACGCAGGGCAATCATACAAAAATGCGGACGATAAAACTATAGGTATGTACACTGTACTGTTACACAAGGAGGTATAGCTGTATATGACGTATAAAAAGCTCTTGTTCTTTTTAAGTTATTCTTGTTTAAATCTAAAATAGCATCGGGACAACAGCACAAAAATACTGATAACAGAAATAAGGTATGTGATAAATGCTTTCTCCTCTATCTGTATAGTTTAAAGTCAAAGTTTCTATTCTTTGAAATTATGACACTGACAAAAATATAATGTATAATATAACAAAGGGAAACATCTTTGGTGTGTGTATCTTCCCGTATCTGTTTCTTAACGTGTCCTACTCAGTTTGTTACAGTCTTAATAACAACCATATTCCTCTGGATCTGCTATAAGTATGGAATAATTTGTTTTGGCATTACGAAATAGATTGCTTTAATAGAAGGACTATTTGAGACACTCTGACATACGGCTTTAATGCGTTGATAAAACTTTTCTAATTGTGTCAAGGGGTATATTTAAACCTCAATCATGTTGAAAAGAAGATTTCAGCTCAAATTCTGATATGGATTAAACTTACTTCATGCAATAGTTTGAGCACTGCTGCTTGGAAGTATCATCTTTTCTGTATTCATGTAAGAAATAATGACATCATGAATATTTATTAGCTGAAATTGTATAACGTAAAACATTGCAATGACATGTTTACTTTAACAAAATCTGTAGAATCATATATATATCATGTCAAAAGCAAACATAGCAGACCCTGATCAGACAGTTCCCACAAAAGTCGTTTGATCTGGGTCTACTCTGTTTGCAAATGCGTGAGTTGTTTATATGAAAGAAAGAATATATGTACTTCACAACAGCAGGTGTTAAGTGTTTGTGTGCCGGCCGTAAAACGCCGCTCTGTACTTCATTCTCAGTGTTTTTATATTTTCTGGTCCTTCGAGATAATTGGCCCTGATGTTACGAGTTAGTTTGAAAAAGGGATACATGTACTGCTTAAGCCGGTACCTTGGGCGTGGGTAGTGTTGCACATTGGATTTCTACTCATGAACAAACTGCAATTTTCTTTTTTCCCATTGCCACTTTTGCTTTCGAAGGATCACCTACTTTCAGAATATTAACTCTTACCACACTGTGAACTAATAATGTCTTCTAAGTATAAATCTGGTGCAGTTTGGACTACTACCGACTCAATCAAACTTTAATTTCAGAAACTACTGGCCAAGTGTTAAACGGCTTGGATCCTGACTAGACGTACAGTTACGCGGCGCTTCATCTGGCACCAATGTTGTTTGCAAATGCGATTCAGGTCGCGGATACAGGTCGCGGATACCGGGATACGGGTTTATAAAACGTTTTGCTTGAGTCTGGGATCATTCTCAGGCATCTGATTGTGCGACTCAGACTCAAAATGTTTATAACCTTAGACCTTGATGCCATTAGCTATTTGACTGCAGTGAATGCATCATTGTTTGAATTAATGACAAAGCCCGTTCAATATGAAAGGATATTATTTGCGATCAGATTTAGGCAGCCTCTGATCTGCTTGTTTCATGTATTAAAAGAGAAACGTTTTGCGTATTCCTGTTTGTCTCAAAAGAAATATAGGATGGTATTGAACGAGCGCAACTTTAGTATGTTTGGTAAATAGGACACTACTCTTACACCTCAAAATATCGAATACAATTAAATGCCTCGCAGATAAATGAGAAATCCAGTGACAGAAGATGAATATGATGGCCTTTAGACGATGTTATGGGTCGTAAGTTACTCGGGAACAAGTGTCTGTAAACAGTAATTTTAACAAAATTTATTTAGGTTCTTTTTTCCTATAGTAAGATTAATATAAGGATGATGCGTTTTTGAAAATATCATTTTCAAGTGTTTCTGAAAATATCATTTTCAAGTGTTTCTTTAACACATCGTATTGAAACAGAGTCAAGTTGACCTTTAGATCTAATTATAAGAAAATCGATCCAGCAGTGAAGCAAGCTCCTTAAATGATTTTGATATTTAGTTTTTGGCTTCTGAGAGTTTTGAATGTGTTACTATAATTGACAATTAGCAGCGGTGCAAACGGCCATATAATGCAAACAATACAAAGGCATTTGTTGGATTCTATAGAAATGTTTCAGTTTCGACACGGTTCTCATGGCAACCAGTATGTTGTACGACTGACAAACATTAATTTGAGGGGATCTTATACAGTACAGCTGAACGTTAATGTTTGAGTCATGGAGGAAATACAACATACAAAACACACAGCCACCCAAACATCACTATGACAAGGAAGTACAGCAAATGTACATGTATGTCCAAACACAAAAAGAGACGCACAAAGTACCCGTCAGTTACACTTGTAACTAGGGTTTTAAAACCGGATAGGGGACGCCCAGCTTCACACGTATTCCAAATCCACAATGAAAGACAAACAGTGTAAATAAACATGTCCCCTCTCCGGCTAATATACAACAACCGCGATGGCAAATAGAAACACTTTGTTCGGCATGTTTGATTTTAACTTGTCCGGTTGTAGAGTACTTTAACCCTTCGCTTGCTGAATTTTAAAATACATGTCTCCTTTACTCATGCCCTGTTATATAATTACATATATCTTCACTGTGTACAAGTATTTTGCTGTGCAATCACTGCTGCGGAGTGCACTGGTTGCACAATCAACTTGTAAATAGTGCAGACCCTGATGAGAAAGCTCCTGCAGGAGCTGTCTCATCTGGGTCTTCACTATTTACAGGTAGGTATATTGACGTGAATAGCAAGCGAAGGGTTAAAACCACTGCTGTCAGATGACTAGCAAAAAAGGGGATACATCACTTTTAGAATGGTCGTATTGTCAACATACTTTCATTTATTAGTGTTTTATGTTGATGACAATTTCGTCTACAGGCTGTTGCAGGTGCGGCCCGTGGTCGTAAACATTTCAGTATAATCATCACTGAAAAAAACAAACAACAAGCTTTTAATCGCTCATGAAAACTTTCTGCTTAAATATCATAAGTGTCGTTGTGGAACTGTAAATTTGCTAATTTATATTCTTGGATTTTAAACAGTTTTGTTGTTTTTTTATGAATAAAACAAACATACGTATTTTACGTATGCGTTGGACCTCAGTACTAATGGGCTAATTCTCCGAAAACGGATAAACATATACACTAGATCACAAACGCGATGAGTACAGCAACTGTGATAATCGCCTGTGTATCGCCGAAGATTAAACAGTCACACAAAGAAAGACAACTGTGCAGTGAATCCGGGCAGATATGCAGTCCCGTTATCAAGGACACATCACAAATGTCAGTGGGAAGAATGCTATCAGATATTATGAATGTGTGTCTTGTTCAAATGTATATAGAACTTTACCTTTTGACTTGAAACCCAGGCAATATTCCATCCCATGCTTCAACACTTAAAGGACCCTTACATTTCTTTAAGGTTGCATTTTGCAAATTGGATGACGGGCAATGAAGCTATTGTGTATAAGATATTGTTTAGTGATTAATCACACTTCTATTGAGACCCACTATAGAATAAGCAAAATCATCGCTATTGGTCACTGGTCAACTGAAAAGCCAAAAAAGTCGAAATTGTTTGCAGAAAAAACAACCCATGTTACAAAGGTTAAAGTGTGGACTGTTCTGATAGCAAGCGGTGTAAATGGTGATGCCAAAACCATCAATAGCGAAATATACTTGCAGCTGTTGAAGCAAACATTCCTGCTAGGACTTCGTCATAAAGGAATAAATCTAGATGAGATATGGTTCAAACAAAATGGTGCAACACCACGCACAGCACACTGCGTATTGGCATGGTTGGAAGCCAGTTCGAGTCAAGGGTGATATTTAGAGTGACCATAGCCACATCATTCGCCAGAGCTGAACCAACTGGACTTTTATCTGTTGGACTTTCTCAAAGGCAATGTGTATAAGGCATCACTCGTTCGAGAGATTCGACCAATTACAGCACATATATGCATATAAGTGATTGAAAATTACATGAAGAGGCCGAATGCGTGTGACATCAATATGAGTGCCTTTTGAACATTCAATGTAAAACGATGTATAGTAAAACCTCTCTATAATGGCCACTGAATTGGGTTAATTAATTGGCATTTAGGGCAGGTGGCTGCTTAAAGCAATGTGAAATTAAAACAGAACGCTCCTGTTTCACTTTCACCTTGATTTAAGCAGCCACCTGCCTTTAACACAAACTACTTGATTTAATTTAGTGGCCGTTATAGAGAGGTTTTACTGCATGTTTGAAATGGCGCTGGCGCTTTTATTGTTCAATGTGACCTTCCATACTGTACATGCTATAAAACTGTATTCCCCAATATATTATATGGCATAACTTTTATTATTATCTTTATATGCAATGTCGCTAAGAATCCTTTAAAGTGTTACATATAATTATGAATCTCAGCATTATTATCAGGTTACATAATTCTGCTCCGCTCAATTACTGCGACTGTGTTCCTCACTGTTGACTTGGACATACCATCTCATAGTTACGGATGTGCCAAAACCTATCGAAAAGACGGCGAAATGTATAGGTAAATAAATTGTTTCATGTTTCTTCGAGCTCGGCGCAGTAGTTGCGGTTGGCAATGTTCTAGATATTAATATTAAGTAGAATGTTATAAAGTTTGTTTAACCGATCTGCGCACGATTCAGAATATCTCACAGTGCAAATCACAAAAAGTGCCGTGCGTGCCGGAATGCTGTCAACGTTTGAATTTTATTCCAGTAATGTATAGTAAACTATCTATGCTACGACAAGATATTCAATATTTGAATAACAAATAACAAAGAAGCAATGATATAAATCGTGCATCAATGCATATGTATATTCTGGACTGTGTAGACTATTCATAATTTAGTAGAAATGGCATAGACAAAACAATTAACCCTTCGCTTGCTATTCACGTCAATATACGTACCTGTAAATAGTGAAGACCCAGATGAGACAGCTCCTGCAGGAGCTGTCTCATCAGGGTCTGCACTATTTACAAGTTTATTGTGCAACCAGTGCACTCCACAGCAGTGATTGCACAGCGAAATACTTGTACACAGTGGAGATATATGTAATTATACAACAGGGCATGGGTAAAGAAGGAGAACTGTATTTTAAAATTCAGCAAGCGAAGGGTTAATCCGACTACTCAGATAAGTATCGTTATCGGTCAGTGAGAAAGGTGGCAGCTTACTGCAGAGCCTGTTGCATGACTATTCATGGTGATGTGCGGCCGACTGTGTGTTTGTATGTGGCGTTTCCTGCATTACTCATACATGTATTTCCACCCTACAGTACACTGTGACGTATAGACCAGGTTCTTGTGTCTTCTTTATTGAAAACTAGCGACGTTTTGCTGTATTACATAAGGCGAAACAGTGTAACTGACTGCATATTTCATTACAGATCTGACAGATCTCGGTCTACAAAATTTGAATAAACCGAAACGCATGTTGTTTAGTGTGGTGTAGTCCTTTTACATCGATTGATTGTTAAACCGAAGCGGATCTGGAAAATACAGGTTCAGGCATGCTAAGTTCAATTTCATGTTCAAATATTCGAAACGCCTTCTCGACACGCAAGCCTCATTCTATATGGTAAGAACATTAAATATAAAACGTAATTCATTGCTTCACAAAATTAGATAATGCTTTGGTGTGGCATATAAATTACAAACGGCTTCATATTTAGAAAGTTGTTTTCGTCTAACATGAGATGTTAACGTCATAGGGTCATTTTACTAAATACATATCGGTAAAAATCGAAGGAGCTGAGACACTTTCTTTCTGGGATCGGCGGTTATTCAGAGTTATTTCCATTCTGCATCTTAGAGAGTAATGACGTATCGGGTCGAACTACCTAAGCAAAAACAAATTATAATTGTTCGAAAGTTTGGGTTTATTGTCATGCTATAAATGCGCTTGTATCAACTGTTATTCTGTAAGGTTGAAATGAAGGTTAGTTTAAATATAGTATCAAATTGGTAGAGCCTCGCTGACGCTATACGAGTAATATACATTTTTATGTGCTGCAGCGGTGAACAAAGGAAACAAACAGTCGTGGAGAAGCGTGTGTCTGTGCGTGCATGATTGGTTGTGGTGTATGTATGTGCTTCTTGGGTTTGGCAACTATTGCCTTTCTATTCTGTTAAGAAATGAATGACGTGCTCCCGGTGTTCATGAGGTTATGCAACGCATAGCTTTACGAGCAAAGTTAGTGAAGCCTTTCGGGCTTCACGTGAATCTTTGCTCGTAAAGCTATGCGTTGCATAACCTCATGAACACCGGGAGCACGTCATTTATTTCTTATATTTATATTCCATTGTATTTCTTATATTTCAACGGATTTTTTTACCGGTCACGTAATAATAGCCGCTATCTTGGTCGTTGCCAGGTTCGTTTCTAACGTAGTAGGATCTCTATATATGGTATGAAAAATAGTCCCAAACACATATTATAAATATAGAATGAATACAAGATTTTAATCAGTAAATTTCCAGCTATGTTTAAAGAAAAGATTATCGAGATATTTCAAACCATATATATTTACGAAATATTGGTATTAAAGCATCTTCTTAAATGTAGGTCGCGGTGTCGAAGCCAATTTACTCAACCGCCAATACTTGATCGAACGCGGGTCACAACGTTGGATTTTATTCTCGGATTTTTCTTTGTTAACGGTAAGGACATTGACTTATATAAGCTTCACTCGTTACTTGATAATATATTTTGATACGCCACGGCTGTTAAAGTTGGCAATATTATGTATTCAAGCGATAATTCTCAGTAAGAAGATGCCACATTTCACATTTTCAGGGCCGCTTGAATGGCAATCCATGTTCTGTTTTACGCTTTAAACTCATGGGGGCTCCAGTTAATGTCTGCTACACTTGATTGACACCCATTGACAACATGCTGTGTTGTATCATCATGTACAAGTTCAATTACAGGATTTTATCCAGATCATACGGTTCCTGTAGGAGCCGACTGGTCAGGGTCTGATCGGGGTCTTCTCTGTTTGCTTCAGATCTTGTAAATTAGACATGACATTTTCTGCAATGACCACCACTAAATACGTGATTAATGAATATGAATCTAATTAATGGTGATCGACGTCGTCATTTATCGCACTAATATAGTAGACCCAGATCGGACGAAAAATGTAACACTAATATAGTAGACCCAAATAACGTGATGATCTAATTAATGTTGACGTCGCCATTTGTTGTACTAATATAGTAGACCAAGATGAGACCGCCCATATAGGAACCGACTGATCAGGGTCTGCCCTGTTTCCTGCTGGTAATAGATACTTCTTAGTTCTCAGACATACAAGACGAAGCTGTACTTTACTAGAGCATTGATTTAGATTTATTTATTTCATTTTTATTCGTGCATTGCAAAATAAACATTTCCACATAAGTACTGAAATAAGGCGTCGTTAATCGCTGACGTTTCATTAAGTGGAGTGTTTTTGTTTACATTGTCACGTATCAATTCCCCATTGATAAATCTTAAAATACGTCATAACTGGGTCAGTACAGTATTATTCCGCGCTTACACAGCGGAATTCTTGGAAAAGGAGAACCGACCCAAACCAGTATTGAAATGAACGTTCAAGGGAAAATGCAACTTTCTTATTAGAACAAGGTTATATAAGGACGTTGCAGGGCGAATGTAAATATATTTGGTTGAACCACACGATGTCACTTTGACCGCCACCTAAGATCTTAACGCTTAAAGTGTGAAAACAATTTCTATGTATGTCAATAAGTGTGTTACCTTTAACTTATGATGTCCAAACAAATGCATATAGTGTAGTGACCTAATTCAAAAGGTGGCACCTGATACTATATTTTACCCAAACTTAAAAGTCAATGAAAACACCCTGTTTAAGCCTTTACTCCATAAATACGCCTTTCTATGCCTTTGTGTAGATCCAAATCAGAATGTTCCTTTAGGAGCCGTCTGATCAGAGTTTGCTCTGCTTGCTTATGAAATAATATAGATATGATTCTACATTTCTTTGGCCAGTATTTCCTTTGTCCATGCGCCATTATCAAATTTAATTAATCTTCATGCTGTCATTATTTCTCACATGAATATTCATGGAGAAAAGGTTAAGAAAGAAATCTACATTAAACGTTCCAGATACAATGCTCATAATTACCAAACTGTTTTGTTTGTGTTCACTTTATAATTTTTCAGAAATCCTCATTGTGTTTTATGCAACGTTTCAATTGTATATATTGTTCAAATTTCAAATGACGTATGCTTCAGAAGGTCAGCTGATTTATGGGGTGAGTGAGAGGTGTTCTTGAGTCTTTTTATCTCTGTCAGTACAAAGGTTAGCATATTGGTTTCTATGTTTCCTAATCAACTTTTTGTATAGAATGAGCAAGGAATACAAAAGCAATTTGAAGAACTGATCATTGGGGCCATGACTATAAAAGAACAACACGAACTTTAGTTTCTGCACACTCGTCAACCTTTTATATCACATCAACAGTAACACAAGTTGGGTAGCCCGTATTGGGTTGTTAACCTTTAGAGTTGGATGAAAATTGTGAACTCACATTTCGTCTGCCGTAAAAAGAATAATTTATTATTTTTGTACATTTCAGTGATTATTAAGCATTTCGAGCGAGGGTCGGTCATACATGTCATTGAATTTCATATTTAAGATAGAGGAAAGTGAAATATGCCTATATGATTTTCAATATAACTCCATTACTTCAATGCACTTTGTTTATTAGTCATTAGGACAGTCTATACATTTAAGTGCAACTCCTCGGTTTGGTTTTCAAACAATGTAGTAGCCTTGAATTCATCGTCATAACAAAATATGGTTCCATGCACGAGTGATTTTAAATTCTGAAATATACAGTAATTATGTTGAATGTAAGGACAGTGACCGAGTTGGACCCGCATGTGCCTTTCGCGACATATAATCATTGTCACGGTGCAGTAGTACAGTAACAGCTAACTGTTGAGTAAAACTGAAAACAAAAACACGAACAGGGAGAGTCACACACGAAAGGACACGGCATCAACAACGCCAAACAATAAACGGCACAGCCACAAAGCAAAACCTAACGGTACTCATATATAAAACATAAAACAGTTAACATTAACTCTTCGCTTGCTGAATTTGAAAATACATATCTCCTTCGTTACCCATGCCCTGTTGTATAATTACATATGGAAAAGTAGTAAAGTCAAGCAGGCAAAGCCACATGCAAGACGCAACCACCACCAAAACACCGATAGACAGCATGACACACACACACACACAACCACACACCCAAACGCACACACACACACACACGAAATGAACACAGAAAACACCAAAAGACACACAAGAACCAGGGACAAACGTTCCACACATGAACAAACCACAAGCACAAAGACGCAAGGCAAACAAAAGGAAGGGTGACAAAGAGAGTACCGCCTTGGCACGGTCAGCAGCAAAAACACCACTGGGGGTTTAAACCGGTTTACGGACGTCCTAACCTCACACTTCTCTCAAAGTCACCCTAGCTTTACAAATATTGTAAATAAAGTTATCCCCGCTGGACTTACCCACAACATAGACGACGGTGAACACAGGACAACATGTAAAACATAGCATAATAACTGTGACAATCCGTCAAATATGTACTCAATAACTTTGCTGAAGTCAGAGCACCTGCAAGTAAGCCGTTAAGGGCACGACAGGGAAAAAATAATACATGAGTCTGGTAAGCTCCTCCTGTATCCAAGTTTAAGAGTATACCATCATAGAGTACTACCCATCGGCCTGTCATCGCGCAAGCACAGAGGGAAGCGTAGCTACCGACTGTAAAAGGGTCGATAACCAAACATGCAGTGTGTTGCAATATAATAGGATCATAACCTTTCTTTTTAAATGTTTTAATGCGTTTAATAAACAAATCATGAAAATGGATATGACCCCGAATTTTCCTAAGTTTGTAGATAACATCCCCATAAAATTCTGGTTGAGAAATGCCTTGTCGCAGTAACGTCCGTAGATTGCAATTATATTTACTAATGAGAGGTAAATTTCGATAATAAAATTTAGAAAAGGTTTTCCGAAGTTTGTGATATCTGTAACCTTGCTTAAGAAGTTTATCAGTTATAACTAAATTACGTCTGTTAAAATCTTCAATCAAAGAACAGGCTCGGGCAAACCTAATTAGTTGAGAAATATAAACACCATAAGATGTAGAACGTGGCACATCCCCATCTAGAAAAGGATAATTAACAATTTTAAAATTAAAATCTTCTCTTTTATCGTATATTTTGGACGAAACTTTATCATTTGTAATTGAAAGATTCAAATCTAAAAATGATGCATTGATGTCAGATTGATTAGCTTTGTTTAAAGACAGTTCTTTTGGGTAGATTGAAGAAACCATAGTATCAAAATAAGGATTATCTAAATTCAAAATATCGTCTAAATACCTTGAAGTTTTATTAAAAGCATTAACAATATCGGTCTGTGTATCAGGTTTTAAGCTAAGCATAAAATCCCTCTCGTAGCAATACAAAAACAAATCTGCAACAAGAGGGGCACAATTTGTACCCATGGGTATACCAACAACTTGACGATATATGGTATCTCCATAACGCACACATATATTATCTAAAAGAAAGGTAAGAGATCTACAAACATCAAGGCAAGTCCACATTGTATAATGTTCAACTTCTGAATTTGAAAAGAATGAACGTTGAACATTACAAGCAATGAACATTTTGTTTTCTCTGGCAAAGGTTTTTTCTATTAATTTAATAAGTCTATCCTTTATAAGATGGTGAGGTAGAGTAGTATAGAGTGTAGAGAAATCATAAGAGCTCAGTAAAGAAATGTTATACTGTTCATTTTCAAGTTTTGTTAAAACATCATTTGAATTTTTTATGGACCAAAAAACATTAATACCAGAATTTTCATATATTTTATCACAGTAGCGTTTAACATGTTCTTTGATCGTAGTAAGACAGGACGTCAAAAGTATAGATAATTTAGTAGTGGTACAACAGCTAGAGTTGGCAATAAAACGCGACTTATAAGGGTTTTTATGTAGTTTCGGAATCCAGTACAAAGTAGAAAGTTTATGTTGTTTTATGTTAGGACCAGACTTAAAATCATTGCACAGTTTTACATGTTCCGAGACTATATCTTTTTCAGGTGTTTGAACTGTTATATAAGTTTTTGAATCAGTTAGCTCCTTCTTTAAAACA
The DNA here is from genome assembly GCA_963576725.1 of Azorinus chamasolen. Lineage (NCBI taxonomy): Eukaryota > Metazoa > Mollusca > Bivalvia > Cardiida > Solecurtidae > Azorinus > Azorinus chamasolen. Next base: position 40,218,720 of record OY755235.1, read on the forward strand.
TCAACATAATACAATCTTCAAATAATGATTACATTGTTTGATGCCTTGTCAGCAGGAACAACCCACAAGAACATAATCTGAATGAAAATTAGAAATGTTTTTCTTCAAGTAGCGAAATGTAACTCTAGGTCGAGGTGGTAAAAGATGGTTATTTGATTTGTAAAAAGTTATTCGTGTATCAATAATATCGAAAATACATTTCTTCCAATCCGAAAGGGCATTAACATCAGCATGTTCTCGTCGACACCATTTGATGCAGAATTCTTGAATAGCTTCCGCAATATGAGTTCGACAAGCGTCAAAATCAATAAGGGAATGTAATCTATATTTAGGTCCTTTAGTTAGGAGGGTCCCGAGACGTTTATCCTTAATGATATCAAAATTACCAGTAATGACATGACCAACTGGTTTATAGCAAAAGCTAGAAATGCTACAATCTCAAGAAATAGGGGTATTAACATCAATATTTAAGTCAGAGACAATTTTATTGTAGTTCAAAATAACATTTCTAATAGGTTTATTATATTTATAACAGATGATAGGTGATTCAGAGTTGATGAAATATTTGGGAATAGCATCGATTACATTCTTATCACGAAATATACTTTGAATATCAATACAATCGATACCTTTATTTAGGAACTGAATTTTCAGAAAATGTCTTTTATGTTCAGATTCTTTATCAATACGTGGACGAAGAACATGCTGTGTGTAACTTTGTATAAGTGAGGCAGTATTAATTAACGGATCTGTACGCATATAGATTTTATCAGCCTCTTCGTCTATTGACTTAAGACAGGAAAAGGGTAAAGACGATAAACAAGATAACATAGAATGTTTACCAGTTTGTTTTAGAATAGTATGTAAATCATGAATAGACATATTACGACGTAATTTACGCTTAATATTACCATTTCTACGTCTGCCATGTGATCTACTTTTACGTTTTCGAATAGAAAATATAGAGAAAATATCGATACTTGGATCTTTAGAAATATTGCCGCTTTGGAAAATGTTATCATTAAGGCCTAAAGGAAAAGGTGTTTGTAATTTCTTTATCCAGTCTAGCTCTGTGATGAAACGAGCTTTAGATTTTAAACTACCAGTAGTTTTAGAATCATAATAAATTTGTTCTACTGGTTGAACCGAAACATATTTGAAAGAATGTCCTGTATGACGAAAATGCTGGTAAAGAAAATTGCGTACTTTTTTGTAAATAGTGCACTTCACTATTTACAGGTAGGTATAATGACGTGAATAGCAAGCGAAGGGTTAAGCATATACAGTTACAAATATTCTGAAAATGGGTGATCCGTCGAAAGCAAAAGTAGAAATGCAAAAAGAGAAAATTGCAGACTCGGTTTTATTGAGTCTGTTCATGAGTAGTAATTAAAAGTGCAACACAACTCACGCCCCCTAGCACAATAGGGCGAAAGTAGGAGTACCGCTTAGGAACGGTCAGTAGCCAACATTGGCTGTGGGCTTCAATAGGTTAGTATAAACACTATATAGTTGTGCTTACAACATATTTTAACAACTCGTGATAAAGTTCAATACTTTGCCATAGGTCGTGGGTTATATTTATTTGCCCTGTCGTCTGATAGGGTGTAGACCGGTAGATATGATGTTGGACGCGTCCCCTTACCATGGTTTAAACCCCTAGTGGTAATTTTACCATTGACCATTCCTAGGCGATACTCATACCTTCACCCTATTTTGTATTTGTATCGTACAGCTTTCATACGTTTGTACTTTTGAATGTTTGAATTAGTATGTGTGATATGTGTGTGTATGAGTACTCTTTTATTGATGTGTACGAGCGTGTATTTCAATTGTCATTCTGCAGTGCACTGTTGTGTGTCCTTGTCAAATTTCCTTCATTCGCATTGCCGTTATAGCTTCTCGCCCTTCGGGTCCTCAATGGTTATGTTTGTAGTTATGCACATTGAATACCGCTTTAGCCGGTGCTTAGGGACGTGAGTAGTTCTTACACATTTAATAACTGCTTATGAACAGACTCAATAAAACCGAATCTTCAAACCCTTTTGGCATTGTTGCTTTTGCTTTCGAAGGATCTCTTACTTTAATAATTAATATACTGTTTATTATAATTGCACTGATACGTGTTTATGATGTTTAGATATCGTAATTTGTGTGATGTGTGTGACTAACTGCCCAGTTCCCCCTTCGTACAATGAGTTGATATTTCCCTAGATGCAATACATGGGCGGACTATTTGCATTACATATAAAACGCCACTCATACATTCAATTGTCTCTTCGTCTGTTTCCTCTACCATAAGTACAAATATGAGTCATGCAGGAAACACCACATACAGAACAAACAGCCGACCAAACACCAACACAAGTAAACACAGCAAATGTACATAACTATCAAAAACAAAAAGAGACGCACAAAGACAAAACAAACATACAACAGTGGGAAGATGGAATTACCGTATTGGAATGGTCAGTGATAAAAGTCACTGGGGGTTAAGCCGGTTTTGGGACGCCCAACTTCACACTAATTCCATCCCCATCCTAAAAGACAAACAATGTAAATAAACATATCCCCTCTCCGACTAATCTACAACAACCGCGATGGCAAATACAGTGGTAAAGTGCATGTAAAACGAAAATATTTAAAAGAAGCAAACTGTATCCACCTATCGCTAGTGTACTCAATGATTGAGCTGCAAACAGAGTAACTGTAGAAAAGTAATTGAGGGTGCGACAGAACCGAAATAGTACAGATATCCGACGTCGTCCTTCCGTTTCCGGATTTAGTTTTCTCCTTGGTAAGATATGAATTGAATGCCTAGATCCTTCTTTCATTTTGAGAATTCTTTCATGAACTATTTTTCTGTATGTGGGATAAATTTTCGGCGAACACGTTAAGTAAAAATCTTATATTGACATAGGTCGAATTCGAAGGTTTGTTTAATATATCAAATTCAGTATTCAGAGTCTTAATATCGAGTGTAGACATTCATGAATAAGTTACATCTGCATTGCTTAACCGTGATGTTTATCCGGATACTGTACCAATATAAACCCTTATACCGACACTACAATCAGCACGGATCCACGTGAGACGCTGAGTAACATTGTGGCTCATCAGGATCTATTCTTTTTGACAATCCGTCAATGGTTTCTAAAAATTTGAACAGAAACAAGGTAAAATTGCAGACATTAGTGTTTCACAGTGGGGTAAGGTTTTTTATCTGTCTATGCGGCGTATTCATGCCCCAGGTTCGCCCGTCGCCCACAATCACATCCGCTGGCTCAGTGCTATGCGTAGTATTCGTTTCTTGCCTCCTCGTACAAGTGCTGTACATGGTTACTCACACTCATGTTCGGATAGACTGCCTCTCCATATGCTGGTGGAATCTACTCAGCACTTATCGCATATACACAGCTCTTTTTATATCAGGCTATGCACTTTCAGACTCACTGTGACACACCGTGTCACACGTCAATGTGGGCTATTGGTTACTTTTCAGGCACTTCAAGCTTCACAGACAGTTTTTTAGACTCCTTGTGGATAGGAGACACAGAAACGCATCTCCGAAATGTTCCGAGCGGACCGGGATTTGAACCCCGGAACTCCAGATTGGTAGTCAAGCGCGTTACCACTAGACCACTGCTCCAGGGTTAAAGCATACTAACTGCATACACATTTGGTATTACAATGTCATTCGTGATCAATGAGTTTAGTAAGATGTAGTCGCCTCAACTATGCATTTGTACATTGTGTGTCAGTTGCAGAAACACACGGCGCTTCCAAAGGATGTTTTATTATTGTACATTGACACATTAGCATCTTAATGTATAACTACACTGTAGTCTCGTCTCTAGAAATCATAATTTGCTTGTCTATCGTTCCACCACAGTTAGACACCGTGTCTAAACAGTGTATGCCAAATAAGGATAAAGCGGCTTAAAACAGTATTATGTCCGACAGGTGACTTTGTAACTGGTAATTGTTTTCTCCGAGCAGACTTGCAATTTGGGGAGATCAACTGCCCCGGTCTAATACCATAAATCAAATGTTCTATTTGTTGGCGCTGTCTGACGCATGGATGAAAACGTAACTATTATTTGGATTATCCAACGAGTAGGCCTTACACCAATGCTTGGCTTTTATTACAGGGCTGACGAGTTAAAGAAGTTAAAGAATGAAGCATTTGCAGGCACACGTGATAAACAGATATATAAAACGATTATGGTAATTCCAAAATATTTTGGCGAATGTATTCCAAAATGAACGAAATGGCTACAGCACAAACGCCTCTTTTGAATATCATTTGTGGCCACTTGCATACTTACATGTGTTACGGAACTTCCCAATGACTCTAGTAAATTATATATGAACAATATAAGAATTCAATCTGTGGCCATAATAAAAATCGTCACTAATATGACCCAGCCGGTAGAAACAGCAAGTTGATAATCAAATGACATTTGCAAAAAACATGTACAGAATATGAAAAAACAAGCACACAAGAGATGCCACACAGAAAAAGCACATATACCCCAGAAGCCCAAATTAGTTCATGACACCTAAGCACGCACATACGTTAAAAACCTGTACATAGTTTGTTTATCACTGGATATTAATCCTATCATATACATCTGCAAGACAAGAGATGTGTCATAAATTGCACCCTAGTAATACTATATATGATGCCAGTAAACGTTTTACAGTAAATGTACCTTTTTATGGATTGACGGGCTTTGATCTTTGGCACTGCGGCACTGTAATGGATGGGTTGTATTTTAGGGCATTGCGACACATAAAAGGAGTAATACACTACTAGGGTTTCAAACGTTGTAATGGAGGAGTCTCACACACTTATCAAATCTTCACTCAATCAGATGAGCAGTGTAAATAAATATAATTCCCTGCCCGACTGTTACTTCCAAATATTTTAATTTAAAGTACTAACACGTAAAAAGTCTATCTACTAGAGCTATGTATATCCAATATGTATATCATAAAATAAAAAACGAATCGGGCTAAAACGAATTGATGCGTGTCCTTCTCTTTGATAACTATAGTTCAACTATTTTGCGATCAATACGATTTCCCCTTAATTACCCTGTTTCCTGAACGATGCATCTAAGCCAGCGTTCCTTTTGTATTCCTGTCACGTCAAATCTTTATGCGTTCGTTTGCAAATTCATCACGGCTATTTGTATTCAATGAGCCGTCGACTTGTAATTCCCGCGGAGACTCCGAAATTGCGAAACAGATGCCATGTTGTCGGTAAATAGAATTCATATGGTGTAGTTTCGTGAGAAACTAGCATCTTCGCTTGATCATTACAAACTTGTCTTAGCCAAACGTGAAAAGATTGTTTGTATTTATAAACAGAAGTGTATTATTTATTTCTGTAGGATAAACAAAATTTCTACAATATACGTCGATCTGTGTAAACTACATGAAATCCATGGTGTACAGTGAAAGTAAAGCTGGGCAAACATAACTCATTCTCTCCTACTGGCGCATTTTGACGCCCCTGTTTAAGTCGTTTTTTAAACAATTGTGGCAAATGGAGCATTTACTCCTGTAACATGGTGAAAAAGTTGTGACTCGACTGGGACTCGAATCCAGGGCCTCTGGCTTACCATACAAACACTCTACCGACTGAGCTACCAAGCCACACAGTAAAGCCTATCAACTTATTTCACCACAATCTCTACCCGGCTACACACACCCCTCTACACAAGAATTCGTCCCCAATTCTTACTCAAAGAACGCTCCACGAGTTTCTTATTATTACAAATTATCTTCATATAATCTTCATATAAATCACTCTGTGGGTTATTTACGTTGGGCGTCAAATGTAACATGGTGAAAAAGTTGCGACTCGACTGGGCCTCGAACCCGGGGCGTCTGGCTTACCATGCCAACACTCTACCGACTGAGCTACCAACACACTTAGTAAAAGTACAAAAATGAGTCATGCAGGAAATACCACATACAGAACAAACACTCGCCCGAACAGCAACACAAGGAAACAGCAAATGTACATGGGTAGAAAAAACAACAAGAGACGCACAAAGACAAAACAAACATTCAATAGGAGGAAGATGGAAGTACCGCCTTGGAAAGCCTATCAACTTATTTCACCACAATCTCTACCCGGCTATACTACATAGGAGCAAATGCTCTATTTATCACAATGGTTTCGAAACTACACAATTATGAAATTCTACTTTTCTATAGTTAATGCTCCTTTTTGGTAAATTTATTCAAAGAGATTGGGTCTAAAATAGTCTAGGAGAGAATGGGTTATTCCTTATCCCGCTGCAAAATAAAACAAAGTTCAATCTGGCAAACTTTGACATCATCCGATTCGATTCAGCTTTTGAGCATATTGCACCAATTGCAATACTGGCTCATGTAGCAAATGCAGTGCTTCCGTGTTCTGTCCATTTGTTTGTTTGTTTTGTATTTGTGCGTCTTCGTGGTGCTGTTCGGGCGGTTGTGTGTTTTGTATGTGGTCTTTCCCGCATGACACATACATGTCCTTTTATATATTCCTAAACTCAACAATAAAACAGGTATAACTGGTCACTTTAAAATCAACTTCGGGGTCATATCCATTTTCATGATTTGTTTATAAAACGCATTAAAACCTTTAAGAAGATAGGTTCTTACCCCATTATATTGTATTGCAATGCACTGCATGTTTGGATTTTCATCCCTTTACGGTTGGTAGCTACGCATCCCTCTTTGCTTGCCATGGGTAGTACTCTATGATGGTATACTCTTAAACGGTATACTTGATCGGATCTAGCTCGACCTCGACATCGTCGCATTGGATTATCAATATGCACATTGAATTTCTAATCGCAAGCTTTCTCCTTTCAAACAATGCGAGAGAACCCTGAAAGTGTGTCAGGTTACCTACATCATACAAATTCTCTTTCATAAAGGAGACATTGTTATTGGAGAATGATGGGAGATCAAATTTCTTTGTTGGACGACAGTCGTTCATTACAAAGACAAGGAAAACCATCCATGATCAGTATAAATACGGTGTACACTGCATTGTTCAATTTACAATTTAAGTTGGGCAGGAAACAAAAACACGTCCGGTTGATATTCGCTGTGTATACACTGTGTGTAAAATCATGTGGTACAGTAGGGTTTAATTCATGCTTTTATTCATGTGCGGAAAGTGCAACTATAGAATATCTAGAACTTCCAGAATTCCAAACATAGACCAATTCACATCATGTAGTAATAGTGTATATTACCTGCCCGTTTCAATTGAACATAGGCCGGAGGACAATTTAGATACATTTCTAAATGGTTAGTCCGCTCATTGTTCCATGTCTACACTCTACGCTGACTTGGAATAAATGTGAGGATGGGCGCCCAAAACCCGGTGTAACCCCCCCCCCAGTGACTTTTGTCACTTACCATTCCAAGGCGGTACTTCAATCTTCCCCCTATTGTATGTTTGTTTTGTCTTTGTGCGTCTCTTGGTGTTTGTATAGTTATGTACATTTGCTGTTTCCTTGTGTTGCTGTTCGGGCGGCTGTTTGTTCTGTATGTGTTTTTTCCCGCATGACTCATTTTTGTACTTTTGTCAGAAACAGTAGAATTGTGTTTAATTATTCCTGATAGGGATTTCATAAAAAAAACACTTTCTCAAGTCATGCATTCGGGTGATTTAATAAAATAGTAACTGATGAATAAATTGACGCTTACCGCTGTAAACAAGCGTTTTAAGCCTTTACACCGTAAATAAGCTTTCCTATGCCTTTGAAAACAGAGTAGACCCATATCAGACGACCTTGCTCTGTTTTCATATGACATAATATTGAAGTGATTATACACTTTCTGACTTGATGAAATATTCCTATGTTTATTAGTCCCCCACCGGTTACCGGTTGGGGGACTATAGGTTTGCTCGATTCCGTCCGTCCGTCCGTCCGTCTGTCCGTCTGTCCGTCCGTCCGTCCGTCCGTCCGTCTGTCACGCTTTGTGTCCGGGCCATATCTCCTACAAAGTTATGCCAAATTCATTATAACTTCACACATTGAAGAAGCATGATGAGGGCTAGTGTCATGCACAAGGGCCATAACTCTAGCATCAATATTTTTGGAGTTATTCCCCTTTTACATATTTTTTTGTCCGGACAATAACTCTTTATCTACTGGTTCAATTGATTTGAAACTTCACATATGGAACAATCATGATGAGGGGTAGTGTCATACACAAGGGCCATAACTCTAGCATCACTATATTTGGAGTTATTCCCCTTTTTCATATTTTCTTGTCAGTCCGTCTGTCACGCTTCGTGTCCGGGCCATATCTCCTACAAAGTTAGGCCAAATTCATTATAACTTCAAACATTGAAGGAGCATGATGAGGGCTAGTGTCATGCACAAGGGCCATAACTCTACCATCAATATTTTTGGAGTTATTCCCCTTTTACATATTTTTTTGTCTGGACAATAACTCTTTATCTACTGGTTCAATTGATTTGAAACTTCACATATGGAACAATCATGATGAGGGTTAGTGTCATACACAAGGGTCATAACTCTAGCATCGATATTTTTGGAGTTATTCCCCTTTTTCATATTTTCTTGTCAGTCTGTCACGCTTCGTGTTCGGGCAATATCTCCTACAAAGTTTGGCCAAATTCATTATAACTTCACACATTGAAGAAGCATGATCAGGAGTAGTGTCATGCACAAGGGCCATAACTCTAGCATCAATATTTTTGGAGTTATTCCCCTTTTTCATATTTTTTGTCCGGACAATAACTCTTTATCTACTGGTTCAATTGATTTGAAACTTCACATATGGAACAAGCATGATGAGGGGTAATGTCATGCACAAGGGCCATAATTCTAGCATCTATATTTTTGGAGTTATTCCCATTTTCATATTTTCTTGTCCAGTTAATAACTCTTTATGTACTGGTTCAATTGATTTGAAACTTCTCATATGGAACAAGCATGATGAGGTGTAGTGTCATGCACAAAGGCAATAACTCTAGCATCAATATTTTTGGAGTTACTCCCCTTTTTCATATTTTCTTGTCAGGACAATAACTTTTTATTTACTGATTTAATGTATGAAAGTAGGTACTAATACCATTCAGGTGGTCATGTATATACCATGGTCAACCACACCATGGGTGGGTGGGGTGGGGAGAGCGGAGGTTTTTTTTTCAGTCCGGTGGGGGACTCATGTCTTGCATAGCAATACAACATGCCCTTGTTGTTATTATAATACAGCTAATTAATGTACAATATGTTTTTACTAAGTAAATGGTTACTTTTTACCTTATAATCTGAAATGGATATACAGCTTCATACAGTCTATAAATATGACGGAAAGTCATTAAAATTCACTGTCCCGTATCACTTGCTTACGTCTGCATTCCGCACAAGCAATATTTGCCTGCTCCATACCGACATCATATAAGCAATGTCGCAAAAGCAAATCTCAACCAAACCATACCGGCTATATTTGCCTTAATTTGTATGTTTGCTTTAATTTCCTCCATCAGCAGGGTCTATATAAATATTTCTCATAAGATGCACTCCTTTGAAAAAAATTAATCAATCAATGATTGTATCCATCTAATGTGTATATATTTCCAGTGTGTCTTGCTAATTAAATATATATTGGTCTCTGTCGTAACACACTGAGTTATCAAAAGTTAACACACACTGAATAACAAAAATACAAATGCCTGTGTTATTTCTTGCAATATTATACATTATAATTTTACACCACTTTGGTAAGGTAATGTAAATGCACGCCAGGGGAATTATTGGCAATAAATGCTGATTGTAGGTTTTGGTTTTTATATGGTAAATGGTTTATGACTGATTACATTGCAACGAACTGTATGTGTGGTTATTAACCCCTTAACAGTCGGTAGCTACGCTTCCCTCTTCGCTTGCGCGATGAAAGGCCGAGGGTAGTACTTTATGATGGTATACTCTTAAACTCAGAAACGGGATGAGCTTACCGGACTCATGTTTTACCTTTTCCCTGTCGTGCCCTTAACGGCATTAAGTCATTGAGTACATATTTGACGGACTATTCACAGTTGTTATGCTATATTTTACATATTGTGTTTACCGTCTTCTATGTTGTTGGAAAATCTGGCTTGGATACCTTTATTTACACTATTTGTGAAGCTTGGGTGACTTTGAGATAATTGTGAGGTTAGGACGTCCGTAAACCGGTTTAAAACCCCAGTGGTGATTCTGCCACTGACAGTTCCAAGGCAATACCCTTACTTTTGTTTGTCTTGTCTTTTTGTACTTGTGCTTCTGTTCATGTTTGGAATGTTTATCTCTAAATCTTGTGTGTTTGTTAATGTCTTCGGTGTTCATTTCGTGTATGTGCGTGTGTTTGGGTGTGTAGTTCTGTGTATGACATTCTATCCACCGATGTTTTGGTGATGGTACATGTAGTGTCTTGTATGCGACTTTGCCTGCTTGAATTTACTACATTTTCATTTATGTTCGTTTCGTCATATTTGGTCTTGTAAGTGTGTTGTTTACTGTCTGATGATGTTTTGACGCCGTGCCCTTTTGTGTGTGACCCTTCATATAGGACTGGCATTTCAATTTTATATATTTTGTATTTGATGTAAGGCAATATACATATAATTTTCAGTAACCTTTTATGATCAGATTGAAATACCTTACATCACTCTGTATGTAGTTGCTGTTACTGGTATCAGAGTAGCTCGTATCAAATACGCGGTCATTTTATACTGTAACATAAATAGAATAGAAAAATGATATACACACATATACAGGAGAAAGTCACATACAAGACGCAATCACCGCCAACACATCGATAGACAGCACGTCACACACGTCACACACACGCACACAACCAAACACACGAGGAGAACACAGAAAACACCAACAAATACACAAGCACCAGAGACAAACATGAACAAAACACAAGCACAAAGACACAAGACAAACAAAAGTAAGGGTGACAAAGAGAGAACCCCATTTCTGGGTTTAAGAGTATACATCATAGAGTACTACCCCCGGGCTGTCATCGTGCAAGCAAAGAGGAAAGCGTAGCGACCGACTGTAAAGGGGTCGATAACCAAACATGCAGTGTGTTGCAATATAATAGGGTCATAACCTTTGTTCCTAAAAGTTTTAATGCGTTTAATAAACAAATCGTGAAAATGGATATGACCCCGAATTTTCCTAGGTTTGTAGATAACATCACCATAGAAATCTGGATGAGAAATACCTTGTTGCAGTAACGTCCTTAACTTGCAGTTATATTTACTAATGTGGAGTTAATGTCGATAATAGAATTTTTAAAAGCTTTCCGAATGTTATAATATCTGTAGCACTGCTTAAGAAGTTTGAGTTATAACTAAATTACGACTATTACAATCTTCTAGCAAAGAACAGGCTCGGGCAAAGCGAATAAGTTATGAAATATAAACCGCATAAGATGTAGACCGGGGAAAATCTCCATCTAGAGAAGGATAATTAACAATTTTGAAATCTTCCCTTTTATCGTATATTTTAGACGAAACTTTATCATTAGTGATTGAAAGATTCAAATCTAAAAAGGAAGCCTGAATGTCAGATCGGGTCGCTTTGTTTAAAGTAAGTTCTTTTGGGTAAATAGAAGCCAGACAGGAAATTTGGAAATGACAAACGAAAGTGCACAGCAACACCGAAAGCACACATTCACAGCTATACTAATTCGCAAGGCAGTTAGAGATAACGTGAGCAAATCCATATTCGATCTGTTTGCAGTATGATTTCAATTACAACTTCTCATTTGCGGGACACAAACTATTAGCAAACACATCAATAACCTATTAAAATATCCAACAAGTGTGACATGGGCTATCATGTTAATATGTTGAAGATGCACTGACTCTAGTTCCATGAAAATCATTTAACCTCATCTGCAATGCGAACTACCATACTTCCAATTTGCCTGTTTAACATTCCTTTTATCAAGTGTACGCGCTTTTGAACGAACATATCCTGTGTGAAATGAGCGATATATAAATATGGTATAATAAATAAAATAAGTAATAAATGTTACATTATTATTTATGAATGCGATATTTAAAGGTACTTATTACAAACGCCGCAGTTATTGTATGTCCAGACCACTACCTCCCTAGACCTGTACATTACACATATAGTTGGAAGGTACAACATTGAGAGTGAAGACTATCGGCCAATAGAATTTGGGTCGAGTACCTGTCCACCATTTGTCCGTTTGTTCAAACAAAGCAGTGGCATCTTCCTCAAGGTTTGTTTAACTGAAAATTAAACTTAAGAGCAGACAAACATTCACGGTGTATGATACACGTTTATGATATCTTTAATTTGTTCTTAACATTAAAGAACAACCGGGTAGAACCATCGGCCTGCCCTGGCTTGTCGTAGGTAGATTGTTCTACGCGGATACCTTTCTGTGCAAACACAAAGCAGTTTGTTAAAAAACATACGTGGTATTTCTTTGCAAGTAATTTAGCGATATGACTGCAATATTGTTTAAGTGACGAAAAATCTAGATATACAAATCAACACTAAAGGTGTGAACGGACGTGAGGCTATCCATATGTGCAGTAAAATACGAAATATCAGCGAAAAACGTTTTTGTCTTAGATCAAACTAAAGCAATTCAGGAAATACTTGCAAATGTTAAAATAATACAATGAAGCAAACCCATCGTTGCAATAAAGCATAATATTATGTACACAACTTAGCAATGTCGCTTATTTTCAAATATAGTAAATAGTACAGAATATAGCACGTTTGTTATACAAATGCATCGAATAACATATAACTCGTCAAGTTCTTTATCTTCTAAATATAACAAATATTATACTACTTATATGTTCTTGCGACTCGCAAAATATAGTAGATAATACTACACCTGCCTGTTTATAGCAATGAATGGTAAGGCAACAAAAATGAATATTATGTTGCACTTGTATGAGAACATCGAAGCTCACAGATCCGCCCAACCAACTGAACTTTTTTTACCATAATTGTTTTATCACGCACCTTCTGTGATCAGGTGTCGGGAGAAACATTTTCCTCCTACCCCCTTACACTTGATGTTTATGTGGTCAGTGGCTCAGAAATTGTTCGTTATTTCAGAAGTGACGTCATTTTCGTTAACATTACACGGTTGTTTAAACATGTATACGGCTTGAATTAGGTCAATACCGAAACACACTGTAACTAACATACACATGATGGTATATAAAGAAAAATCTTTAACACAAAAATTTCCTTCCATCTGGAGTAAAACATAGACTATCAAACCAATACATGACCAGATTATTGCACTGGAAAGAAACAATTCAAAAACATTTCATAAATACTGTGTACTGTGTGTAAATATGCAAGAAGTCCGAACTGCTGCATACATAGTGACCTTTGTCATGAATATCTCTCCCAATCTTTCTGTCTCCCCCACACAATCGTTTCTCTTGCGTTCTGTAACAAGTGAATTATGAAGATGCTATATGATAGGATAACGAAGAAGGATGCTTGACAAATCACGGTATATCTATGTTAGGTCATTCGGCTACTGCAATGCAAAGTTTATTAGGTACTATCACAGTTTGGAAAGTGCCTTTGTTTTCAACATAAATTTGAAGACCAGTGCCAAATGCTGAAGGGTTTTAAATATATAAAAACGGATCTGCTAAACAATCGTAAATGAAAGATTCTCCATCGTACAAGTTAAATTTGTGTGTCGTTGCAAACGTGGATGATACTTTACCTTGCTGTCGAAGAAACTTCTGTCTACATTCATGTTTGATATTAGTACATTCACAAGGGTGATTCTACTAAAGAACAGTTTGTTTGAAAACGTTAAACAAACATGTTTCCTCGTCATCCATAACAACTGATTTCAAGCGCATTTTGTTTTTAAAGCGGCACAAATTGTTGATTAAATGCTGTTAATCTATCATTTATAAAGGTTGCATGATAAACCAGTTATTATGTTAGTAGCTCCGTCCTCAGGTTTATGGAGCATGTTACAAAATATTGAGAAACCCCGTTGAAGCTCAGTTTCTAAATATTTCTTACAGTCGCCAAATTACCCCAAACAGACCAATCTACTTACCTAATAATTTCATATGGCGCCGCAAAATAACTACGGGACATTTACACAGCAGTCAACACAGCACAACACAGACATTTGGACTCGGAGAAACAACGTGCCTCTCTTTGTAATAAAATATTACTTTCACTGTTACTGGCACAACTATATAGGGGTCAATAATCTGTCAATAGGTTATCCGTAAGAATGAATACAATATTTAATGAGTCAATAATAATATGTAATGGGTAATCGTATATTGTTATCTGCATTATAGCAAAAGGGCATTGTACTTTAGTTTCAGTCTCTCCTGTATCATAGTTGCAGTTAAAATGTCATCTAAATACATGTAATAGCAACTAGCATAAAATATCGTTAGAAACGTCAATATGCTAGTTACTCGTATAATTACAGCATGACTTGCGATGGATCATCTGCTTACGATAATGTTGCCGATGTTGTCAATGTTCTACTGATGAAGATTTTAAGCCACCCTTACCCCTGTCATTGCAGACGAACTTTAAACCTATGACTACGGCATCTCAATAGCCACAGGGAATGTTTTGTCGACTATCATTATATTCTCATTATTTCATATATGTACTGTGAATGTTTCAAATCACGATCTCAAATTTACACATTGTTATGTGTTAACCGTCTCCTATGTTGTTGGAAAGTCCGGCGGGGATACCTTTAGTTTTGCTATCTGTTAAGCTAGGGTGATTTTGAGAGTGAGAGTGTGAGGTTAGGACGTCCGTAAACCGGTTTAAACCCCCAGTGGTGATTTTGCTACTGACCGTTCCAATGCGGTACTCTCTTTGTTACCCTTACTTTTTTTGTCTTGTGTCTTTGTACTTTGTGCGTGTGTTTGGGTTTGTAGTTTTATATAAATTGAGGCTAACATACATTACCCTTTTAGGAGACATCGCCCGTACACGAAGCATGATAGACGAACAGATCGTGACAGACTGGCATACAATATAAAAAAGGGGAATAACTTTAAAAATTGGGTGATGCTAGAGTTATGAGACTTTCTTTCACCCTGCGTGTTCCATATGGCAAGTTTCAAATCAATTTAACCGGTAGATTAAGAGTTATTGTCTGGACAAGAAAATATGTAGCATGTCCAGACAGACAGACAACGCCAATCCATAATACGTCCCTTTTTTCAAACGGGCTTATAAAAAGGGGAATAATTCCGAAAATATTGATGCTAGAGTTATGACCCTTGTGCAAGGCACTTCCTCTCATCATGATCCATGTGTGAAGTTATAATGATTTTGACCTACCTTTAGAGGAAATATGGACCTACAGTCCCCAACCGATAACCCGAGGGGACTAAAAACTGCCCATATAATGCTTCTATAATGATTTATGTCAGGACTGCTAAAAATACACATTTTGAACGCATATCACAATTGAACTTGATACCTGACCAGAATGCAAGCCGTTCGCCTACCAGACATTATGTCACTATTTAACCCCCCCCCCCCCCAAAAAAAAAAAAATCTTACGTTAGTAACAGGGTTAATCTGTTTGTGCTTTAACTGGTGTTGGATTTTATAAACTGGATTAGATGAGGGTTCTATGGACGATACACATGTTAATGTTCACTCAGAAATTACCTTTGTGGTTCGCAGGTAGAGAGTGAGAATAAGCTTGTGCCCACAAACAATGGCGTGAGACTGTACAATGGGATTCCTCAGAGGTCTATGTTTTGGGATCGAATAATTTTAACATATTATTAAATAGTTTTAGGGACACTTAGCTAACTTTGTTCTGTATGTGGTGTTTCCTGCATGACTCATTTTTGTACTTTCATGCCAATATCTTACACCTTTGTCATCACTACAACTTTGCCATGACCGCCACTGCTCTCTGCGTTGTTGTAAATCCCAAACTTGCCCACTCCTTGATGCTGTCCTCACATCTTTGTCTTCCTCACATTCTTGTTCAATAGCTTTTGTTCCCTGGATAGGTGTCTGAGCGAGGCCTGTTGAGCGGCAGACATTATTATTCCATCGGATTCATAACAGCAGGTGTTAAGTGCTTGTGTGGCGCCTGTACAAAGTCGACACATACTTCATTCGTTGTTATATTTTCTGGTCCTTCGGGATCATTAGTTTCGATGTTATTCGTTATCAAAATTGAATAACGCTTAAGCCGATGCTAGGGGCCGTGGGTAGTAATAATTGCTCATGGTAAAATATATTGGGCTAGAACTCAAGCTCTTTTGATCTTAACACATATATAGGCACTACGTGCAATACAGTTCTTAAATACATATGTTCTGTTTAGACTCAGTAATTATTTGGATGTGAGGAATACCGGTATAACAATTGTGTATACATATTTTATTATGTCAAATTTCAAAGCCTGAACCCAGATAATATGTGTGCGCAATGGGAATACCATATATCGTCAAGTTTTTGGTATACCCGTTGGTGCGAAATTTATTGTGCCCCTTTTGTTGCAAATTTGTTTTTGTATTGCTATGAAAGGGATGTCATGCTAAGTCTAATACCTTCTAGGTATTACGACGATATTTATACCACCGCAAATTTGTTTGAGGGGGTATACTGGAATCACCCTGTCCGGCGGTCGGTCGGTCGGGCGGTCGGTCGGTCGGCCTGTCCGTCCGCATTTGAACATGGGTAGTTGGTGTCGCAAACTTCTCTTTCAGTTTTAAAGTTATTGATTTTATATTTGGTACAAATAATAACCATGAATGGTAGATGTGCAAGACGCAATTTTCATGTATTACTATTGGCCATTGCAGAATAATCTCCACTGAACATTTTGTTTTACATTTGTTCATGAAACATAGGGAGTTGGCGTCGCGAACTCCTCCTTCAATCTGAAAGTTGTTCAGTTTATATTTGGTACAAATAATGACCGTGAATGGTAGATATGCACGACACAATTCACGTGTTTAATGCTGGACATTGCAGAACTATCTCCATTTGAACTTTTGTTTGCCTTGCGTCTTTGTGCTTGTGATTTTGTTCATGTGTGGAGTGTTTGTCTATGGTTCTTGAGTGTCTGTTGGTGTTTTCTGTGTTCATCTCGTGCGTGAGTGTGTGTGGTTGTGTGTGTGTGTATGTGTGTGTGTCATGCTGTCTATCGGCGTTTTGGTGGTAGTTGCGTCTTGTATGTGGCTTTGCCTGCTTGACTTTACTACTTTTCCATTTGAATATTTTTGTCATTTTGGCATGGAACATGGTGAGTTGGTGTCACAAACTCCTCCTTCAATTTGAAAGTTATTGAATTCAGCAAAGTCATTGAGTACATATTTGACGGATTTTCACAGTTATTATGCTATGTTTTACATATTGTCATGTGTAAACCGTCTTCTTTGTTGTGGGTAAGTCCGGCGAGGATACCTTTATTTACACTATTTGTAAAGCTAGGGTCACTTTGAGAGAAGTGTGAGGTTAGGACGTCCGTAAACCGGTTTAAACCCCCAGTTGTAATTTTGCTACTGACCGTGCCAAGGCGGTACTCTCTTTGTCTTGTGTCTTTGTTCATGTGTGGAATGTTTGTCTCTAGTCCTTGTGTAGTTGTTGGTATTTTCTGCGTTCCTCTCGTGTATGTGCGTGTGTTGGGGTGTGTAGTTGTGTGTTCGTGTGTGTGTCATGCTGTCTATCGATGTTTTGGCGGTGGTTGCGTCTTGTATGTGACTTTGCCTGCTTGACTTTACTACATTTTCATTGACATACATAATAACAACAAATGGTACATGTGCAAGGCACACTTTCCATGTGTTTAATGGCAGGCAATACAGAATTATCTCCAATTGAACTTGTATTTTTGTCATTTGGTCCTGTTACATTGGTAGTTGGTGTCACAAACTTGGATTTGCAACCAAGGCTGCCGTGCATGGTGATTCATCACCTTTAGTGATAGTTCGAGTTTGAATTTGGATAATTCTTTTTTTGAAACTATGATGTCTTCAAATTACCCAAACAAAATGACTCTAAGCAAAGCCAATCGATGTGACATTATGGCTTTCTTTTTAGATTTGAATCTTTCCATCACAAATGATAAAGTGTTGTCCTACATATACGATAAAGAGAATATTTTAATTATCCTTTTCTAGATGGAGATGTATCCCTTTCTGCATCTTATGGGGTTTGTATTTCTCAACTGCCCGAGCATGTTTTTGCTAGAGTATTCTAATAGTCGTAACTTAGTTATAATTGATAATCTTCTTAAGCACGGCTACAAATATAAAACAACTTGGAACCTTTTTTGTTTCTTATTTTATTATCAAATTTACCATTTATTAGTAAATATAATTTGCAATCTACGGACGCTACTGCAACAAAGTATTTCTCATCCGGAATTTCTTGGTGACGACTTAGGGGTCATATCAATTTGCATGATTTATTTATCAAACGCATTAAAACTTTTAGGAAGAAATGTTATGATCCAATTATACTGAACGTACTGCATGCTTGGTTATTGGCCCCTTTACAGTCACGCTTCCATCTTTGTTTGTGCTATGACAGGTCGATGGTAATCCTCTCTGATGGTACACTCTAAAACCTGGAAACGGAATGATCTTAACGGACACGTGTATTGCCTTTTCTCTGTCTTAATCGCTTCCCTGCAGTTGCTCTGACTTCAGCAAAGTCATTGAGTAGATATTTGACTTTCACAGTTGTTTTAATGCTAAAGGTTTTACACATTATGGCGTGTTGACCGTCTTTAATGCTGTCAGGACGTCTTGCGGGGGTAACTTTGGTTCGTTTAACTAGAGTGAGTTTAGGACATTCTTAGACCTGTTTCAGCCCCCTGGTGGTTATGCCACTGACCGTTACAAGGCTGTACTCTCATTGTCCTCCTTACATTTATGTCTGTCTTGTGCCTTTTGTCTTTGTATGTGTACGTTTGTTGGTGTTTGAAGTTTTTATCAGGCGTGTGTGTGTGCTCGTTCTTTTCCATCGATGCAAGGTAGTGGTTGCGTCTTGTGTGTGGCTTTTATTGCCGGACTTTATTACTTTCTCATAATGTAATGATGCTGATATTGCTGCTGCTGATGATGATAATGATGATGATAAGGAATGACTATATGAAGCAGATATCGGTTGTCACGATTTTCCCTAAGGGATATAAGAAAAAGCGTGTTTCCGGATTCTTTTCATATCTTTTGATAGCAAACTGGAAAAGGTTAAACAACTGACAATCAACTTCTGTTATCACCAGTATATACTTACATTGCACAAGTAACGAACTGACTATCTATATATCTAACACACAGACTTCTTAATCGCTAAACCATACAGGTGAAAGCTTATGACTTAAATTTTCCACACAGAAATAAAGTTCTGTGACCACACAGGCATCTGTTCACACAGGACGGTAAAGTTATAATTAAGCCACACAGGCAATTGTCAATGTCACTATCCACACAGGTCACTATTTTATAAAAGTACAAAAATGAGTCATGCAGGAAACACCACATACAGAACAAACACTCGCCCGAACAGCAACACAAGGAAACAGCAAATGTACATAGGTAGAAAAAACAACAAGAGACGCACAAAGACAAAACAAACATACAATAGGAGGAAGATGGAAGTACCGCCTTGGAACGGTCAGTGACAAAAGTCACCGGGGGTTTAAACCGGTTTATGGGCGCCCAACCTCACCCTTATTCCATCCCCATCCTAAAAGACAAACAGTGTAAATAAACGTATCCCCTATAAACCACACATGCAAATGTCTATTCCACACAGGACGATTTATATCTATAGTCATATCACTGTCTATGAATAAAACACCCATATATAGGTTAATGCTATGAATTTCTAGAGCTATTTATAGCATCACATACTACTATGCTGTAACTAGTCAAATGCAACCATATCAAGCTATTCAAAACAGCTATCCGCACTGTAGCATAACACTATTTCGGCAATATACAAATATACCTAGTATGATAAAAATGGTTAAAACATAAGCGAAGAATATACAGCTTTTGTAAATGCTATAACGATAGTAATGGCTATATAATTGTCTATACCAAAGCACCTATACGAAATTAGTTCTTATGAATCAACTCTTCTGCTGACTATGATACATCTATGCGCACATCCAACGCTGATAAATAGCTAGCTTGCAGAGCAGTCACATAGCGCAATTTGCATGCAGGAAAACAGCATTCCTATAGTGGATAAGGGCAGGATAATGGCGCTGTCAATAAATGGCCATGGTCATTGCTACTCTATATACAAGCCACCTAAAAAGAGAATGAGGGCCTGGCTAAGTATTCTGTTCTACAAGCAACTGTTTGCAAAAGCATTCCACGCGAAATAAAAATGCATTTCAGGACGGGGCAGGGATGGGGTTAATTACAGTGTCCGTCTATCTCAGGCCGCAACAATGAAACTAGCTCCAAAGCTATCTACCACGCCAAGCTCCATAACCTAACATCATCCGAACAGCTTGGCCATCTGAGTCTCACTGAGCAAAATGACACACCCCAGCAATGCATGCATTCCAAAACTAACCACTGGTCAAGCAACTTAGCTGCTTTTGCTAGCTTAAAATAGATTTAACACACCTGCTTGCAGTATTGACAAGATATCCCGATTAGCCACTATACCTTATCAGAAATCAATAATTGTCACTGACCAGCAAAGGATAATACCCAAACTGATTAAAACAACCGTCTGCTACCAATTTGTGACATCGGTCACAAAAACATGGAATCTACCTCCTTACTTCCATATGCTTTTCCGTATCAAGGGTGTTAACAATTACCGATATATAACATACGCATGTGGATGTGATATTTATGCTGTTTTATTATCGTCAATGGTACCACATACGAATCGACTGGATTGTTTATATATACATTAGAAATGTACGAATACGTTGACTTTGAAATGTGACATTGACATTATAAATACAGACTTTGACATGAGGTGCGACACATCATTATTATAACCCTTCTCTCGCTGAAATTTAAAATACATTTCTCCTTCTTTACCCATGCCCTGTTGTATAATTACATATATCTTCAAAGTGTACAAGTATTTTGCTGTGCAATCACTGCTGTGGGATGCACTGGTTGCACAATCAACTTGTAAATAGTGCAGACCCTGATGAGACAGCTCCTTCAGGAGCTGTCTCATCTGGGTCTTCACTATTTACAGGTAGGTATATTGACGTGAATAGCAAGCGAAGGGTTAAATATGTGTATAACTGTATCTGAAACTGTACAGGGTACGAGAGATATATAGACGGTAATGTATACAGTGAAAGAACATAATATTACAGTTAAATGTAAACGATTCCTTGATTTTGGAGCAGCAGATTTCGGTAACGTCTGCAACTAAGGTAACAAACGATAACCAAAACTTTCATCAACGTTTGTCGTTGTCTACACTGTGATTGAGTAATTTCAGCATTTCACGGCGTTAGGACAATCGGCTCAAAGTGGAACTTTGATATTGTTTTTTCTTGTTTTCTGGTGGAACCCTAAACATTAAAGTCCTATATATTCACACGGAATGAGGTTTAAATTAAATCCTGCGAAAACAGCTGGCGTTTCTGGTTGTTTCATTTGCTTTTGAAAACATTGCTATCAATGGATTTAGAGAAGTCACAGTATATAGTATGTACCTCCTCAAATCATACGTATCCAAATATATATTTAAATGCTTTAAAATATCTCTGACTGGTGTATTATTGCCCATATTACTCGGTGTTATCTACCACTTAGCATATTACAACGATTAACTCGTTTTAAATCGTCATGTTTGTATATCATAAATGGTAATGACAACATTATGCAGTTGACGTTGACACACATAAGAACAGAGTGCCATTAACTAATTAATATCATATGGGATACGGTCAATGAACTTTGGTGAACAATAGCTGGTAAAGTCTCCCAATGCCATTTATCTATCGAAACTTAAACGACCACGGGACAGATAGCTCACGCAATGTTATTGCAGACATCGCCGTTCAATTTATTTGCGTTAAATGTCAATTACGTTCATCCAAGTATGGGATGATAACGGTCTGAGGCTTTCTATCACGAACCATCTTCCAATTAAATCAACCAGTGTGTGCTGAGGACGGTTGGCATTTAATCAAGGACGGAGTTTACAGGAATCGTGTCACCACGTCCAAATAAAATGTCGGTCTATGTTTGCTGAATGTCACTGAAAATGTACCAACACGTAACAGTAATAATGTTTGGTGCTTTGCTGTTCTACGTGAGGAGTATTACACTTTCTGTGTAACCGTTTGCCATCGTGTCTGGGCATCGGCGTATAATATTATTGCGCAAAACACCAGGTGGCCGACTTAATCAAATACTGTTCGGTGGTAATTCTATGATATTGCAAAGGAAGAATGGATGCACGATAACCGAATAAAATAGTGATTGGTTTACCAGTATATAAGTCAAGTCAAAATTACACTTTCATTATCAACACAAATAATGGAGTTTTCCTCATAATTTGGTTGGTTTGTGTTTCCCGTTGACATTCCCTTTTCAATTCCTATATTATCTGTAGTCAACTCATCCAAATCATAGTATTTGTCATATTGAAGGAGTAGGGAGATAGCAAACAAAAAATACAAACCATTGCCATGCAGGAGTTCAGCAAACAGTCTTGATTATCTGAGTCTATACTGTTTGTCTGTGAGTTAAACGTTCAAAATGTACTTAAATGACATGTTGGGCGCCCCAAAATCGGTTTAACCCCCAGTGACTTTTGTCACTGACCGTTCCAAGGCGGTACTTCCATCATCCCCCTATTGTTTGTTTGTTTTGTTTTTGTGCGTCTCTTTATGTTTTTGCTAGTTATGTACATTTGCTGTGTTTTCTTGTGTTGCTGACTCATATTTGTACATGTACAGCAAGTGTATTTGTGGAGATTAATATTGACATAATGCAGATCGCAGATGTCGCACATTGTCGAAAAGTGTATTTATCGAAACATAATGAGATTGATTGCGAGTTATTGTAGATGCGTGGAGATGAATCGAATGTATATTGACGTCTGTACGGCGTATTACTAAGCCATGCTTAAACACTTGTAAAATTCCAAAAATGGAACTCATCTACAGTGCACCATAACACCGCAGTTACGAAATCGCCTTCTACTGGCACTGTTAATTCTAATATGAACGTTGCTGGCTAATATTTATGTTGTGTAAATTAAGCATTACATTAGAGGTTGAACGTACTTTGTCATCAACATGAGTAGTTAAGTATGATGTTTAAATGCTGAAATGGATATAATAATATAAGTTCTGGTCTTGTTCTAATACAGTCGCACTGTTTGTTCCTTTAATACGGTGCGTTTTGTTTATTTGTAACCGTTTTTATAATGAGTAAAATGTCGCCTTCTACACATGGCAAACTTTTTATCGTTTCATAGGGTATTTTCCTGAAGACAACTTCAGGTGTGAGGTGTGGCGTCCCTTAACCGGTTTGACTCCTAGTAACTATTGTCACTGACCGTTACAAGGCGGTACATCCATCTTCCTCCTATTGTTTGTTTGTTTTGTATTTGTGCGTCTCGTTTTTGATAGTTATGTACATTTGCTGTTTTTTCTTGTTGTGGTGCTGTTCGGGCGACTGTTTGTGTATATAGTGTTTCCTGCATGACTCGTGTTTGTACTTTCAACAACAACAAAAAACTACAATAACAGCAACAACAGCAAAACGAACAAAACCACATCAAGTGATATATTCAAATCAAATCTTCAATCAGACCGTTTTTCAATTTTCTTTGGCAAGTAAATCTGTATCATTTAGCAAACCTCCATTGCTTCTGTTTTCTGAGTTGCTTTGACCAATTGCAAACGTGATTTAAGAAAACGATACTCATACTATAAACTAAACTGGAATTACATATTGTAGATAAAATCAATTAAAAAACTAGATGAAACATCCACAGGAACAAGGAGCAGTCTTAAACATGATCATGTTGAATAACTGTATAGTTTTGCATTCATTTCCCGCATACATGTTGGTATATATATTTGATTTGAAATTATTGACTCTCTAATTTGATGGTTATGTTGCATTTCATTTTCATGTTTGTGCCTTCCAGTGTTTGTGAGGCTTAACTGTCACTGGAACATTTATTATTTTATGACAAATACTCTCCCCTCAGATGATAATGAAACGTATAATATTTTACAGATATTATCCTATGGGTTAACTTGTAGAAAGTGAGATTTCGAATTTGTTTTGCATATTAATGTATCGTGAATCATCACTCATTGGCAATATTTTACATATTAGTTTTCCAGTCCCATACACACAAATTCGTATGTTGAAATGGTATGAGTTACTCCTAGTAATTACCGCCAAGTCTGCCATGTAAATTATCGTTCGTTTAAAACCTATTTTCTTAAAAAATATTGTTATTCTTGCATTCCAACAAACATGCATTTCAGATGTCAATTTTGGTCCTGATGAGATGTCGAGTTACGCAGTGTCCCATCCTGGCCGACACTGTTTGCAAGGGTAATCATAATACTCTCTCATCGAGATAATGCTACACACAGTATACATTTGGGCATAAACTGTAAATGTATACATAATCATTTTTAACTGCATATCCGCGTTTTTAGTATTGTTTCGGATATGTAGATATGTGCGTATACAAAATTGAAAATGTTACTTTGATTCTTTTCTACACATATCCTAATATTTTCCTTGTGGTGTATGTACATTTTAGTATTACCGACCGCGTATTACAGAGTAATGAATACGTCTGCCTATTGGCAATATTGGCAAGTAGTCTCAGGATAGATGTTTTCCGTAAGTCTAGCACATAAATCATACAAAATTGTTTGCAATATTTAACTTCATACCTCATATATGCAACGTAGCTAGACACTTGAAAATAATATAATTGATATTAAGATGAAAATAGGTATCGAACATAAATTGTCTGATGTACCCGTTGGCAACTGAATGACGAATTAGCCCTTCTCTAGATGATGAATATGTACGGTCCATAGCCCTTCTCTAGATGATGAATATGTACGGTCCATATCGGATTTGCTGACTATTTCACTGACTTCTGATTCGATCAAACTTTGTAGAAGCTATTGACAGAGTGTCAAGCTACTTGGATCCTGATGACACGCCCATTGTTTTCGCAAATGCATGTCAATGTTCGCTTAACATGGGAATCGCTTAACATAGGAAGACAGTCACTACACACGTTTTTACTACAACTTAAAAGTACAAGTAAGGGTCATGCAAGAAACACCCCATACAAAACACACATCCGCCCGAACAATACCACAACAAGAAAGCAAAGCAATTGTACATAAATAGGACGCATACAACTACGCATACAACTACACTAGTGACAAGATGCAGTAAACCAATACATTATTAAACACAAACCTTACATTTTTCCTTTAACCAAACATTTAGTCAAAAGATGAATTGTTCATTGGCTTGCTTTGCCGAAGTGTTATTTGTACTTTAATACTTTACCAAATTCCTCTAAAACCCCTCTAAATCTAAAGTTTAGAATATAATACCTTAGATCGTGTAATGTAGGCGGCTGCTTCATGCCGAAAGAGAGTTTCACCCTGCGTTAAGCTGCCATCTGTTTTAGAGACCAGTATTGATACGAATTTGTACATCCGGTTTAGAGGGGTTTTACCGTACTTAGCATGTCCTTTAGTTTCCAATGTCTTCTGTTGAATGACTAGATGTTCCAATCAATAATGTAATCAACCTGCGATTAATGGGGCTCAGCAGTATAATTGCTTGGGGTATCAGCTAACATAAACACAGATTGCTTCAGACAGTATTTGCCATCACGGTTGTTGTAGATTAGTCGGAGAGGAGATGCGGATATATTGTATGTTAGGGTAGGAATTGAATAAGTGAAATGTTTGGCGGCCCTAAACGGGTTGTGTCTTGTGTGTGGCGTTTTCTGCTTGAATTCACTACTGTTACATTTATACCCCAGTGACATTTGTCACTGATCGTTCCAAGTCGGTACTTCCATCTTCTCCCCTTTTTTGTATGTTATGTTGCGTCTCTTTTTGTCTTTTGATAGGCATGTATATTTGCTGTTCTTTTTATGCACCGGGACCCATTTACAGTGGGTATTCACTCATCCGCCCATAGCAGGCTAATGGTTAAAGGGTTTAACACTAATATAAATACAAACAAGAATGCGTTAGTAATTCCTCTGATTCAAGTCAAAACATTTACATTATAATTTGCTTTTATGTGTGCATGTAATGAAAGTACACAATACACAGATTAAAGTTGTGTCACACAACAACACGATACCCGTAAGTTGTATCTTGATCTGTATTTTAACGCGACTGAGGACTTCAGGCGGATATGAAAATAGATGATAAAACGCTTAGGCTTATATTGCAAAGAAATTTACATTGAAACATTGGAAACACTATTCGTAGCATTCGGTGTGTGCCCGGATCTGTCCCTTCCAATTATTTAACAGTAATAACATTCGTATTGATGGTTTTCCCTTTTGTTCAGTAAAAAAGTAATGCAATAAGACAATTTGTTTCAAATTTCACAAACAACCTGTACTCAAATTTTTGATCGACTATTAAATCTTCAAACATTACATGGAATATAAATATAGTATTGATACCTGATTCCTTTGTCAAGACATATTGTCATTAGGTTGGTTATATAAATTGGCATGGAGGAGGTCTGCTCGAATTTCAGGAAACAGATTAAACGTCTGTAATTTTGTCTGGTACATAGTTTCTGATTTCGTGCGAAACTGATATATTTCCTCCATTACAAATTGTTGCTGTATTTCAATACAGACAAAGACGGGAACCTCATTATTGCAGTTATGACTTTAGTGATGAGGTTAATTTGGCTCTACAGTGTTTTTATGCATCACTTCCCTTGCTTAAATTAACGTTCACTGCATATCGTAACTTATTTTCCCTGTTTATTTTCAAGCGATAGGGAAAATGGTCAGTGTCCATACTGTTTGCATCCCAACGTTTCGTATTGTTGAGATCAGTTTTCGTGAAGAAGGAACTATATATGTATTATGTCTATCATTTACGAACATTTAGCAATATGCTGACAATGGTAATGGATGGATGTATTAATAATTTATATACATATATGTTGCAATCTGTTTGCGATGGCAGTTAAATGACTTCATAGGCATCGCCAGTATACAACAACATATATAATATAGATATAAAATACAATTGAAAGTGAAACGTTATAACATCATAGTAGCAAACAATTTTCAAAACATGGAACGTTTTACTAGTTTGTTTTGCCGAAGGGGTGTTTTCCTATGTTATGTACCTCAATATCGATCAACAATAATCACAAATAGTTAAACATGCCCTATTTATCTGCACTGTTCTTTTTTTAAATAACTAATTGTTCTAATCAATAAAGTCATCAACCTACGATTAACGGAGCTCAGCAGTGTAACGAGATTGTGTATCAGCTTACACAGCTGTAAGAATAAGAGGTGGTCTTGGTAAAGCAGCAGAGTGAGCATCCAGTTGGCTTTGGCTAAGTCGCAATGAACAAACGCGGCAGGCAACGTAGACGAGGTAGTGACTGATTAACACTACCCGTTCAAGTCACCTAGTGGATGGGGAGAAACATCTGTTGTGGAGTGGTATCCGGCTGATTGTGTCTACATTCAGCAGATTAAAGTATAAGTAGGAGATCCTTCGAAAGTAAAAGTAGCAATGTGGAAAGGGAAACTGCAGACTTTGTTTTATTGAGTTTTGTCAAGAGCAGTTATCAAACGTGATGATACACTTCTCTCATACAGGTTTCGTCTTGTGGCTGTGCCGTTTCTTGTTTGGTGCGGCGTCCATTCGTATGTGGCTCTCCCTGTTTTACTTTTTTCCATATAATAACCATTATAAAAGATCGGTGAATGCATTTAAAACGTATTATCGTGTAAACATATACATCGTTCTTCTAGGATTTGATATGATAGTGGGTTGCTTTTTACTGAATCAACGTATGCAAAAATGATTTATTGTAATTGTGTGAAATGTTCTCTTTATGCATACACCAGTTTGCAAAGCGAATTACTTAGACATTCTCTTCCAAAAAGTCCAGCTTCTATGTAGTGTATGTTCTAATGCAAGCATGAAGCTGTTAATCATCCGAGTAAGCTCGTTATCAACGTAAAGCAAATTTAACTATACGTGTACCTGTGACCTATCGGTGACTCATAAATGGGCAATACTCTTATTACAAGGAAACTGCAATGTTTATAATAATGTGAATGGTTGTTCAGGTTAGCATATCAGACAAAATAACAAGTAATGTAAAGTTTTGCGAAAGTTAAATATAGTCAAAGTACTACGTGAAATAATATGGTCTACTACGCGAAACAAGGCGAAATTTATATTTACCAAAATCGACATTATGCTAGTATAGTAAGACATACCCATATACATACTGTTTGAACGTCGAAATGAAATTGTTTGCATGTTTGAACGTGTGTGCTTCATATAAGGACTGAAAACATAAAACATGCATACAACTAGTCCTTGAGAACAATTATGACTAAGATTATTGTTTATTTGGGTTTCGTTTATGCCTTGTAGGGCAAACAGGGGAACATTTAATTTAAGCAAACCCTAGGTTCGTCAACGTTGATGCAAACCGTGATTTCATTCCATATCCAATTGCATTTTTACATCAGGTCCATGCACTGAGACCAAAGCAAAGCTACCACTAGTAACATTTGAATGCCTTTGTAATAAACCGGCAAAGGATCTGCTGACGGCGGTATGAAGTAGAAAATATTGCAAAACAAAGGTATATTTCTATAAAACATGTGTACATATAATATTACGTTTAGATTAGACAACCTGTACCAACTGATACTATATAATTCAATACAATACAGTTTAGTACTTTTAACATACAAAAATTGCATTATTCATACATTAGTAAAACCGAGTCTGCATTTCTTTCTGTTCGGAACAGCATCATGACAAAAACGAACAGCAAATACACATGCCAAAAAGAGACGCACAAAGACATAACAAAACAAACATTAGAGGAGCTATGGAGGTTCCGCCTTGGAACGGTCACTGGGGGTTTAAACTGGTTTCGGGGTGCCAAACCTCACACTTATTCCATCTCCAATCACAGATATAAAGAATAGAGTTAAGATATATTCGTTTTTAAATATCTCTGTTGGTTTGCATAAACATGCATTTAGTTTCTTATCGCTGTCGCAGAATTATCAGACAGTAAATGCTTAATTTCTGCAACGTAGCAGGTTTAAAAGTATTGTTTTTTACACTTTGATCTAAGTGCTGCTGAAAACCTAGAATATGACATTAAGTTGTAAAATTCATTTTCAACCATTCCGGTTCTACTATTAATATATATTCTAATACCTCTAAGACCATTGGTATATCTTCCCTTTTCTATGACTCGACTATGTGAGATGTGGTTGTTAATATCTATAGATTATAATTTAACCACATATTATTTCGTTAATTGTATAATTATCATTCACCAAAATATATTCTGAAAGTGGGAGATCCTTCGAAAGCAAACGTAGCAATGCGAAAAGAGATAATTTCAGACTCGTCACCCCCTTTCAGAATTTATAATCTTCACAACAGCAGGTGTTAAGTGCTTGTGTGGCGGCCGTAAAACGTCGCCCCGTACTTCATTCTCAGTGTTGTTATACCTTCTGATCCTTCGAGATCATGAATTTCAGTACTTCTTGTTCTGAAAATTGAATACCGCTTAAGCCGGTGCTAGGGGGCGTGAGCAGTGTTGCACTTTCAATTACTGTTCATGAACAGACTCAATAAAACCGAGTCTGCAATTTTCTCTTTTTGTGTTGTAATTTTTGCTCTCGGGGATCACCCCCTTTCAGAATTTATTGAGTCTGTTAATGAGTTGTAATTAATAGTGCAACGCTACTCACGCCCCCATCCCCTAGCACCGGCTAAAGCAGTATTCAATTTTCAACACAAATAACACCAACACTAATGATCCCGAAGGACCAGAAAATATAACAATGAGAATGAATTATGGGGCGACATTTTACGGCCGCCGCAGAAGCACTTAACACCTGCTGTTGTGAAGTACATATACATGTATTCTGAAAATGGGGGAGATCCTTCGAAAGCAACAGTAGCCATACGAAAAGAGAAAGCTTTGATTAACAGCACAATATTATATTAAATATATAATAAAATATAAATATTTATCATAATAGATAACTGGTGCGTGTATTTGATATTTAAATGCTTGAAATTTGCCATATATACCCAATGCAAACCCGATGCTGAAAAATACGAGCACGTGTTTATCAGGATTACTGCATAGCACATTCCAGAGTTTATATAAAAGTATTAGCAAGTAGGGGGTGACCTATCGTTTTTATTTATAGATTCGGGTTTTTCCAAACTATTCCATTTTATACAATAGGGTTTTGCTGATATTGTCGAGTTTTCTTTAATAATAATAACGTTAAATGGCAAAGTCATTAGTGCATCGTCTCAAGTGGGAGAGCTCCAAACGTGTATTTTTACATTATATACTTGGGAGTTGTGGGTTCTAGTCCCACCGGAGACAGTTTTTTTACATTTCTTTTCTTTTTATGCCCTTTTCTTTTTTTATTTCAAAATTTATTTCATTTCTCCACCTCAATTTTATTTCATTTCAATACAATACATTCAAAACAAACACTATTTATACAAACTCTTCACATTCGTGTCAGTTTCTTCTGAAACAGTGTCATCCACTAATTGTATGACTATGCTCTCCATGGCAATATCAACTTTTCTATCTCTGGATCGATAGCCATCCTCTAGGTTTTTCCTCTACCTATTTCCTGAAACACTTGCTTAGTTGTTTCCTCCAGATCTGCCAATCTGTATGTCAGATTTCTGGAGGCTATTATCCCCTTAGCTTGACTCCATATCAACTCGATCCGGTTAAGATCGGGATGATATGGAGGCAACCTGAGAACCTCGTGACCATGGCTACGGATGATGGTGTCAATCAAGTACTTTGGTTCCAGCGGCTTGTATTGTTTCGCCAGCAGATACAACTGGTGTCGATTTAATTCATCTGCCTTAAACGGAATGTTGTTTTCGGTCAGCCATTCCTGAAATATGAAAGGATATTTTAAGCATATTATAGTTATATTTGTATTACTGAATATCTTTTTTTATATTATTATATATTATATTATATCATGAAATATAAATTATAGTATTCGATAATCATGAACGGTCATGTACATACATCAATACAGCCCTTTTGGGGTTCGAATTGGGGAATTTCGAAGCATGGACCGAATGGTACGGTGTATTGTCCATTACTATGCAACTCTTTTCACCGACGTTGGGAAGTAGCATTTCAGTCAGTCACTTCTTAAAGCGTTCCCCATTCATCTCAGAATGGTAGTCTCCCGTGGAGGATGGGGCCTTATATATCGTGTGTCGATTCAGCGTGAACGATTATGAGTCTCTGGCCCTTGCTCAATGGAATCATATCAAGTCCTTGCAAGCAGTACCTGGCAGTATAGCCCACGTTTCATCAATATAAACGAAAGTGTAGTTAGCCTCCTGTAGCCTCCGCTTCTTTGCATAGTATATCATGCGGTGGTCAACCACGTGTTGTCTCTCCACCAATACCTTTCTCTGACTCTTGCTTCATTTCCATCTGAACCCTAATGCCCTACGTTTCTTCCGCAATAGCCATCTACTTCCACACAAATTAATGTCCTCCTTCAGAACAGCGTGTAGGTTTTTCAGTGTTGGTAGAAGATGTACAGTGTAGAATTGATATATTTTGTTCCGAATTGCACATTTGTCAAAGTCATCCAAAGGCTTAAGTTCCACAAATGTTTTTTTTAGTCTCAAAAAGTTCCACCCTCACCTCCATCCTTAGTCTAACAATCGTTCGCTTTTTGACGCCAGTTGCCTCAGCTATTATCTCTACGAAAGCATATGCAGGTGTTTCAGATGGTTCTCGCATCTGCATTGCGAAATAATAGTAGACAGTATTCACAATTTCGTTGGAGTTAGAACTTAGGACTTTTGCCCTAACTGATTTCAATAGTGACCTTTTTCTGCCTAAACTGACTCTGAACACATCATGGATAGATGTTCTGTGTCAGACATGTGGTTTCCTAACACATTGATTTTCTCGTGAAGCTCGTGCAGCTGGTTTTTATGATATATTATAAAAACTACATGCACTTTATATATACATGATATTGTATATTTATTATCAAATGATGGGTTACAAAAGCTCATATATTTTCATCATTCAAAGAGAGTAACGCTAGAATAAAATATGAAAATGCAGCATTCTTGCGAATAAACGAAAAACAATAAAAACAGTTTATCATAAGCTGTGACTGGAATCCACACAACTTAGACTAAATGTCCGGGGTTAACCCGCTGCGCCATTAAATGTCCGGGGCTAACCCGCTGCGCCACGAGGTGTTCGATATGTTTGCTGAGCTTAAATTAAATAGTATCTCTTGAAATAGTCGGTAAAATGATGAACCCACCTTATACAATAGTTGTATAATCCCAATCTACGGGTCATCTATAAATAAGAACAACATGTCACTCCTTCTTGCTAATACATGTATAAGTCATGCAGGATACACCACATAAAACACATAGCCACCCGAACACGACCACGGTGAAAAGCAGTAAATGTACATTCATATAAGAGACATGAAGCGACGCACACAAAAACATAACAAACAATAGAGTGGCGATATAAGTACCGCCTTGGAACGGCCAGTGGCAAATGTCACTGGGGGTTTAAACCGGTTTAGGGGCGCCAAACCTCACACTTATTCCATCCCCACCTTAACACTCAGACTGTGTAAATAAACGTACCCCCTTTCCGACTGATCTACAACAACAAGTACAGTGGTAAATTAAAACGAAAACATATTTAAGTAAAACGAAATGGATCCACCTATCAAGAATATATTCTGAAAATGGGAGATCCTTCAAAAGCAAAAGTAGCAATGCAAAAAGACAAAATTGCAGACTGTTTTATTGAGTCTGTCCATGAGTAGTAATTACAAGTGCAACACTACTAACGCCCTCTAGCACTGGCTTAAACACTATTCAATTTTCAAAACTAATAACATCAAAACTAATGATCGCGAAGGACCAGAAAATATAAGCCACATTACATAAATCAGGAAAAAATTGTTTTCTAAAAAGGAGTTTAGCGTTCAAATACCGTACTAACAATGGACTGCTAAAAAGCATTTTCTATAATTGACAATTTCTTCACACAGTTCGAGTTAGATTTTTCTGTATGCTTTAATCGGGTTTTACGTCACCAATTTAACAGCATTTCAGACATATCGCAACGTCCAGCTAATTAAAGATGGAGGGAGACCCCAGAGGTGTTCAGTTTATGGAACAGATTGCATTGTTTCGTGTACAGAACACCCGGGTGGATCGATCGACCTACCACAAGCCAGCTGGAATTCGATTTTGATAATGAAACAATACCAAATACGGTAACACACAAAAGGCTATTATTAATGCAATGTCTTCACATAATTTCCATATATACATTATGTTGGCAACAATCATAATGAGCATTATTCCCATGACATGGTACCGACCAACCCTACTGATCCATTACCTGAACCGGCCGTTTCGATTTACTTTTGTCTGATGTAGAATTACCCTTTTCACACACACACCTATCTGCCAGTCGATCCCATGTTCTGAAACCCATGATTGCATGTTAATTTTGTTGATTTAGTTTCTGTTTAATAAATGCAATACGTGATGACTACAGGTATCGGAAATTCGGAACCTTTTGTCATTGTGCCATTAGGGCGACTGTGCGTTTTGTATGTGGTGTTTCCTGCATGACTCATACAGTTACCTGCATTTTGCACTATTATGATAAACGTGTTGATTTAATTGTGTGTTTCAATCAATTTCAGTTAGCATATGTTGAAGTTAAGGATATAAATTAAAATAATATTAAACTTACCATCTCGGTGTACCAAAGAACATATATATATATTAAAAAAATCACTATGCAGACTTACAACTGATGAACAAGTTGTAAAGATGTTGATATTATTCGCAGTTATTGTTGAATGCTAGACAATTAAGATAAAATTAATGTTCTAGAGGAGTTCAATATTCCAGCAATGAAGGCTATTCTTTATACTGGTAATGTCAGTGTAATCCGATATTTTATCGACCAAATTGATTTTACCAGTAGGCATGGGTATGCTATAATTGATGTTTATAACATAACAGTTTTAGCTTCAACATATATTTTCTTGTATGTCAGTTAACTTATTATCTCCTAGTGACGCCTTTTTGTGTCTCTTTTAACTCGTTTATTGAAACCATTGTGGTAAATAGAGCATTTGCTCATATGGAGCAAATGCTCTATCTATCAAAATGGTTTCAAAACTACACAATTCTAAAATTCTCCCTTTTTATAGTTAATGCTCCTGTTCTGTATATTAATTCAAAGAGGCTGGGTCTAACAATAGTCTAGGAAGGAATGAGTTAAACAAGTACTGGTAACACGTACGGCCAATGTAAACGTACCAATATTTATATGTATCTATTAAATCACTGTAGCACATGAGTATCAACTCTGTAATTAATATAAATTATGGCGATGATGAAACCGACATGTCTAAGTGTATTCTAAAATGAAAGTGAGTCTGTGAAATTAAAGATTAAAAATGAGTCACCAAATTTCACGTTGTTGTAATTATCAATGTGTGACTAATCAAATATCAGAACATATCAGCTGAAAGTATCCATCACATT
The DNA here is from genome assembly GCA_963576725.1 of Azorinus chamasolen. Classification (NCBI taxonomy): domain Eukaryota; kingdom Metazoa; phylum Mollusca; class Bivalvia; order Cardiida; family Solecurtidae; genus Azorinus; species Azorinus chamasolen. The sequence goes on from OY755235.1 coordinate 40,253,649, forward strand.
ATATTGAATTTTTGTGTACTGACCAGTAAATCTGCATATACCCGAATATTACAAATCAGCGAATTAGATTGCGATCTAATTAGGGACCACAATGGAAATAAGAGGAATCCTTTCATCTTTTTTGTGTTATCCCTGGTATTGGTGTGCATTGCATGGCTATCTTACATCGAGTTAATATACATGTATATTTAAATTTTATTTATGTAATAATATTATGTTTTAGACTGATGAATTTCATAGTTATTATTGTATTGGATTTTTATGCATCATTTTGTTTTAAATTGCCATGTTATGTATACTAGCCAAATAAAATTATTATTATTATTATTATTATTACTGTAGTACTGGATGTCCAATTTCGTAAGAGATAGCTTTTAGAGAAAAATGATATCATGCATATGTAATGCGACAGCCATATGTTCAAAATTGTAGCATACATATGGTATGCGACATCCATATTTCCAAAGCGGTATCATACATATGGTATGCGACAGCTATATTATCAACATGGTATCATGAATATGTTATGCGACAGCTATTTTATCAAAATGGCATCGTACATATGGTATGCGACAGCTATATTTCTATAAACGTACGGTTATAGTTGTCTAATGTGCAATGCTAAGGATTTGTTAAATCTGTAATAAATGTAATACACTCGAGAAAAAGTATTGCTTTGCACGAATACACGACTTATTTAATCCTTTTTTCGCAGTGCAATGAGCTAAACTGGTTTCAGCATGACTACTCTGATAAGGTACATGTATGCTTCCATGGCTATAATTGGGAAATATCCCTAAGCCTGTCACGAAGACGGTGTTATATTAATGTCAGATGATTTCACGACCGTAATGTCTGGAGAGACATCCGTAAATACCGCTGTTAAGATGATAAATTAATGAGACTGTTGCTTCGGGAGTACGACATTTAGACTGAAGAGACGTCTCGGTAAGATATAAGTATTTTTTATTTATTTTAAGATATGGCAAAATTGCTAAAGACTAAAGACCTAAGATTTAGTTGCATGTATGGTTGTACTGGTTGTCGTTCTGTGTCAGCAGTGAACTGTCATTTTGTCGAATTTGAACATTGTGACAATACATCAGCGATGAAAATTGCTTACCTAAATAGATATCAATAACTGACTGAAAAGGCAGTGAATCAAGCAGGAAAGCCAAATACAAGACGCAACAATTACCAAAACACCAATAGTAAGTACAGTGTTTAGGTATAAGGAAACGCATTGAATGCAGTAAAACTGATGAGGATGAAAACAACACTGATTGTTGAATGTACATGGAGACGTCCAGAAAATTATTTCATTATTATATAGACATAGTATCGTATTGAGATTATACACATCACAAGAATACATTGATACTTTCAACGAATGTGCCTACTGTCCTTATTCAAAATTCCCACACTTCCACACACACTGTTATTATATTAACCGAAATCACTATGTTTGTAATAAAGCGTTTACCATGTACCGAAAGTGTATGTTTGAGATGCAATTAAAGTTAATTAAAGTATTTGTAATTTGTTTCAAAATATTCTTATAAAACTCACACGGCTATGTACTTACAAATATTGTCATAGTAAATTATGGATTCTGGTAAGTGTCCTAATTTCCTCAGCAACGGTCAAACTTCTTAAAAACACGCACTGAATAATGAATAAACCGGCGTTGTTTATCCTTTACATGGTGAGAAAAGTCTGCTAAAACTCTGTGATAATGTTTACTATTCCGGTGCGTGTAAGATTTTACAAAATGCTGACCGGACCTAGCACATGACGTTAGGTATATTAGGCATATATCTACATATGCTGATCACCATTGTATATAAATCATGCAATTTCACAACCCAACAAAATCTTTAATAGTAAGAAAGGGCATGTTTATTTGACCTTAATCTGCATAGCTGCTATATGACCAAATTATGCCGTTAAACATACACACAGTCACAATCATTGAAAATATAAGACAAGGTGCACCACCATAACTTGGTGTAAAGAATCCATTAAAGAGCGGAACAGAACGAACGTACACAAATTCGACGTCATCATTCCGTCCTCGGTTTTATGAATCCATCATCATCACTATGTATTCATGCCATCACACAAGCAAAGGGGGAAGCATGGTGATGGACTGTAGAGTATTCGATTAAACATGCTGTGTGCTGCAGTATCTTTTGATTTTACTCGTAATGTTTTGCTCAGGGGGTGTTTTATATTGCTACTTAACAGACTTTGACATTTGATGTTTCCAACTTTCTTAAGAAGTGTGCAATGAAATTCCGGGTGCGACCACATTGTCAAACGAATAACTTTACATTACCTTTGTACGTTACTAATGTGTGTGCAATTTTGATAATAGAAATTAGAGTACTTTACTTATCACACATGTAACCCTGCTTATGATTTTTCCCAGTAATAACACGATTTCGACTATTAAATTGAATTCATAGTAAAAGTAACATGCCCTATAAAACAAAACAAATGTGAAATGCAAATCCCGAATTATGTGGCACGAGGACATCTGCAATGATACGAGGTTAATGTACTATAATAAAATCAAAGGCACCACGTTGGACATATTTCTGAAGAGACAAGTTCCATTATCAAGAGACAAATCTAAATGAAAATGCAGTAAAGTGAAGCAGGTAAATCCACATACAAGACACAACCACTAACTAAACATCGATATACAACATGTCACATACATATACACACAACCATACACCCAAACACATGCAACACCAACAAACACACAAGCACCAGAGATAAACATTCCAAATATGAACAAAAACATGAACAAAAGCACAAGTACAGAGACAACAGACACACAAATGTAAGTGTGACAAAGAGAACGGTCAGTAGCAAATTGACCACTGGGGGTTTAAACCGGTGTACGGACATCTTAACCTCACACTTATCTCAAAGTCACCCTAGCTTAACAAATAGTGTAAAAACGGTATCCCCGCCGGACTTTCCCACAACATAGACGACAGAAAACACATGACAATATGTAAAACATAGCATAACAGCTGTGAAAAATCCGTCAAATATGTACTCAATGACTGCGCTAAAATCAGAGCAACAGCAGGGGCGTTAAGGGCAAGACAGGGAAAACGTAATAAATGAGTCTGATAAGCTCACCCCGTTTCTGTGTTTAAGTGTTTACCATCATAGAGTTCTACTCTCGGCCTGTCATCGCGAAAACAAAGAGGGAATCGTAGCTACCGACTGTAAACCGGTTTTTAACCAAACATGCTGTGCGTTGCAATAACATTTCGTCCTGAAGATTATAATGCGTTTTATAAACAAATCATGAAAATGGATATAACCCCGAATTTTGTAAATAACATCACCATAAAATTCTGGGTGAGAAATGCTTTGTTGCAGCAACGCCCGTAGTTTGCAAATATATTTACTAATGAGTGGTACATTTTGATGATAAAAAATTAGAAAACATTTTCCGAAGTTTGTTATATCTTGCTTATAAAGTTACCAGTTATTACTAAATTATGATTGGTAAAATATTCTAGCAAAGAAAAGGCTCGGACAAACCGAATAATTTGAGAAATATAAACCCTATAAGATGTAGAACGGGGCATATCTCCATCTAGAAAAGGATTATTGCAATTTTAAAATAAAAATATTCCCTTTTATCGTATATTTTGGACGAAACTTTATCATTTGTGATGGAAAGATTCAAATCTAAAAAGGAAACCATAATGTCAGATTTATTCGCTTTGATTAAAGACAATTCGATTGGGTAATTTGATGAAATCATAGTTTCAAAATAAGTTTCAAGAAGGCTCTGAAATTTCTGATTCAGTATTGAACTGAGGCTATTTATAAATAGCAGAAAACATTCAAAACATGCATACAAAATGGATTCTCGATTATAAATATCTTATAAAAAAATCAAGATATCTGCCTGTTTAATCACAATTCACACTTAATATGACGTCCCTCTCATAGCAAACCAAATACCAATAACGTACAACAATATTGTCCAGAAGAAAGCCGAGCGATAGACATACCTCAGAGCATCGGACTAGTGTAGTAATTAACCCTGTCATCTTAAAATGCACAGCCAGAATTGCACGAGAGACAGAATCTATTTTCTGTTGCAAATGGGGTTTAAACTTCCTACAATGTATTGGTTACCAAAACTACATAAAAACATATAAAGCGCGTTTCATTGCAAATTCTAGCTCCTGTACAACTACCAAATTGTCTATACTTTTGACTTCTTGTTTAACGAAGGTAAAAGTACATGTAAATTTCTACTGTGATAAGACATGAAAATTCTGGAATAAATCTCTTCTGGTCTATTAAGAACTCTTCAGAAGTCTTAAACAAACTTAGGAACAAAAGGTATCTTGCATCCATTGTTAGCACGTACGATTTTTCTACTTTATACGCAACTCTTCCTCATATTTTAATTAAAGATAAACTGACTAACTTAATCCAGAAAGTATTTGCCCGGGAAAAAATCATTTCTGGCATGTAATGCTGAAAAAGTCTTCTTTACTGACGAGCAAATGAAATATTACACCAATTGGACTTGCTCAGAAAAGTACAAAAATGAGTCATGCAGGAAATACCACATACAGAACAAACACTCGCCCGAACAGCAACACAAGGAAACAGCAAATGTACATGGGTAGAAAAAACAACAAGAGACGCACAAAGACAAAACAAACATTCAATAGGAGGAAGATGGAAGTACCGCCTTGGAACGGTCAGTGACAAAAGTCACCGGGGGTTTAAACCGGTTTATGGGCGCCCAACCTCACCCTTATTCCATCCCCATCCTAAAAGACAAACAGTGTAAATAAACGTATCCCCTCTCCGACCAATCTACAACAACCGCGACAGCAAATACAGTGGTAAAGTGCATGTATAACAAAAAAAACATTTAATTGAACATACTGTATCCACCTATCGCTAGTGTACTCAATGATTGAGCTGCAAACAGAGTAACTGTAGAAAAGTAATAAAGGGTACGACAAAAATGAAATAGTACAGATATCCGACGTTCTCCTTCCATTTCTGGATTTAAGAGGTCGCCTTCATAGAGTACTAAACCTTTCTTGTCGGCGTACATGCAAAGAGGCCAGCGTGATTGCCAACTGTAAAAGGGTTCACAACCAAACATGCAGTATGTTGTAATAATACAGGATCATATCCCTTTTTAATGAATTGTTTTATATATTTGATGAACAAAGTGAGAAAATGGGTATGTCCAATAATTCTACGAAGTTTGTAAATCACATCACCATAAAATTCAGGATGTGAAATACCGTGTCGCAAAAGTACCTTGAGATTACATTTGTACTTGCCAATAAGCGAGAGATTTCGATAGTAAAATTTAGAGAAAGTTTTTCTTAGTTTATGGTATCTATATCCTTGTTTAAGCAGTTTTTCAGTTAAAATGAGATTTCGACTGTTAAAATCGTCAATAGATGAACAAGCTCTAGCAAAACGAATAAGTTGAGATATATAAACCCCGTAAGATGGAGCACGGGGAACATCCCCGTCAAGATGAGGAAAATTTACAATATTAAAATCAAAATCATCTCTTTTGTCATATATTTTAGAAGAAATCATTCCATTATTAATTTTAAGGTCTAGGTCAAGAAACGCTGCATAATTGTCGGACGGGTTAGCTTTATTCAATTTGAGTTCTTTAGGATAAATTGTAGGAATCAGAGCATTAAAGAAAGGGTTATCTAAGTTAAAAATATCATCCAAATATCGACAAGTATCATTGAAGGCTTTTAGTTTGCGAATCACTAACCTTGCTTTTGGACAACATATTTGTACGTTATGGGAATGCTATATACCGTCAGGTAATTGGTATTCCTATGGGTACGAATTGTGCACCACTTGTCGCAGATTTGTTTTTGTACTGCTATGAGAGTGATTTCATGTTACGTTTGAATCCACAATCACAAGAAGATGTTATAAAAGCCTTCAATGATTCAATGAAACTTCACGGTATTTGGATGAATTTTTTAACTTAGATAACCCTTTCTTTGATACTCTGATTCCTACAATTTATCCTAAAGAACTCAAATTGAATAAAGCTAACCTGTCCAACAATTGTGCAGCTTTTCTTGATCTAGACCTTAAAATTGATAATGGAATTATTTCTTCTAAAATATATGACAAAAGAGATGATTTTGATTATAATATTGTAAATTTCCCTCATCTTGACGGAGATGTTCCCTGTACCCCATCTTACGGGGTTTATATATCTCAACTTATTCGTTTTGCTAGAGCTTGTTCATCTATTGACGATTTTAACAGTCGAAATCTCATTTTAACTGAAAAGCTGCTTAAGCAAGGATATAGATACCATAAACTAAGAAAAACTTTCTCTAAATTTTACTATCGAAATCTCTCGCTTATTGGCAAGTACCAATGTAACATCAAGGCACTTCTGCGACACGGTGTTTCACATCCTGAATTTTATGGTGATGTGATTTACAAACTTCATAAAATTATTGGACATACCCATTTTCTCACTTTGTTCATCAAATATGTTAAAAAAGTCATTAAAAAGGGATATGATCCTATAGTACTACAACATACTGCATGTTTGGTTGTCAACCCTTTTACAGTTGGCAATCACGCCGGCCTCTTTGCATGTACGCCGACAAGAAAGGTTTAGTACTCTATGAAGGCGACCTCTTAAATCCAGAAACGGAAGGAGGACGTCAGATATCTGTACTATTTCGTTTTTGTCGTACCCTTTATTACTTTTCTACATTTACTCTGTTTGCAGCTCAATCATTGAGTACACTAGCGATAGGTGGATACAGTTTGTTTACTTAAATGATTTCGTTATACATGCACTTTACCACTGTATTTGCCATCGCGGTTGTTGTAGATTAGTCGGAGAGGGGATACGTTTATTTACACTGTTTGATTCTTAGGATGGGGATGGAATAAGTGCGAGGTTGGGCGCCCATAAACCGGTTTAACCCCCCCCCCAGTGACTTTTGCCACTGACCGTTCGAAGGCGGTACTTCCATCTCCCCCTATTATATGTTTGTTTTGTATTTGTGCGTCTCTTGATGTTTTTATAGTTATGTTCATTTGCTGTTTCCTTGTGTTGCTGTTCGGGCGACTGTTTGTTCTGTATGTGGTGTTTCCTGTATGACTCATTTTTGTACTTTTAATAATAGTGCTGAGTTAAGTTGTGATAAGATCATAAAGGCAAACTGTATGTTCTTTTGTTTTGTAACTGAGATTAATTGCACTGTTTGTCTTTCAGGGTGGAGATGAAATAAGCGTAAGATTGGGTACCACCAGTGACACTTGTCACTTACTATTCCAAGGCGATACTTACACACCACCTAATGTGTGTTCGATACATGTGCGTCTCTTTTTGTTTTTTGAGAGGCATATATGCGAGCTGCTCTCTTTTTGTCATGGTGCTGCTCGGGCGACTGTGTGTTTCCTGGCTGACTCATACATTTACTTTTCTTACTTTATCAAAATAGATGTATTCGAGAATTGTCGTAATCATTTTTATGTGTTCTATTTAATCAAGCAAGATGTTCAAAGTTTTGAAGTTTTCCAGAAGCTTGTGTAATTGAATGTTACACCAGCTCGCTAATTCTGAAAGTAGGAGACCTTTTGAAAACAAAGTACCAATGCAAAAAGAGAAAATTACAGACCCAGTTGTATTGAGTCTGTTCAACACTGATCACGTCCCAAGCACAGGCGTAAGCGGCATTCAGTTGTCATAACTTAATGCATTGAAACTGATGATCCCGAAAGACCAGAAAATAAAACTACATTGAGAATTCCCAGGTCTTTGCACGTTACATAGTTCTAATATATGCGTTAGTAGTAACAAGTTTTTGGTTTAAAACATCTACACAGTCAAATGTTTCATTGAAAGTTTTGCATATCGTCAACGTTTTCGTCACGGTATAATATCGATATAGAGGTGAACGTTTTCGTCGCGGTATAATATCGATATAGAGGTCAATAGTTTTTATTTAGACAGCCTTCCGTTTCCGAGATTTCTTTTCCTACTCGTACATAGTGGGCTTCAATTATTGTGATATAGTCTTATGGTTCGTATGGAGGCATATTTGTGACACTACTTAACCACTTAATTATCATGAAACACTTAATTATCATGAAACTTTCCAATTAATATCTCAACATGAACTTAGATACTCGTACTTACTTGTCATACAAACTTTCGCGTTGTTTTTCAGATATTTATTTGACAAATGAGACTTACAAACTTTTCACACTAACCAGATAAATATCTTATCACGGATTTTGTCATGATACTGCTTTAAACTGTCCCCACTTAACGAATCTATCTTATCTAGCTATTTATCACGGAAACAGATAATTATTAATTAACTAGAAAGTTTCATGTTACCATTTGTCTAAAAATAGAACAATGTATACGGACAGTGAGAGAGACCACTTAATGTGCAAGGACATAGGGCGGGGCATCTATTTTAGATAAGTAGAAAAACATGTTTGTGTCATTATGCCCCCCTAAACGAAGTTGGGCATATTATGTTTACTCTGTTTCTTCTCCTTATTATCATTATTCTGTCTTCCGATTATTATTCTTTTTCTGCCGTGAACTTGTCCGACACATTTCTCTGTAAGTAAGTGTCCGAAACTTCACATGAACATTGCTGGTGATATGAAAATGTGCATCCCACTTATGATTTTTGTTAAAGAAAGGAAATGGTGGCTCTGGTCAAAATTGAGATATTGTTTGACCGAATAAGATATTATTTGATTTTTATGAAAATTGATAATACGGGATATTTCAGTATTACAATTTCAATGATATGTTTCAGAAAGTATTTGTTTCCACGGTAACTGAATGGTTGAATAGTAAACTCATTGGTCGAACTATAGATCTTGTTCGACGGAATGTAGACATTTTTGATTTTGCTGAAAATTTGTATGGCATGATAATTTGGTGTTGCAAAAGTATTGCTTGCCATGGTAACCGAATTGTTGGCTCTGATTGGTCGGAATTTAGATATTGTTTGATTTTGCTGAAGATTAATGTGATGGGGAATTTGAGTACCCCGAATTCAATTAAATGTATTTTGAATGATTTAGTTGCTGTGGTAACAGTGTGGGGGCCTCTGATAAGGCAAGACTTAGAAATTACCCTATTTTTCTGAAAATTGGTAAGAAGAGGCATATGTTTCCCTGAACTTAATAGCAAATGCTTCAATAATGCTGGTTGCCGGGGTTACCCAATAATGGTCTGTGATTGATTGAAAGTTATATATTTGCTCATCAATACCTGTTGTCCGTTTCGTTTGGCGGAGGTATTCTGTGACGTATTTCGTTCTAATTAGATCTTGTTTACATTATATGGTGGCAGTGTATGGCACTAACAGGTCATCTTAGCGCGACATTATCAATATGCCACCATATGTTCATCTTTCGTCATCCTAAATAAGTTCATTAGTTTAACCCTCTCCCTTAAATAAACGCATTTTGACGCATATGCAAACACAGTAGACCCAGACCAGATCTGCTCTGTTTGCTTATAGTGTAATATAGATCTGATTATACAATTTCTGCTTGAGCCAAAATGTCCTATTAATATTCATGACGTCATTATTTCCTACATGAATATTCATCGGGGAAAGTGTTAAACAAGTTGGTGTGATATTTGCGTTTTATATAATAGCATTCGTATTGAAATGGACATATTCGCATTAATGCAATATGGAAGTAAATGCGGCACAATTGCAAGTAATACAATATATATGTTTACATATATTTAATATTACTTTATGTCGTATGGTTTAACTCATTCTCTCCTAGGCTTTTTAAGATCCAACCTGTTTAAATTAGTCTACCAAAAAGGAGCATTAACTAGAGAAAAGGAAATGTTTAGAATTTTGAAGTTTGAAACCATTGTGATAAATAGAGCATTTGCTCCAATAGGAGCAAATTCTCTATTTATCACAATGGTTTCACAAAGTGAAATTTATAGAGGCGCAAAAATGCGTCACTAGGGGATAATGTGTTAAGTAACTAGATATGGATATTACAAGTTTCCTGTTTGCACGGGCGTGTGTTTGTCTTTTTGCAGAGTACGATATTTCTTGAAAACCATTATGTCTATACAAGTATAAATCTTGCAAGCAGCTCAGTGTTGACTAACAATGCACATAATATGTGAGTTACTCACGACACCAGCACATTAAGACTGACTACTTCTGCCAAATCCTATATATTGTCTAGTTTCCAGAACCCCCAGAATTAGAAACAGACATCTTCATGAATATAAATAGTTGTAAAACGATTTTGAGACAGGCCTGATGACGATTAGTCTGGATGAAAAATACGTAGAACCGATGGATAAGATGTTTTCTTCACGAGAATTGGCTGTCCTTTCAACGGGTCATTATTCCTGTAGGCATTTCTGCAGTAGCATTCATCGATTCTATACAAAACCGATTCGCATAACATGATCTGCTCTATTTCAATTTTCTGTCCTGTCTGGTTTGGTGAACGGCAAATGATACTCATTCAGCTTTATGTTTGAAATGAGAGTTCTGATCTGGATCTACACAGAAAGTCAGTAGTAACACATAGAAATAGAAATACGTATTAACCCTTCGCTTGCTATTCGCGTCAATATACCTACCTGTAAACAGTGAAGACCCAGATGAGACAGCTACTGCAGGAGCTGTCTCATCAGGATCTGCACTATTTACAAGTTAATTGTGCAACCAGTGCACCCCACAGCAGTGATTTCACAGCGAAATACTTGTACACAGTAAAAATATATGTAATTATACAACAGGGCATGGGTAAAGAAGGAGAACTGTATTTTAAAATTCAGCAAGCGAAGGGTTAAGTCATTCTAGAATCCTACCATATGGTGATTAAGTTGCTCTTTACGTTGGGGCTTTCTTAGTTAATTTAATGTTTTATATTGAAACACAATAGACCTCTTTTGAAACCGGACATTCACATTCGTACCAGTGTGGACCTTTAAGACAGGTGACATTAATGTATTAATTAGTTGGTATTTAGGGCAGGTGGCTGCATAATGCATGGTGAAAGTAAAACAGAACGCTCCTATAGGAGCCACTAAATTATGTTAATTAGTTGGTATTTAGGCCATATGGCTGCTTAAAGCAAGGAGCGTTCTGTTTTACTTTCACCTTGCTTAAAGCAGCCACCTGCCTTAAACAAAAATACCGGATGTAATTTAGTGTCCGTTATAGAGAGGTTTTACTGTATACACCCACCGGACGCAGCGTGTCTGATGGCACTACTTATCTAGGTCGTGTACAACCAGCAAGCCACTATTGGTATGGTTAACAAAACTTTAAAATACATGTTACTGTTTCAGGCAGCAGCATATGAACTTTAGTCACGATTAAATATTAGAAAAACATAGCTATATAGTGTGTAGTTCATAGATGACAAGTCATATGCGAAATATCTCAACAAAGGTGAGTCAATGAAAGTCGAAATACGACTAGCAATCCTTTGACTTGATATTAATGCACTTGTTTGTTCATATAGAGAAAATCAAGCATTATGTACGATTTCAGCTTAAATTGCCCATGCCACAGACGTTCTTCTTATAAGACTAAATATGTGATTGTACATGTGATTGTGTGTATATGTGATATAAGTGTGAATGAGTGTCTTATCAGTGTCGCAGTGCCCAGAGAACGCCAAACTATCTATGGTTGTTGGTGTCGCAGTGCCCTAGACCCGGCGTAAATTGTGTCATCTAATATTGTCTTTATTGCATTGAGTTTGGATGAGAGTTGCTTTTATGGCACTGCTAATATAATGTCGGTGTAGAACAGTTCGATTAAGGTATGTTTGTGAATGTTTGATTGCGCGTGTCATTAGCGCTTCTGGTGTTGCTTTTTGCTTCCGTGTGTCATTTTCAAATGATCTGTCTGACTTCTATCCTATTTTCCTATATATTCATTTCACTTACTCGTTATCAAACATTATATAAAATGAATATCAATGCAAAAGCACATCAGAATAATGCATTAGCTCTACACATACTGAGTACATTAACACAACGCCCAGACTAAGGCTGCTTCTGGATTCTCTCGCTGAATCATTCGACTCTTTTCACTTGCATGTCCTGCATTACCCTCATTCTTGCACGAGGAAATGGTTTAGCAATGGAGGGCTTTTTTCGAGCCGAACTTGTACGGTGAAATGTGGTTTTATGCAGTTGGTAATTACCCTTTATAAATGCCCGATACTCGTGACATTAAATACTTATATTAGCCCTGCCATTTGAAAAACAACCTTAGTGGCATCCAAACAATGTAGACCCATATCAGTCTTTACTGTTTGACACACGCTAGTATAGTAAAACCTCTCTATAACGGCCACTAAATTACGTCAAGTAGTTTGTGTTAGAGACAGGTGGCTGCTTAAAGCAAGGTGAAAGTAAAACAGAACGCTCCCATAGGAGCGTTCTGTTTTACTTTCTCTTTGCTTTAAGCAACCACCTGTCCTAAATATCAACAAAATAACACAATTAAGTGGCCGTTATAGAGAGGTTTTACTGTATTTGTATTTACATCATATCAAATCGAATCACTACTTATCAGATGATGTGTAGATGTTATTGAGTTTAAGCTGGTTATACAGTTTTAGCATGGCGCGGCTTAAATATTATATTCGAAAAGCCTCGTACAAGTCTAACAGCAGTTTGGTCGATGCAGCAGTTGTCAGTTGTAATAATATATCACCATAGTTTCTGTACCAGCATCTTAGTTAATTCAATAATGCACATTTTCACTAAATGAATAGAGCAATGTTAGTTCTAGCTTTTTTAGAAGTATTTTTAGACATTAAACGAGTATATCTAATTATAACAATCGATGTATATAACCGGAGTACCTCTCAGGAAAAACAACGTACACCACATTAGGACAAATCGCTACTTTGAATTACCACTCTTGAACAGACTCAATAAAAACCGAATCTGCAATTTTCTCTTTTCGCATTGTTACTTTTGCTTTCGAGGAATCACACCCTTCCAAGATATATTATCTGTTCTGTCCATGCGTTAAAAATTAAATCATTTCATATAGTACTTCAGGTACGTTTAAACGTGGACACACAGTCCTAAAGGGAGCGCAACACATAAAAAGGTGTCTCATGAAAATGTTCGATTGATGAAATCACTTTGGAGTTCGAAATAGAATCATAAACACGGATTGTATCATTTTAACCCTTCGCTTGCTATTCACGTCAATATACCTACCTGTAAATAGTGAAGACCCAGATGAGACAGCTTCTGCAGAAACTGTCTCATCAGGGTCTGCACTATTTACAAATTGATTATGCAACCAGTGCACTCCACAGCAGTGATTGCACAGCGTAATACTTGTACACAGTGAAGATGTATGTAATTATACAACAGGGCATGGGTAAAGAAAGAGAAATTTATTTAAAAATTCATCAAGAGAACGGTTAAGATACGATCGCAAATATTGATGACACGCACTCGCGCTATTATGGATTGTGGTCTGTGTGGCCACCATCCATGCCAAGCGAAGCCCGTAATGATTTATATCAATAAATGGTGCTATTTCTGGTACAATTGCCAATAAAGTACGATAAAACAGAGAATACTTTGTAAATAGAATATTTGTTTCTCTTCCCGACTTCTTAACCATAAACAATCAACCATAAGCACAACCAGTGACGCGAAATACACCTTCGTTCTATGGCTACAGTAAAGCCAATCTAAACCGGGCGTTCAATTATGTATACATATAGGTCTTGCAGAGAGGTAGCAGCTTTATGCAGGGTGAACGTCATGCAGAAAGGTCCTCCCTACTTCACCCTGCATTAAGCAGTCACCTGTAAAAAATGTATCTAAAATCTTCCCTACTAGAATTCCGGTTAAGAGTGGTTTTACTGTATTCCTTCACACGTTGTCATCTTTCATCGATTAATATATTGAGTAATTGTGATAGTACACGTATTACATAATAATATTAGACAAGTCGATTACTTTAATCGCTGTGTATATATCTACATAAACATAAGAAATCACATTACTGATATCAACTTTCAATGAATGTTTATGCGGGATTTTAAAAAAACAAAGGGTAATCAGAGAATGTATTCTTGATTTCCATCATCTAAACATTGCAACTAATAATGGTTGCAGTAAATTTTATGTAAATTTGTATGTAAATCTTATATACTGGTATCGGTCCTCATGCAAATATAAATGAGTGATCATCTACATCGTTACGTGATCTCAGATAACAAACAAAAATAACTGATGTGCTAGCTGGGATACGAGATACTCATAAAAACAATAAAAAAGAAGACTGAAAACTCTGAACAAACACGTTCAATTTCTTTCTTTTTACGTTTTCAATTGAAAAGAAAATGTGTAAATGATCAGATATAAATATCGGGCCATATATAGTTTATCGCCCCTGCCCATATAATATATATCGGCCAACTACCTTATTCATATACCAGTATATTGTCCTCAATAGCACGTTTTATTGTTTAGTTGAATAGTTCCCTTAACCTTTAGCCTTCTGAGTAATTTATGTTTACAGACATTTTTAAAGCTATAATCAATTTGTCAACCAAATGCAATCAGGGTTCAAACAGTTTGGGTCCTGATGAGACATCGAGTTACCAGGCGTTTCATCTGGATCCAAACTGTTTTCATAGATATTCACTCATCTGAGACAAGTTATAGTGCTGCCTCACTGGAATGCCCCTGCCGCGGGCACATGGCAAGGACACCCCAACCCAGTCACATTATTCTGACACCGGGCGGACCTGTCATAGAACTACCCTTTTTTGTCGAGCGTAGACAAAGGAGCTACTAGTACCAACTTTTAACGACTTTTGGTCTGTCCCGGCCGGGGATTGAATCCACGACCTTCCGTACCGCATGCGCTCTACCACTGAGCCACGCGGCCGTTACTATGGACGAATATAGTTTGGCAAATGTCATAGGCAACACACCATGACTAACAATTGATGAACATTATTTACTTTGTGTTACTTGCTTTCTATCGGTGTTTTGGTGGTGGCTGTGTTTTTTGTGTGTTTTCATTTGTAAAAGATCGCCCCGGATTTCATTATCAATGTTGTTATATTTTCTGATACTTCGGGATCATCACTTTCAATGTTTGGTTTTATGAAAATAATAAATCAATATAGCTTTTAAAACCCGGTGCTAGTGGGCATGTATATTGATGCACATTAAAAACTGCCCATAACTCATTAAAACCGAATTGTGCAATTTTATATTTTGGAATTGCTGCTTGTGGTTTCGAATGATCTCCTTACAGAATTTATTTACATACTGATTAAAGTATGGAAAAGTTATTGTATGGAAGGTAAAATGATAACTTACAAACCAAATATAACAAGTTACACGATCATACATTTATCAAGAAACCTTGGCCTTGGACATATGTTTTGAGGTATTTCGTGTGACTCATATCCCGATGACGGTTCCACTTTTGTACGACAGTATTTGATAATGTAACAAAGAATGCAGAACTTTCTTTTGGCCGCCGACAAACAAACTAATGCCTGGCGCTAGAACACATTTTGGGCTGATAACCATCAGTATGTCGGTATTCATGCGCGTTATATTTGTGTGTCTTTCTTTGATCTCGTTTCCTTCCACTGGGAAGAAGAAATTACTTCAAACATATCAAATAACCTGTAGTTGGATGATTTTTTTCACTGAAGCACCAGTTATTAGATGATTGGATTTTGTTCGGTACATGTTCAAGCCTGCAAGCAATAATACGATAACATAAATCTTTCTACAGTCGTTTGTGATGTTTGTTTTCGTTATCATCATGTACCTGATTATGCCTATGGATCATTTGATTGTTAAACGACCGCATTTGCTGCGGGGAGGCCCAGAAAACGGATTTCAAGATTAATAATAGATATAACCTCACAGCGGTAAGATACGAAAAGGATGTAATACCTAATTAGGGTTTTATCATTTCCCAAATTAGGACACTATTTTACATTTGCTGTGTATGACAATTCTGACATTAACTGGATAGGCGCTTTGATATAGTAAGTATTCGTATTATGCAATTAAACAAAAAAACAAACAAGTGTATCCCCACAAGAAAGGAAACAAAAACAAAAAAGAACAATAAATATACAAACAAAACATACAAACAAAACAAAACAACAAAAGCAACAACAACAATAACATCAACAATTATAACAACAAAACAAATCATTGTTGATCTGCAGCTTCTACTGTATATTTCTGGTCGTTGCGAGGAATGTTTATACTGGTCATTACTACCACGTTAAATTTGACATGTTTGCTCTGATTATAAAGAGTATAAGAGTAGAGGGTGTGCTGACTACATCCACACTACGAACCAAATATATTGTAGTCAGGTATTGCCTTTCAAGAAAGTTTACCAAATCTAGATATGTCGTTGATTAAATCACAGCGAGGTATAGATTCTCTCCCTAGCTAGCACGTGCTATCTAATGCCTAGGTCACACATTCACGGATCACCTCGCCGATTGTTCGTAGTGCGCTACGGATGCACACAATGGTGTGGCAACGGGTTTTGCGGTCACACATTCACGTATGTGACACCGGATTAGCTACGGATACAATCTGGCATCATTCGTGGCAATCTGTACTGGTCCGTAGCTTTCCGTATTTTAGCGGTAGTCATACGTAATAGTATTTGTATATCCGTGACAATTTTTGAACATGTTCAAAATTTGACCACGGACCAAACAACCGTAGTACATCCTTACTAAACCGTATTAGAACGTTGGATTCGTTTTAGTCCGTACTTAAACCGTATTAATCCGTACTTATTACAACATGCACAGGCCCCTGACAGGTGTCGTTCCGTATTAAACAGTGTCATTTCCGTATTAAACCGTTTCGTACCGGAACAATCCGTATCCCTCTTGGCCTATTCCTACATTATATTACCATAGGTACGTCAAAATATGTAGTCACGCCATTGTGTGCATCCGTATTGGAATACGGAAATTGAAATTTCCGAGGTCATCCGTGATATTTAATCTGTAGTGGAACCGGCGAGGTGATCCGTGAATGTACGAACTAGGCATTAATACGGAAATGACACGGTTTGATACAGAACAACACGTGCCAGGGCGTGTGCACTGCGGATGAACAAAGGTTTGCTAGGTATAAGTAAGAGTTAGTACGAATAAGAACGGTCTAAAACGGAATAGCTCGGATGTACCACGGTTGTTTGATCCGTGGTCAAATTTTGAACATGTTCAAAAACTTTCACTGATATACAAGTACTACTACGTATGACTACGGCTAAAATACAGAAAGCTACGGACCAATACAGATTGTCACGAATGATGCAGGATCGTATCCGTAGCTAATCCGGCGTAAAATCCGTGAATGTGTGACCTAGGCATTATATCGTCACTAATCTACCCAAAGCACCACCAATAATAATCCATTTAAACACGCTATTAAGCAAGGGTCGAGTCTTTTGTATCAATATATAACTAGACAATTGTGTTCATAAGACACGGATGTCCCTAACTATATTCCCTCTAAATCAAGCACTTTTCACATTATTAAATGTAATGGAAGTCCCATACCTTTGTGAAAAATTGACGTAAATCCGAACATTGATGTATGGTGAGTTGTAGACATAAGATGTTTCGCTATATGTTATATAGTGAAGAAAAGGTCTCGTGACTTTGGTAAAAATAGTTGGAGCAAAAGATCCCCTTCATACGTTCATTTTCACATCAAGTTGTTCATCTGTAAATCCTCACATTGGTGTATCAAGAGTTGAATACAGAATATTTGAATGACGGACGTATATACAGACGGGCGGGCAAGATCATGGCTATATGCTTCCCATCTTGTATGAGTAACTAATTTCTTAATTGATTACTATATGGACTTGTCTGTACATACGATACAGGTACACTTTCAAACATCAATAATTTGCTCCTTAACCAACAGGTAAGTAAACAGCTTGTATGTTACAGGCAAAGTATATCGTTGTATCGAGGAAATAACAGACTATGTTATTGGTAATATTATATACTGATGAATTATATATTATCAGCGACTATATTGCAAAAGCCTAAAGCACAATAAGAATGAACACTTAACAGCGTTATGCGAAATGTTAATATATCGCATCTGTCTATTCTAATCGCTACTAATTTAGTGAGGGACTAGAAAGATATATATAGCTATTTACGTCAATTCCAGATTGTTTTCATTTTTCTAAAAACGACCATAACATCTAACGCTTTTGATTTACGTGGGATGTGTTTACAAATCTAATAAACCATAAGTTCACCCACAGACTGCTCCAGGTTGATTTCAAATTTAAGTCGCTATGTTAATCTATAGACATCTATGAACTCTTTGCACGCTAGAGGCGAACTTGTGATTAAGTATGCCAAAAGTTTGGATCCCAATGAGATTCCGCATGATGCGGCGCCTCATCAGGTTCCAAATCGTTTGACACTTTGACCATAGTTTGCAAATGAATGAGAGAAAGTTTAGTTTAGGAATTGAAGCAGACAATTGTTTCACACGGAAACCTACTTAACGTGCAAACGCTTTTTTGTGACAATACACTAGAAGGACTACATCGAATCAGGTGCAACACAGCAATTACGGTGGCATCTTTATATGGTTACAATCGTCCAAGATACTATTGCACATATGAGTTTTCTGCTTCACTACTGTCCGGCAATAAGCTACCACCTGCTTTTAAATATCCAGAACTAGAATTCGTTTAAGTGAGACTATCCTATATATCAAATTTGCAATTCCGTCATATTGGGTAAATGAACTCGTCCCAGACGACCATGGACGACCATGGTTTCCCCGTACATTTGCAATGGCAATTAGCTTTCTATATGAAATACAATAAATTATTCTATGAAATACATTGGTAGATAAGGGTTAAACGGATATTTCTTTAACACTGTAACGATAATGACTTTTAACCTTTAGCATGCTACGGGCGGATGAGTGAATACACATGCAAACAGTTTGGATCCAGAAGAGACGCCGAGTAACTCCAAACTGTTTGCATTTTGGTAGACAAATTGATTATATCTTGAATTTTGAAAACGTAGTAAGTTAACATTTCGCTAAAATTAATTTGCTCAGCAGGCTAAAGGTTAAAGCGTCCAATAACTTTTATATTGAACATGAACATTGTATATGCATTTGGAATAATTGAAATACATTGTTCATGTTTAACCTATTCCCTGTTCTATGTTTATTCCAAAGTTCTATACCTAATGAAAATACTTTTCAAAATAGGTATAGAGAAGTATGGAAGGTGGAACATTGTAGACATTTTAGAAAGCAAAGAAACAGATCTATCAAATTATATTAGCAAACAGAGTAGACCCAGATCAGACGGCTCCTCTAGGAGCCGTCTGATCTGGGTCTTCACTGTTGCAAATAATGTCTTCTCAAATTTTGATCGGGGGGCAATTTTGACTACTTTCGATTGGTTCAAGCTTTTCAGAAACTGGAAGAGAAGCAAACTATCACAACGAGTTCACTACACTAGATCAAATATACAAGAAGGCTTTTTAGAGTCGTTAATGTAGAATCTAATAACAATAGCTTTATAGCTATTTTCCGACAAACATTGCAAGTAACAATTATACAGTAAATAAAAGAACAACACCTATTCCACATGCTTAATTATCGAAACAAGTTGACAGCATTTTAAGATTTGAAGTAGAATTTGATTTAAGTGCAATACTACTCATGCTCCCTAGCACCGACTACAGCAGTATTCAATTTTAAAACTAATTACATCAAATCGAATGATCCCGAATGGCCAGAATATATACCAACACTAAGTATAGGCTTGATGTCCAATTGCACTCCAAAGATCCGGACAGGAGTCGTAATAATATGGATCGACCCTGTCTGAAAAAAATGTGTCAGAATGCGAACCTAGATTATGGGGCAAAGGGTAGGTTAAACCGTCTTCCCATTGCTTTTAAAACTACGATCATTGTATGAATAAGTTTAGTTCATGCTAGGAAAAGAATTACTCAATGTGTGTATCAATTTAATCTAAAAAACGTTCATGAAAGTTATTACAAACTCACCAATAAAAATTAAATATTTAAGCTAAAGCAGTTTTAAAATGCAAAGGGCGCTCGCAATGAATTATCCTGCTATTTTTATTAATTTGTTTTCCATTAACCCGCTTTAAATCCCATTGCGAACTCCAGCAGTGACGGAAATTGAATTTGAAATTTTCTCCTCGTGAATTTGTTTTGCAGAATCAATCACCAAATGCATCCAAATATTGATTCCGTAATTTCAATTTAATGTTGTTTAATGTGTCTTTCTCTGCTGTTATAGAAGATGTAATTAGGTCTTTCAGAAACATATGTTTCCTAATTATACTGTAAAGACTTTTTTAAATATTTTTCGAAACCATTATAATGCGCAGCACAACGCGTCAGCATTTGCAAGCAGCATGGATCTAAACGTTAATTGGGCGTCTGATCAAGAACCAATCTGTTTTAAAGTCGTATAGTAATTTCTCAAGAACTTGAACGAATCGGAAGTGAGTAAAAGTCTTTCCGATGATAGTTTGAGCAGGTTGCATATAATATACTTTAACCCATGATACAGGTTAAAATCAATTAAAATTACACAATTTTGATTGATATTGTGTTGCAAAGAGATTGATTATACCGTTTGGGATTCGTCTGTCGATGACAAGCGATGACTCTAACTAGAGTAACCGTTAGTATATCAGTACAGTTAAACATCTGTATAACGGCCACTAAATTAAATCAAGTATTTTATGTTAAAGGCAGGTGGCTGCTTAAAGCAAGGTGAAAGTAAACCAAACGCCCCTTTATGAGCTATAGGAGCGTTCTGTTTTACCTTCATCATGCTTTAGGCAGCCACCTGTCCTAAATACCAACTATTAAATATTATAGAAAGTTTCACGGTATAACCGTCAGTATATCATATGTATGTCATTCAACACTAAGCATTGTCTTAAGTAAATGTAACCCATTGATTGCGCTTTATGTAGATATAGATATGTTTGTTTTGTATGTGGTTTTTCCTGCATCACTTGTGTAGTTATGTTTGTTTTGTATGTGGTGTTTCCTGCATGACTCACATTTGTACATTTAGATATAGACTATAACATTGTCGATTTCTACTTGTTATAGCCAATGATTATACGTTTGGGCACTTACATATGTTTCATTTAAAATCGGTTTGCCAAGACTATTTCATTGAATACCATGCATATGATTTTATGCTCCGGACTTATGCATGTAAAATGTGTTTTAAATATTGCCCCGATCGGTGTTATATAACCAAAATTAGATCACGAGCTAGTGTGGATATATGCTTTAAGATTCTGAACGTCTTTCATAACATAGATATGTTTCATTTTGTGTATGTCGCAAACACGAGTCTTTAACGTATGAAGGAAGACTATTTGATATATAAATTTCAACCAAATACGTTTTGTTATTTAACTGCCATTTACATTATTTTATTTCTTGAATAATGTTGAAATATCAAAACTAGTATCTTTGCAGTATTCTTCACCACCTGTACCTGTCGGTTTCTTTTCCTATGATGTGCCTATATGTGGTAGACACAGCTAATTCCGTAGAATAACATTTGTATATTCTCTTACTTGCAACATATAATATCCCTTCGCTTGCTATTCATGTCAATTTACCTACCTGTAAATAGTGCAGACCCAGATGAGACAGCTCCTGTATGAGGGTCTGCACTATTTACAAGTTGATTGCGCAACCAGTGCACTCCACAGCAGTGATTGCACAGCGAAATACTTGTACACAGTGAAGATATATGTAATTATACAACAGGGAATGTGTAAAGAAGGAGAAATGTATTTTAAAATTCAGCAAGAGAACGGATATAATGTAGTCACTTGGGTAAAGTTGTTGGCAAATTAAAAATAACATTTCTTTTGGTAAGGACTAAATTTCAGATCGCCTATTAAAGCTACACATTACAAAACGAATCTGACCGTAGATCCTTCAAAAACATAAACAAGAAAATTGCAGACTCGGTTTAATTGAATATGTTCATGAGCAGTTTTTAAAAGCGCAACACTACTCATGCCCTCTAGCATCGGCTTAAGCGGTATTGATAACATCGAAACTACTTATCACGAAGGACTAGAAAATATAACAACACTATGAATGAACAACGGGGCGACTTTTCACGGCCATCATACTGGCACTTAACAACTACTATTGTGAAGTATACACATTTTGAAAATAAGAGATACGTCGAAAGCAAAAGCAGCCAGTTGAAAAGAGAAAATTGCAAACTCGGTTTTAATGAGTATGTACATGAGCAGTTATTAACAGATCAACATTACTGCCTAATAGTAGGGGACAAAAAGCCTGATTTTGGCAGATTTTGTTACCTGATTTACAATAACTCCATATTTTACATATATAAACTTAACACCTTACCAAACATTTTTAGAAGGGTGGCAGAACATTCCCAATAACATTCTGGTGTAAATCATGGTTTCCATAGCAACAAGCTACAAAATGATATACAGAATTTAAAAGGACTGCCAGTTTGCTTATGTATGTAAATATGTCCCCATTGTTTACTCTTTGGAAATGAGAATTGGCTAGTGTTGATTTGAAATTAAATTAAAATAATTTTTTCCTCAATGACTGGTTACTATGGCAATAACGTATGTAATTTTGCCCAACTTTTCAATTTTTTGAAAACAAGTCCTTATTGTTTTTTTCTAAATGTCTAAATAATGAATTATTGTAAGACCTTGCTATTTACTTACAAAATTACGCAAATATTATGTTAACATTCTGGGACACAGATCTGGTTGCCATGACAACAAAATTATTCTTAAAATGATATGAAATTAATTTGTGGTTCTAAAATGACATTTTCTAATGATTATAAAGTTAGCCTACATTTTCTCTTTACAGCATGTGTGTCTTGTTATTTGTATAAAGTATTGGTGTGGTCTTCCATGTGATCATTGTTGGAACATTTTATTTACAAATTAAAAGTAAATATATCCTTTGTTACCATGGCAACGGCTATAAAAGAACTATTTTTAGTGATTTTTGCTCAATATTTTCAAATTATTTACATTTTTATAAAGTTCTTCCAGCATTGTATCCAACAAACAAGTCGATTCAAGAAGACTGTCTATTTGTAGCCATTCAAAATACATCCCTCACCACGTGCCACGGTGAGCTATTGTGATCATTATGTGTCGGTCGTCAGGCGTCGTCGATCGTGTGTCGTCTGTCGTCAATATTTTATTTCAAGTGACACCACCTCTAAAATTATATTGTCAAATGTACTGAAACTTTCCAAGGATGGTCTTTGGGTGATTCCCTGTCACAATAGCTAAAAAATGTGGATCCATGTAGAACTCTGGTTGCCATGGCAACCAACAGAAAAATCTTCTAACCTCTTCTTCTGCGATAATAAATAATTTGATGGGAATAATCATTAGGTGACTATCTTCCCAAGTAGCTAAATTCATGACAATATCTAAAACAACATGGCCGCTAGGGGGCGGGGCCTGTTTGGCTGGCAAGTCCACCCGCATACCTTGAGGACAGACAAGCCCTTGATCGTGAATGGATTTCAGACGCTTACACTGTGCGCATGCACAACTAATTGAGGCTCGTGTACGAAGCGATTATTCAATGCTCGGCTAGCTGTCAGTGTTCTTGTGATATTTGAACATACGAAACTTATGGAAATACTTGGATTTTCAATAGTTATGAGCTGCTTAAGTATGAAATAAACTGATATGGACAAAATATGTAATTATACCCCCACTTTTAAAGAAGTGGGGGCTATATTGGAATCGCGTGCGTCCGTCCGTCCTTCCGTCCGCCCATCCGTCCGTCCATCCGGAGCATTACTCCTGAAGTATTATAGGCACAACTGTGAACCTTCATAACTATGTGGATAGAGGGTGATGGGAGTATGTGCAGTCAACAAGGGTTGTAACTTTAAATTCATTTTTGAGGGAGTTATTCCTCTTAGTTACTTTTCATAAGCAATTTTTTGTCTGGAGCAGAACTTGTCAAGTATTGTAGAAACAACTGTGAAAGTTTATATATGGAGAGAGGGTGATTAGAGGATATGAGAGGGTGATGTCAATAAGGGTTGCAATCCTAAATTATTTTTTGAGGGAGTTATTCCCCTTAGTTACTTTCCAGAAGCAATTTTTGTTCGGGGCATAACTTCTCAAGTATTGTAGGCACAACTGTGCAACTTTTTATATGGATAGAGGGTGATGAGAGGATGTGCAGTCAATAAGGGTTGTAACTCTAAATTCATTTTTGTGGCAGTTATTCCCCATAGTTACTTTTTAGAAGCAATTTGTTTGTCTGGAGCATAACTTCTCAAGTATTGTAGGCGCAACTGTATATATGAAAATATATGTATATATGAAAATGAAAAGAGGGTGGTGAGAGGATGTGCAGTCAACAAGGGCTGTAATTCTAAATTCATTTTTAAAGGATTTATTCCCCTTTGTTATTTTTCATATGCAATTTAAGTGGATGAAAGGATTATTGAGCTATTGCCGCTTGTATTGAAGTCAGTGCATCTTGTGACAAGGTGGCGGGCAGGGGTAATAATCACCTTTAGCGATAGCTTAGTTGTATTTTGCCACAATCAACTTTGCTATATTCAATGAATGAATGGGACTACTGATACATTATCAGATCTATCATATTGACAGTGGTTTGCTTATTTGGTTTGAAATCAATTTTGTTCTTGGTGTTTAAAAATAGAGATGATTTTAAACGAACATTTCAACAAACAAGCTTACTTTTCAAGGAAAAGTTTTTGTTCCCATATGCTGTAAAAAAACAAACGTTTTTGTACTTTTTCAAATAAAATACAGTCTACTGACATATTCTTAATTTGTATACATGTTGTAAATAATGTCTGTGATATACACACGTTGTGATTTAAAAACAACGAAATCTGTTTGTGAAACACAATGTCCCCGATATAACGTTTGATTTTGATGTATGACCTTTACCTTAATAGGTCACCCCTAAAAATGTTCGCCTACATGAGTTTCACATGCATGCCATGTTTGAAGGATGTATGTTGAAGACGACAAAATTATCACCAATCTAAATTTGACCAAAAATTGAACACTTGACCATAATGTATGGCATTGACCTTAAAAAGTCACCACTAAAACGTTCGCCTCCATAAGTTGCAAATGCATGCCAAGTTTGAGGGATGTATTTTGAATGGTGACAAACTTATCGCCAATCTAAATTTGACCAGTAATTTGACATTTGATCTTGATATGTCACCCCTAAATATTTTTGCCTCTATAAGTTGCATATGCATGCTAAGTTTGAAGTATGTATGTGCAATAGCTACAAAATTGTCGCCAAAGTTAAAGTTGGGAACAAAACAACCAACAAACCAACAAACACTGACAATGAAAAATCAACAATATGACCCCTCTTTGATGGGGGAGGTATAATAATGCCACTATTAAGATATTGATACATGTACCCTGTTATTGTTACAATTTTGAATGTCTGTGATGATGATTTTGATTGTCTGAAAATGATTTTGAATGTCGGTGATAGTGATTTTGAATGGCGGTGATAATGATTTTTAAATCATTTGTGATATTTAACATTATGATTACAGCACTTTTGTGATAAATATGTGCTTAGTCATAGTTCTTGATGAAATCGAAAAAAACACACACTTAGTTGATATTTCTGAGAAAATTGTGATCATTTAAATGTTAACAAGGCGCAAACTAACTATAATGACATTATCTGAAATGCTGAAAGAAGAGTCTCTTGACATAATTTGTTATAATGTACAATTTATTGATCTAAAATAATATATCATTAAACTGTTGTGTATAACCATTATATTTATATCTCTTCCTCGATTTACGAAATATTCATGTTAGGTTGAGAAAATAGTTCTCAAGTTTTACCTTTGACCTTCCAATGACCTTGATTTTATGTACGAAGTCCTTGGTAGAGGATATTGTCTTAGTATGTTGTGCACATTAATTACAATATACATCACATAGGCAAAAAATTGACTGAAATGCACAAAAAGTACAAATTTGACATTTGACTTCACAAATGTGACTTTTGACCTCTACTTGCGACCTTGACATTAACAATATGTACCGAAGTCCTTGGTAGAGGATATTGACTTAGTAAGGTGTATGTGCACATTTATTACAAAACATACATCACATACATGGGAAAATGTGCTGAAATTGCACAAAAAGTACAAATTTGACCTTTGACTTCTTAAATGTGACATTTGACCTCTTCTTGCGACCTTAACATTGGCAGTATGTACCAAAGTCCTTGGTAGATGATATTGATTTAGTATGTTGATCTTGCAAAGTTATTAGAAATACATCACATATGTAGAACACGTAGACTTCAACATTCACAAATTAGTAAAAAATGATGTTTGACTTCTAAAATGTGACGTTTGACCTCTACTTGTGGCATTGACCTTGACACACTTATAAAACTCGTGGTAAAGGGCACCTCCTTTTTTAAATGAATATCTGTGCCAAGTTTTACTTAAATATACCAATGTTAATGTAAAAGTGTAGAACGAGAAGGTCTTGAAACAGAGAAAAAAGCTAAAATTTGACCCTTGACCCCTAACCATGACATTGACCTTAAAGGGAATCAATTGAAACTTATATTTGTAACATTGCCTTGATATTAGTCATTTAATTATAAAGTTTTATAAAAATCCCTTCACTAGTTAAAAAGATATTAAGAGATATGTGTGTATGATATCTATTTTATTTCTACGACAAGGCCGTTGCCATGGAAACTCATTTTTAGTGCTTTATAATTGTACCACAATGCTGCCACCCTTCTTATGTTGATTGTTAAGTCATACTCTTCATTATCTGAAAGTATCCTGTCATTGTAAACCAGGTAACGAAATTTCGAAAAATGTCCCCTACTATAAGCGGTATTCAAATTTCAACTCATTAAATCGAAACTAATGATCCGGAAGGACCAGAAAATATAACTAGCCAAACTTCAAACTATCAACATAGTTGTTTTTGAGTAAAGAGGTTTCCAAATAGATACATGTATTATTTTGTTTTGCCACTGGCCATGGTCATATATTTGAATCGATTCCGTTCAAACAGTTTATACTCACAAGGAAATATCCGTTTCTATCACTTACATTTTCTCGAACAAGAAAACTCTTTCAAACATACCTCCTTACTGGCATTATAAGTGTTAAAACCTATTCAGCTTTTGAACAGTCAAAACCGGATTGTAAAATAAGTTCGCCTTCTCATTCGCCTTCTTATCGTATGCTGTGTACTGTTTTCCAATGTGCTCGTCCTCCTGCGGAACTTCCTTTCAGTTCAGATTCTGTCATGTACCAAATAGCAAGTATTTTATAAATAGTGAACGTGTATGTTGGCCGCCTTTGACGCCGATCATTTATCCATCGGCATCGGGTTACAAACGTTCTGATATAGCTATATTTGTATACTCCCTACAGGGTGAGAGGCATATATGTGTGCTCTTGTCCATCCTTACGCCCGCGGCCCTGCAAGGTTTTGTTTGCCAAACGTAGCGCACGTGCATAGCAGTATTTGCGTTAATCATTCATAGATGAACAAGCTGAACGTGAAAGTGAATTTTTGCAGTGACTAGTTTTACAAATGTTATGGCATTAGAAAACTTATCGTGAACAAATCTTTGTCCATGCTTATAAAACTTTAAGTTGAGTCTGAGTTCGTTCTCAAGTGTTTGATTGGTCAGATTTGAGCCTTTCAACTAATAAGCTTTATAAGCATGGACCCAGATTTGCTTCAAATGTTTTACAGACAAAAAAACATCGATGTGAAGATGGTCATCAAAATAGAATCGTTGATAAACCGTTTTCACTAGTTTTTCTGAACTTGTTTTGTTTCACTAAACAACATACAGTGGAAAGATCTTGTGCGTTCAACTTCACCTAAACAATTCAGATTACACTTTAAAATCCTGCGTTAAAAGGGTTATTACACAGTCACAGTTATTATGCTATGTTGTACATGTTGTCCTGTATTCGCCGTCTTCTATGGTGTGGGTAAGTCCGGCGGGATACCTTTACTTACACTATTTGTAAAGTGTAGGGTGACTTTGAGAGAAGTGTGAGGTTAGGACGTCCGTAAACCGGTTTAAACCTCCAGTGTGAATGTGCACTGCTTTAAGGAACAGGCGATTGTTGCAACATGCTCTCTGTGTGAATCCCTGTTCCACATGTATAGACACATCACTTTGTTAAAATGTATATAGTATTAAAATGATCTGCTTCAAACTGCTATAGATAGTAAGTATACATGTGGAATTGTGCGGGTCTGCTATATAATTCAATCAACAAACAGAACATACCCTGATCAGACAGTTCCTACAGGAAGAGAATTATATTCTGATAGTAAATAGTACTAGTGCAATATTCCCCATCTTGATATATTTCACCATAGGTTTATATGTCTATGTTATAACGTAAACGATTAGTTTTCAGCAATAATTACCCGTACGAATATGCTCCAACTGCATAATTGGACCATCGGGAAAAGCTTTTCCTGTCATGTCTCGTTGAATAAAACAACAGCTAGTTCAATTGAACAATGGTAACACGACCAATCTTGATTAGAATAAATGGCATATACGTGAACAATGAAATGATCATTCTTAATATAATGTCACTACCACGCTTTCTGCAATATTATACAAAAACGCTGTACCGACTATTGTAGAAATAGAGGAATAAGGAGTTTATCAGATCTTAACTAATTAATCTGCAACCTGTATTTACGTTTTAAATTTTATAGATATAGTAAAACCCCTCTAAAACGACAACAAATATGTAGCCTAACACTGGGTCTAAAAGACAGATTTCAGCTTTATAGAGGATGAAAGTTTGGTCTGCATTAAGTAGCCATCTGCTTTTCAACATACCTGTTGTTGATAAAGTGTAGATGGACATTACTATAGTTCTGCATCAATCAAACAGCGTTTAAATAGTGATAAGAGAACGACAATACAATGCTAATTAACGATTCTTAATGAAATATAAAGACGGTTTTTAATTAAAATTGATTTTAGTGCACGTTTCGGTGCCATGATGCGTTCTTATCACGCCATTGGTATTCATTTATATCAAACAGCATTTCATACATTTGATACGAAAGTATCAGTAAATATTGTTCTGTTTTACTTGATTCGGGGTATAAAGGATGCATGCTATTTATTTGATGTCACGAGCTGCTATGTAGCGAGTGCAACTAGTGGAAATCATTTGGCATATATCGTAATTCCCATCCTGATCTATCATCCAACACATTCACCCACGCTCAGTAGTCAGTAGCTACAATCCACTAAAAATAACAAGAGTAAATGTACCAACGTAAGATTGTTATGAACTAATATTCCATACACTCACGTTTTAACAGGCATATGAACATGGATAATAAAGGGAAATTGCACGATAATAAGTATTGCGTCTGTATCAATATGTTACTAATTACCACGTTTGGTCGATTCTGTTATTTTGATACGTCATTAAACCAGTACGTTTGTATGTATTCTTGTATTACGTAATCATATAAAACTACTAACCAGTTAAGCCATCTCATTCTATTTCGTGTTAGACAATGTCATCGCCATGTTTAATTAGATTTTATTTAATGGACGATGTATAACAGTTCTTTTGCAGTGTAAATAACAAGTACGAAGGATGTTCGAAAAACAATGTCATTCCTTTCAAAACGTTTGTGTTGTTACGCACTTGTTCCAAGTAGCAAATGCCGATAACTCTTTAAAGTAGTTTCCGTTAGGTTGTGCACATACATTTGTATTATTCTAATGTAAAATTACAAACAGTTTGAACCCTTTTTATCATATAAACGCCTTTTAACGCATTTGCAAACACAGCAGACCCAGATTAGACGGATCCTATAGGATAATGGTCTGCTCTGTCTGGTTTTGACATAATATAGATTAGATTATATAGCTTTTGTCAAATAAACTATTCCTTAATAAATAATCATGATGTCATGAATATTGAATAGGGAATGGGTTAAAAGTACAAAAATGAGTCATGCAGGAAACACCACATACAGAACAAACAGTCGCCCGAACAGCAACACAAGGAAAGTTTTATTAGTCTGTCAAAAGGTACATGGTCATGTACTGAAAAATGTCTGAACATAACGCACTTCTGGGAATGTACCTGTGCCCAGTTATACTTGAAATAAGGAAGCACAAATTGGACTACATCTTGTGAGTAGGCTGGGTGATCAAGCGCATTCACTTGTTTTTGTCTTTCAAAAATCGCTCTACAATGGCTGCATTGTGTACAGGAACATGGTCACGCAACATCCGAATGTACTTTATTCCTTTCAAAAGTCGACCCTTTCAGTAATAGTTTTCAAGGTTTTTCAGTACGACAGTAGCATCAGACAGGTAACGTATTAGCCTTTTAGCACAATTGTAAGCAACGCAGGTCATTGGTTTGTGAAAATTATAACATTTTCTTTACCGTGTTCCTTTTGTACTTACAGGTCACCTGGACTTTCTGGTAGCCAGTACAAATTAGCTTGCACTGTCCTTTGTTCAATATATTACACCCGGGTCTCATCACCTATTATGAGATGTAAAATATCATTTTAAGTGTATTTGTGGTATATTTACTGTAACCATTTGACCTTTAGACCGCGTTTGCATTTTCTATCCTTAATAAGTGAATGAAGAAATCCACCGTGAACAAATCTTATCACCATTATTTTGTTTTCAAAATGCAATCAACGTGATATAAATACAAGCCAGTAAGACTAGTTAACTGTTGTAAACTCAGTTTAGCATTTTTTATCAAAAGGAATCGAATTGTCTCAATATCCTCTATGTTGTCGTTATTCCTGGTCTACCACATTTCCCTATAGAATTGTTTTACCCAACGATCAATGTTCATTGATATATGATACTTCTTTTGAAAAATAGAACAGTAGTCAGACAGGAACTTAGGAAATGCCACATGAAAATGAAATTTCCTTTCTTTTGGAATACTCCTCTTACGTATATTTTGAACATTGTTTCTGAATTAGCATAGTATTTAATGTATTTATTCATGCTACAAGAGGCTCGCGAAACAACATGTTATAATTGGTCTTATGACCAAGACTAAATGTGTTGTAATTTCTACACATAGGTGTGAATTGTACTAAAATCAAATTGCACTGACGAGCCTTCCACCAGAAACGGGTAAAGCAACAACATGATAAGGACGTAATTGTGTTATATAGTGTTTAAAATGCAGAACGTGCCATTACAGTGAATCTTTCCTAAACTGTCGTTCATTTATTGAACATAGGAGTCTTAAAAAGCAGATGTTGCTTTATACAGGTCAAAGTGATGCAAAACGTTCCTATACGGGCGTTCTGTAATATTGTTGACCTACACTAAGCTACTACCTGCAATGCAGTCCCATAATAAGACCTGTCTTAACCTGCCATTCATTTATTGAACAAAGAAGTCTTAAACGCAGGTTTACAGCAGGGAAAACATGTTGCAGTTAAGGAAAAGTTCTATTGTAAATATAATTAAATGGAAGACCGCAATTGTATATGTTTTAATCATGACAAATTCTGAAAGCTTCATTAACAGTTTTAATGATGTATATATTTGATCAGAAGAGGACCAATAAATGTGTCTTCCCTCATATAGAATATTCTAAACCCTTATCCCACTACCCGCGACTTGATTTACATTTGCAAACAGTTTTGAGCCAAATGATACTACGCGTAGTTCGACGTATTAGTCAGGATCAATTTTGTTTTTTCACAGAGTTATAGTTTCGAATCAGAAGTAGGTGCACTAACACAAGGTCTAAAT
Source organism: Azorinus chamasolen (assembly GCA_963576725.1). Taxonomy (NCBI): domain Eukaryota; kingdom Metazoa; phylum Mollusca; class Bivalvia; order Cardiida; family Solecurtidae; genus Azorinus; species Azorinus chamasolen. The sequence continues at coordinate 40,285,665 of OY755235.1, forward strand.
TTGAAGAGACATTAGAGCAGGTTAATGGTTAATTAGTAACATCCGTAATATCCACATACAACAAAATAGACTAATTACACTACGTTTGGTTGTTTCCCATTCAACACATTGATCTGTATAAGAGACGTTCTAAGAGGCATTCCACACGAATATTCTTTTTTTGTGTAACTAGCGTTGTACTAGATGGCATTTCTTATAAAATATATACATGATAATTACATGTTACAGTCCGTAGCCTGCTGAAAACAAAAGCTGTCTGCTGAATTCTGACCTACGACAATGTGTACTTACTTTCGATACTTTAAAACGTTTGAGAGACTAATGACCGAGTGACTAACAGCTTGGATCATGAAGAGACGCCGAGTTACTCTGCGTTTTATCTGCATCCAATCTGTTACAAATACTAGTCAGATCGACGTATGTTCATGTAAACAGTTACACGAATAATCTTTTAACAAACGACTAAGAATACAAATACTTAAACTAACTATATTTTAGTATTGGTAATGAAATTGGGTCATATCTGATGTCTAACGAGCATGCTCAAATGCAGTTTATAAAGTGTATACTCGATTATAGCGATGCAGAACATAAACACTCGTTGTTAATGAAAACCAAATTAATGAAATATTACTAGTCGTATTTGACATAGCAGCAGGCTGATATTAAATCAAATACTATTCCACGGCGTTTATTTGAACAAATTAATGGCAGTCACGAAACATAACCCCGGAAGGCACACATATAGTATTACAGAAGAGTCCCGCTAAAGCAACCATATGGTTTATTAACGTAAAGTGTAAAGACAGGCTGTTGTTTGATGTTGGGCAACAGTGATTACAATTCGTTCTTATAGGAATTTTCCTTATTACGTTTGACCTGCATCAATCTGCCATTTATTTTAAAATCCTGAATTGGACTTCTTTTGAGTGGTCGTATTAGCGAGACTTTACTGTAGCAACAAACCTTCACGTTCCGGTAATATTTGCTATTTGCGTCGCTATTGTTTAATCAATAACTGTCAATTGCATGGTTGACTCATAAACATTGACCGACTTTGAAACGTAATTCTATTCAAGACTGCAGCGGAAAACAGTTTGGGTTTCAGTAAAATTTTAATGTTATTTTATAGATATGAAATATGTGTTTTCCTTTGAAATAATTTTTACATTAAGCAAACAAATGGATTCAAAAGGATTTATTTAGATAACACTCCTCCGTTACACGATTTTAGTTTCAGCTGAATAATGTTCACAGGCAGACCTTTGCAAAACACATGTACAGTAGTAGTAATATGTCTCAATTATGCTTGTTGGTTTCGAGTCTGCAAAAGATATATCTGCGTCCAGAATTGAAATGAAAATATTCCAACCTTGATTCAGACCCTCTTTCTAACATATGTATGAAATTCGTATGAATATATATACAACCTCACAATGGCGTTTGACAATATTTTGACATGACATGTAATGCTTCCTTTAATCCATCAGTGAAAGCACCTTTTTGCACAAAAATCATTCGTTTTATGTTTGTCTGGTGTTTTGGTGTCTTTGTACGTGTGCGTTTGTTCATGTTTGAAAGTTTCATCATCTCGTGTGTGTATCTGTGTCTGTGTGTGTGCGAGCGCGTGTGTGCGTGCGTGTGTGTGTGTGTGTGTGTGTGTGGGGGGGGGTACTTGCTGTCTGTCGATGTTTTGGTGATGGTTGCGTCTTCTGTGTGTCTTTTCCTGCTTTTTCATTACGATATTATTGTTCACATGTATAAAAGTATTTATCATTAGCGCGCTTTTCTGTGTGTAATTGAAACAAATATGTTCAATGAATGTATGTTATGTACGCACGTGTCTATGTGTCAAACGTCTGTGGTACACAGTTCGTTGTAACTATCCAGGGCGTTTTAATGTTGTTTTTAATATCTTAATTATTTAGGAAAAGTAAACGAACAAATCAGGTTAAACTATTTTCAATTTAATAATCAAGTGTCACCATTAACAATAAAAGCTTATTTTCTGCAAATACATTTTGCTTTACGTCAGTGTCTTTCTCTCGTTAAATAAAATATAAACGATAACCGCTAGTTTCAAATTATACCGTTCTATTTTATATTTATTAATAAGCTGATCATGTGACAATTGACTGGACATATGACGGCATGAAAGGTTGGAAGTCTAATAATTGTATATGTCCCTATATAGATATTTGGCGTATTTGTTTACAAATAATAACAGGTCGAATTAACGCCCTTAATTTGTAGCATTAGCTATTCAACCTTTACAAGACATAAGTCCTATTTACAAAGGTCTGGTGTAGTAATATCTGTATTGATATGTGCTTAACCCTTTTCCTTTTTCAATGTTTATTCCAAACTCCAGTACCTACTGAATAGTCATGGCCAACATAGTTATAGTGAAACATGGACGATGGTACATTGTAGCCATTTTGGAAAGTAAAGGCACATATCTTTCAAATTTCATTAGCAAACAGAGCAGACCAGGCTCCTATAGAAGCTGTCTGATCTAGATCTTCTCTGTTTGCAAATGCGTGTAAACACCTTTATATGAAGGAAATAGTTAATCACCACCGGCTCTGACGATAACTACACAGCGCCCTGTATATTAGTATAAGCTATTAGTAATCGAGTAATAACATGATATAATTGTCCGTGTCGCTTTTGATAAACACGGGGTTGGAAATAATTCAGGAAAGGGTGATGTTAGAGGTGAAGTCATCAAAAACGCGAAGCACACCCAGCTTACTTTAATATATGATACATACACATACACGGTAGCTTTGTTGAGAGCTGACATCAATCGTGTTCGACGAAAACAGATCATAAATACCTAAATGTTCTCAATATGTTGATGACATAAATTGAATTAAACTCTGATAATTTAGTGGAAAATGATATATTATAAATAATTCATACTCGCAGATGTTGGCATTATCTTCAACCTTTTGTCGTCTGCAAGTTTTCGTATTATGTATTTTGCATCCTATTTGACATGTGAATGTGCATATGATGTGTATGGTATGTGCGTGTGTTCGCGCTCTTTATTGGTTGTGACTTGGTGCTTGTACGAGACATTGCATTCAGCATCCATTCGGCGCTAAGTGATGACTTGTTTAGTCCAAACTATCCAATAAAGTGTCGCAGTGCCTTAAGTCCAAACTATCCAATTTAGTGTCGCAGTGCCCTCAAGTCCAAACTATCCAATTTAGTGTGGCAGTGCCTTATACTCAGCCAACCCGATACAGTACTTTTCAGTGAGCCTTATGTGACGTTATGGCCTATTTCACTCCTGTGTAAGTTATGACATCACATATTGTCTTTTGTTGGATGAGTGAGGTTTGGTTTAATGGTGATGTAACACATGTTGTCCATGTTGAGCGGACATGGAATAGTTCTGGTAAGGTTATGCGTGTATGTATATGTGCGAACGCACTTCATTTGTGCTTCGTGCGTGGTTTTTGTGTGAAATCACCTGCCCAATTTGTTCTATTGACGTCGTCTGCCACACTATATATTTTCCTCATTTTTCCTCAAAAAGTCGCATTAACAAATATTGTTGATCCTAATGAGACGCCAGTGCTTAGCGCGAACCACGCGTCAGTAATTGTTAGCTTAATACAATAAAAACCATCGTCCGTCCACTTCAGTGTGCAGGAGGATAATGGTATTATTAACAGTTTACACATAAAGTTCGTATCGTAACGATTTTGCAACCAGATACGATCCAGATCAGACTCGTGTTAAAGCCATCTGATCAGGGTCTGCTCTGTTTGCTTTTGAACTACAGTAGATCTGATTTTACAGTTTACTCAATATCCAAAATGATGCTATTTTGTTTAGATAAATATCCACGGAAGGACGGGCTATTAGCCGTTGAGCAGTGTACGGTCGTAGACAATATGGGCATACAGCAAACTACCAACAATGAAGTCGTTTGTGATTGCTAATGTAGATACATCTGAGTCATGTTAATGTTACTTTGAACAATTTTTGTCTTCCAAGATACTACACAAGTAACATTCAGTCTTCATAAGAGCGATTAACAGTAAATTACATTTAAATAATTCACGCCGTTATATCAGTCGCCTTGTATTATTTCTAAGCAATATGGCTGGAGTTGTAACGAACGCATCCAATGTAAAAGTCAAAATCTACTATACAAAATATTCAACATCGACTTTCAGCACGTACCTTGCAGAACATTTATAAAAGACCGGTATTATTTCATTAGGGCAAAATACTTTGACATGAGAGCTGCTTTTAAACTTTAAACGTTTATGTTTGGAAACGTCTGGGTTAGCATCTAAACTTCGCATAAAGACACAGCAAATCAATACTCTACACGAAACACGCGAACAATTTATGACAAAGTGTAAATAATTACAATGTAATTTACATTTGTTTAGTTGAGTTATTATGTTCCGAAGAAGTTTATAACATGTAATTCTTGTTTAGTGTTTAAAGCCAAGGCGAAACAGTGCTCATAGTTCTTGTTGTTTGAATTATGAGCATGTAATAACATTGGGTTACATTGTGCTGTACAATATTGAATTATATGTGATTAGTACAGAAGTATGTACTCAAACGGGTATGCATGCACGGCCGATCACGTACTACTAATTGTGGCGTTATATCGAATCCAATGAACGTGCACTTGCCATGCGCAGGCGAGATTGTTATAATTGTATACGTTACTTTGAATAATAACCACAAACAAAAATATACCACAAATCGTTGAACGATTACAGACAGTTTTATACTATCCCGTATAATGGTGTTAACGGATGCTGTGAATTCAAACGCAGAACGCATTCGAATGTCCGATTGAAATTTTGTCAGCAAATAAAGGTGAATCTTCTTAGTCGTACTTTGTTGTTTGTTTTACATATCAGTTCAGTTCCATCTTATTATACATTACATTTGAATAGGAGACATAATTATAAAAATGTTGCTGTATTGTCCACCCAAATAGACAATTACAGTATTAAGTTGCTCTTTCATATCCACACATATCAAAACGTCCAGTCTTGGAACTGTCATGCCTTCTGAGGCATGAGACAATTAGTTTGCAATCATAAGACTAAGATTCGATATCCATTGTTTGTATACTGTAGATAAACAATGGTTGTATACACGCGTGACTACATGGTACAGAAACTTTACAAATTGTTTGTTGTACAATTCACATCATTATTATATTAATCACTCAAATATTCTCTAATCTTTGTTTTCTTCTATATGAGCATCCCAAATGTTATGCCTGCTTGTCATTTTTGAAGAAGGTGTTTTGTTTCAGACTAATTCTTTTTAATATGAGGAGACGCTTAACTTTAAGATCATAGATCATAGGGCATAGTCAAATGAAATACTCTCTGAACACGATACATAAATGAAATCACACAACTTACTGTATTTATTGTAAAGGTTATTTGTTAAAGGCCAAGGCCAAGGAAAGAAGACTGAGTTTGAAACAACGTTTTGAACAAAATACAGAACAAATCGTTTAACACTTCATACTTCATTTATATAATACGACGATCAACCATATTGCCTGTCAATGTCAGATGTCAAAGATGAATCTCACAAGTGGTACGTTTTGTCTAAAGCCATCTTCCTATCTTTTCATAATAGAAAATGTGTATAATTGTATTTTTCTAAAGTCTTGTGTCAATTGTGTTAAAATGTGACAGGAAACACAACACAAAGAAGCTAGGACGTCCGTAAACCGGTTTAAACCCCCAGTGGTGATTTTGCAACTGGCCGTTCTAGCAGTACTCTCTATGTCACCCTTGCTTGTGCCTGTGTTTGTTTGGCGTCTTTGTGTATTTGTACTTGTGCGTTTGTTCATGTTTAAAATGTTCATCTCGTGCGTTTTTGTGCGTGCGCACCTGCGTGTGTGTGTGGTTGTGTATTTTTGTTACTTGCTTTCTATCCGTGTTTTTGTGGTGGTTGCGTTATGTGTGTGTTTCTTTTCCTGCTTGTTTTTACTACTTTTACATTGTATAATTCAAGCTATTGAAGTTGCCTTAAATATTAAGACCGTTGTCAATTCTGGTTGAATAATTATACACATGCATTATGTAAATATGAACTAAAATATTGTTATATATAATTTGACATATTCGTTAAAGCCACTTTTATCGAGATTGGATTCCTAGTATAAGCAAGATACAGGACTGATGCTCTTCTTCAGTGGTTCATTTTGAGGCATTATCCTATTGGGTTGCACTACTTGCTATCCATGTAATTGCAACCGTATTCTTGAAGACATTGTGGGCAATCTCTATTCTTTATTCTTCTTGCACAATGAGCCGTTACGAATATGAATATCGTCGCAACATTAGGAACGGTATAACCCAGACACATTGTCATTTATATATTACACAATAGCATGAACAGTGTACTTTTGTCTGAAAGGCATTTGTGTCAAATTTCTGAGCAGAGTTTCTCAAATATGTTTAGAAACGAAATAATAAATGTCAAACAGTTAGGATCCTGATGAGATGCTAAATTATGCGGCGGCTCATTGGTTTTCTGTTTGCAAAAGTATCACGCCATGCCTGTATGGACACACGTTCTTGACAGAGGAGATCCCGCGAAAGTAAAAACAGTAACGCGTAAATAGAAAATTGCAGACTCGGTTTTATTGAATCTGTTTATGAGTATAAACTTGCATTCGATTTTCATCATCTAAATCCGTAATCGAACGTAAATAATTCACACATTCTAAGCTATCATATTATCATGACTATAATGTTGTTAAATCAAAGCAATAGAACATGGTTGTAACAGTGAGGTAAAGTTGACACCACAGTGAATTCACAATAGACCAGTTTATACAAGTGAGTTATCACCAAGAGGGTCGCAAATACATGTAGATGGAAATTTTGTTCAATTCGTGGCTGAAGTCAAGACACTGGCAGCGGTTTCATTACCATCCATCGTTTGTTCGGTGTACCTTTTGTCTGCTGACATCCGTAACAAATATAATGACAGATAATTCGTAATAATCACTTCCGTTAACCATTTCCTCCATAAATACGCATTTATACGCCTCTGTAAAAGTCGTCTATTGAAACCATTGTGATAAGTAGAGCATTTGCTCCTATAGGAGCACATGCTCTATTTATCACAATGGTTTCAAGCTAAAACATTCTAAAATTTTCCTCTTCGCTAGTTAATGCTCCTTTTCGGTAGATTTATTCAAAGAAGTTATATCTAAAATAGCCTATGAGGTAATGGGTTAATCCTTTCAAAGTGGAATTATCCACCACTGTTTAAAGGTAATTTGTATTCAGTATGAAAGGGTTTAATTTGTGAGAGGATTTGAATATCAAAAATTGCAGACATCAGATGGCTCCTCTAGGACTTTGATCGGGGTTTACATGGTTTGCTAATGGCGTTTAACTCGTTTCCCAAAACTGCTTATCTAAAACACGCTTGTTTTATATGCATTCTCTCAACTGTTGGATGCAGGCACGGCTGCGGATACGCTAGTAGAGTCAATATCACAAATCACTTACGTCGATAGTTTGTGACAGTTTCAGACGACTTTACAGATTAACATGCATGTCGTTTGTATTTGGGGCATTAAGAATCAGTGATACCTGTTGCATAAGTACTTCAGTGTGGTTAGTGTGCATTTGACTATGATGGCTAATATTCAATACGTCCAACACACAGTTACTGACATCTGGTTATGTTGTGTATCATATTGCTGACGTACGCATCAGTTTGAAATTATTATATTGGAATAGTTTATAGTAAACAAAAAACAACAAAAAGCATTGACATGTTGTTTGTTGAAACAATAAATACATGTTATTGGATATATATTAAACATGCGATACATGATATTACTAGATTATTTATATAGTAAGGCCTATGTTGAAAGTGTGGACAATGGTTAGTTAGCATAACATTTCCGATAATGTCCACCACGTACACAAACATTTCCATTAGATAATAGCAATTGGCTAAATAATAAGCTTCTGTTCATTAAGCATATCATCGAATTCATAATATTGATTGTAAACCATTGAATATGATCTCAATAATATAATGATTTCCAATATATGTAAGGGTAGTAAGAGCATTTCATATAGAAAAAGTTTAAACTCGTTAAACGTTTGTTCGCGTAACATTATTTGCTACGAATTTTGCTGGATGGAACGAATTTAAGAAAAAAGTTGAGGACAGCAATGTTGTCTGAGGGAACAACGCAGCATGCACTGGGATGTTTCGTGCCAAGAATAGCGTTTCTGTGTGAACTAATTACTACGTGAAGAAATCTCTGTTAGTTACAATCATGAAGTAGGTAATTGTTTCAAAGAAAAGACACACCACGCAATGACTATTATTGTCACGGCAAGAACCGAGCGATGACTACTGTATTCTGTACACTACAATAACAAGCGATATTAGAAAAAATATAAAACTGCACCAACCCTTACACCACTATAACAAAATCAGGTTTACAAAGACTTGACCGGGTGCCATTTAACTACGTCCGAATCGAACACGCTTTTGAGTAACTATTGACCGGTTATCAAACAGCTTGGACCCTGATGAGACGCCAAGGTACATGGTGTCTCAACTAGATCAAAGTTGTTTGCAAATGACAGATAATAATGAAGTATTATATTACACGGGATGAACGGCATTGACCTATTCGTAGACCATACATGCAAAGCGAAATATATTTTCAAGACATATATATGTATGCAACGCAGACCTGCATTTTGATAGAAAAATAGTTTGTTTGCTCAGTTACACCCCGTCGTTAACATTAACACGGAAGTATGTGATATTTTCGAAAACAAAATTGTAACTGTATTTTATGACCACAAAAATCAAAGAATAGTGTTAATAAGGCTGTTAATGGCACGTGGAGATTTTGAGTCTTCCATTAATGTCTTGAATGTCACGAAACCATACAGGGTACACCGGATTCGACTTATTTAGACGAGTGTTCCGGTGAACATAAAATACATAGTATATTAATGTCTGATAATGCGTTGTCCTGTCATGTTTACGTTGACAATAATTACAGCTTCAACACTTTGTTCGAGAATATGCAATGATTTGAACTTTAAAGGTCATGTTTGTGCTGTACTGTCATGTTTACATCTAAAATAATTAGAGTTTCAAAACTTTATCCGAACTCATTAATGACATGGCACGTATACAAGAAGCACAAATGCAAGTTACCAAAGTGATAATCTCTACAACAAACGCACATTTGAAATAAAAACATAAAACATAGTGCTGGTTATGGTCAATTATTCTTATGAATTTATCAATTTGACCTCAACATTATCAAAACATTCATATGGACTAATGCCTATAGACTATTCATAGTACAAAAATGAGTAATGCAGGAAAAACCACATACAGAACAAACAGTCGCCCGAACAGCAACACAATGAAACAGAAAATGTACATGACTATAAAAACAACAAGAGACGCACAAAGACAAAACAAACATACAATAGGGGGAAGATGGAAGTACCGCCTTGGATCGGTCAGTGACAAAAGTCACTGGGGGGGGGGGGGTTAAACCGGTTTATGGGCGCCCAACCTCACACTTATTCCATCCCCACCATAAAAGACAAACAGTGTAAATAAACGTATCCCCTCTCCGACTAATCTACAACAACCGTGACGGCAAATACAGTGGTAAAGTGCATGTATAACGAAAACATTTAAGTGAACAAACTGTATCCACCTATCGCTAGTGTACTCACTGATTGAGCTGCAAACAGAGTAACTGTAGAAAAGTAAGAAAGGGTACGACAAAAACGAAATAGTACAGATATCCGACGTTCGCCTTCCATTTCTGGATTTAAGAGGTCGCCTTCATAGAGTACTAAACCTTTCTTGTCGGCGTACATGCAAAGAGGCCAGCGTGATTGCCAACTGTAAAAGGGTTCACAACCAAACATGCAGTATGTTGTAGTACTACATGATCATATCCCGTTTTAATGAATTTTTTAACATATTTGATGAACAAAGTGAGAAAATGGGTATGTCCAATAATTTTACGAAGTTTGTAAATGACATCACCATAAAAATCAGGATGTGAAATACCGTGTCGCAGAAGCGCCTTGAGATTACATTGGTACTTGCCAATAAGCGAGAGATTTCGATAGTAAAATTTAGAGAAAGTTTTTCTTAGTTTATGGTATCTATATCCTTGCTTAAGCAGTTTTTCAGTTAAAATGAGATTTCGACTGTTAAAATCGTCAATAGATGAACAAGCTCTAGCAAAACGAATAAGTTGAGATATATAAACCCCGTAAGATGGAGCACGGGGAACATTAAAATCAAAATCATCTTTTTTTGTCATATATTTTAGAAGAAATCATTCCATTATCAATTTTAAGGTCTAGATCAAGAAACGCTGCATAATTGTCGGACGGGTTAGCTTTATTCAATTTGAGTTCTTTAGGATAAATTGTAGGAATCAGAGCATCAAAGAAAGGGTTATCTAAGTTAAAAATATCATCCAAATATCGACAAGTTTCAGTGAAGGCTTTTATAACATCTTCTTGTGATTGAGGATTCAAACGCAACATGAAATCTCTCTCATAGCAGTACAAAAACAAATCTGCGACGAGTAGTGCACAATTCGTACCCATAGGAATACCAATTACCTGGCGGTATATAGCATTCCCATAACGTACAAATATGTTATCCAAAAGAAAGGTTAGTGATTCGCAAACTTCTGAGCAATGTTAAACTTTCGCCCTGTATTGCACTACAACGTCATTGTTTATACAGTAACACATCTCTATAACGGCCACTAAAGTTCATGAATTATTTTGTGTTAAAGGCAGGTGGCTGCTTAAAGCAAGGTGAAAGTAAAACAGAACGCTCCTTTTGGAGCGTTCTGTTTTACTTTCACCTTGCTTTAAGCATCCACCTGCCCTAAATACCAATTAATTAACAGAGTATATGTTTTACTGTATCTTTTTGGTGGTTGCATTAGAACGGTTTTACTGTACGTACATTTAAACAATATACGTAATGTGCTTAGAATGCAGATAACATTTAACCGTTTCCCTGTTCAATATTCATGTAACAAATAATGACATCATGAATATTTATTAGCTTTCGAAAATAAACCTTTGCTTTGACAGAAATTGTAGAATCGGATCTATATCATGCCTAAAGCAAACATAGCGGACATTGTAAGAGTCGTCTGATCTAGGTCTACTCTGTTTGCAAATGCGTAAAAATGTGTTTATTTGAGAGAAAGGGTTAATAATGCATAGACTGCTTTAAAGAATGAATAGGTGTATCCAACTGTAGGACTTATCGATTAATGTTCGAAGGACACAGATGCATCGATTTTATTAGCTTATGAAAAACCTAAAGAGACATTTAAATACAGTGACGTGCTTACACAGGCTTAATGCAGTTTGAGCAATGCAAGCCTAATAGTTTACTACAGTAAAATATCTCTAAACCAGACGTTTAAATTAGCCGGTGTGTAAGGTGGGATTGTCATGCAGGGCTCCAAAATTAGCTTTCTGTGTGATTTACCCTGCATTAAATAACATTCTGCCTAAACAGATCTAAAATAGTATTTACTAAATTCTGATTTAGAGGGGTTTTACGGTACTTCAATATGCTCTATCAGCAAATGACTTTATACATTTGTAAACATCTATATTATTATCAAATATCAATATATATGTGTTTTATTATAAATTGTCTGTTTATTATAAATTGCCTGAGCACCTTTTCCATGGAATATTATGTTGTAAGATATACTAGGATGTCCAAGTAATTACTCGGTACGTAGACATATGCTATGGTCATCGAGTATTAGGTTCTCAGAGTGGTAAGAGTTCTGAACTTAATGGCCGATGGCAAATGTTTGCCTCACGAGGGTCAGGTGAATTAAACGCCATGAATTATCACATAAATTAATACAGATACAACGAAAAACAACATGATGTTACTATTCTTCATTATGTTGCGGATAAACAGTTGATTATTCTTCCAAACAGCTTTTTATTCTAGTGAGACGGCATCTGATTAGGTTATGAATTATTTATACACGAAAGATTCATCTACTTGGTGGCATGGACGTTAAAGTTATAGAGGCATCAACGGTGTATGGACGAATTGCAGCAATGGTTTATTTGGTTGTTGACTATTTTACACCAGATGTGTATTTCAAGTGCAAACTGATTAACGGGCTCGACTATTTACAATGTACGTACTTTTTACTGTTTAGGTATTTATCGGGCGTTAATTGTATAAGGTAAATGGCTCTCCTGTTGATTGAACATTATTATATCCTGGTACAGCTGTGAATCACACTTGTTTTACCTTGTTTGGTCTTAACGATACAGTGCTCTAGCAATTTCCGCAAACCAAGAATCGATAAGTGTAATAGCTAAATTGAACTGCATTACATGAAACTAAAACAAACGAACCAATACCGATAATTGTCGCAGGTGATGTGGAAAATTCTTCATTTGGGAATTGTAAAGGTGTGCATTGACTTTTAACCAGCTCGGTGTATTTTAATCAATAGGAAATGTGTTTATATGTTTAGCTTTTCTTTATCCATTTTATCTAAAACAACACTTTTCTAGAATGTCGATCGGTTTGGAGCAGCCCTATTTTCAGAGGTTTTCGCAATTTCAATTTTGCCCACAGTTACTAAAAGGTAAAAAGGAAGTACTTTTTAGTTCTACTTATACGTTATACAGCAAACTGATTCTAAAGCAACTACCAATAAAAATGCCTATGGTGACTTAAAGGTAAATGGTAGCTTAATTTAGGACGAAAGTTACGCAGAAAGCTCTCACAGGAGCTGTCTGCATTATATTCATTGAACATCAGTCAACCATTTAAAGACATGTTTTGAAATATATCCATGTTAGGTTTTGTCTTTAAGGGTTTTCTGCAATATGTGTATAAGGGGCAACTGTATAAGGGACGACTGCGAGCAAGTGAAACAATCATACGACGTTGTTGAACACGCATGCCTTTGATGGGGCTCACGAATAATTACTGCAGTTAGACATGTTGCAATTTAGTGTCTCGGTGAATTTTAATCGTTCTCATTTCGTAGGTTAATCTTAGAACGAATGAGCCTTTCAATCGATAAATACGAAGAACCTAAATAAGAATATTTTTTATTTATATAAATAATTTGATAATTTCAACGAAATACACCATTAATTTCTCTAATATGCCATTTTACCAGATCTACTCCTGCAATACTTGCACAATATGATAGCGTCTGATTTGCTGTCGCAAGATACTTGTTGAATTACAAGGAGAATGTAAATAAGAATACATAACATGCGACTCTTGAAGTCTGCTGATCACATTGTTTTCGTTAACCCATTTACCAACGAGGTCGCCAGAAAGCGATTCATGGGTCTTATGATTATATTTGCAAACAGTTTAATCCAAATGAAACGCCGAGTAATTAGTCGCTATATCAGGATCCAAACTGTTTGACACAGTAGTTACGGTTTAGGGAAACATAAAAAAATCTACCTTGAAATCGTATTCTTTGCAAACGAAAACGGTTTTCACCCCGAAATAGTTAATAACATGATTTGTTTACAAATATGTCCATAATTGTAATTATTTATCGACACTGAAAGCCGAAGGCATGTTTTCCTCCTGATTCACCTTCTTTCTATATGCATTTGTGTTAATAGTTTTTTTATGTACACCTTGATCTGTATCTACGACAGACGGATTGTGATAGTTATACATCTATATTTCATGTTTATGGTGGCAGCATGTTGGTATTTCAAGTTCATAAATTCAGTATTTCAATTTGATGAAATCTCGATTTTTAATTGTGTATCTGAAATTCTTGTTTGAAGCTAGTGATGGCTTACCTTACTCTGAGGAAATAATTCACAAGGATAGTGTTGCATACATTTAAAACGGTATTTATCCACGCCTAAAAATAAATCATGAAATGCTATCAAACATTAGCACGGATAGCACATCCTTTCCCAATTATTATGTTCCAGTGATTTCCGTTGATGTCATTATGTATACACCGATAGCCAATCCATTGTGCAAATTTATTACTAATTTCACGGCGATCACGCCACACGAGCACGTAATTATTACTCAGTGTTATTATTGTCACCGATAGCCTTTATCGTGGGCACTACTTTGGTATATTGGAGACATACGTGTATCTTAGCCATATCGCAGCCAAATACATTTAGCTTGCTAAAATTACCATCTGCTCAAGGTTTCAAGGTGAAGCGTTCTCCAATGTCTTTTGAAAGGCGTGCGTTGAATGTCAGACAGTTTTCGATCCTGATGCGACATTGAGTAAATCGGCGACTCATCTACAATCGATCTGTTTAAAGGTTTATCTCGTAGCCCCCTAGAGCGGCGTAAACAATAAAGACGAACGAGCTTTTCATGGCGAATCCACAGGTTGATCTAACACCAATTTTAACGCTTTGGTAGCGTCATGTGATCTTATTTCCAGCAAGAAACAATTTCTATACAATGTTCAATAAAGTGTACCATCCTAATAAACAAATATAAGACGGATTTGGAATTGTTATTTGTTGGATATTAGTTTGATTTATTTTAATGGTTGTTGCTATTTCTCTCAGTGCTATTAAACTGGACAAACATCGTTCGGGAACTACTGCACTTGTATTTACTGAATTAAATAAGAAATCTCCATTAAACTGGACTGTACATACCTCATTACTATTTAGAATGAGTATTTGAAAGTATGCTTATAAATTAGACCCAGTTATGATTGCCATAATTTTATATATATACTCTTTAACACGGGTAGCTGTCTGAGTTAGAATTCTGACACCAGCAGCGTGTAAGACAACGGCGTTCAGTAGCGAATGTTCACAAGGCTGTTATATTAGACTGTGGGATTGTATTTAACTCTCCAAGTACACACCATATTGTATATGATGACAGTGAAATACCTTTCGTCACCACCTTAACGAGGCATCATTCATTCACAATGACTTCTTTTTATACTCTTTTAAATATTCGATCATGAGTTATGTTTGGATAGATAACGAAGAGATGTTTCGTAGATGAATGTAATCGTAATACAAATACATGTACCTTGCTAGTACAGTGCTCCCTCTCTACAACGACACCATTTGGGATACGAAGAGTGTATTTGTTGTTCAGAGGGAGTTGTTATAGGGAGGGAAAATCAAACATAATTAGATCCCCAGATAAGGTGTATTTCGAGAACTAAAACCGTTATGCCTCAATCAAACTCTATGTTGTGACCACTCTTTAGAATCGTCACAAAGTGACGATTCTAAAGAGTGGTCACAACATAGGGTTTGATGGAGGCACAAATAAAATACCATGAAAAAAAGTTGTTTGTGGAGCTTTGTTATTTCGGAAACAGTGACAGGCGTTGTTGTAAGGAGGGAATCGTTATTGAGAGGGTCGTTGTAGGGAGGGAGCACTGTACCTTGCTAGTATTGCATTATTGTCAGGTACACTAACGGTTATAAATAAAGACTGGTTCCATATATACAGACTGTATAGACTGGTTCCATGTATACAGCCTGTTCCATGTATACATACTGTTCCATGTATATAGACTGTTTCCATGTATACAGACTAGTCTATATAGAGTATGTACATGTATATAGACTGGTTCCATCCATGTATACAGGCTGATATCATTCATACCGAGTAGTTGCATTATCTTGTCCTGTCTGACGCCGATTTAACCTTTTATCCGCAACATAAGTACAATAGGCCACTCCATTTCTGAATAAAAAATATACAAAGATATTACTTAACAAAACGATTTGGATGACAAACAGTGCCGATCCTGATCGCAAGACTCATGTCAGGGGATCTTTGATCTATGTCTACACTGTATGCAAAGGTCTAATATACTCGGTTCCTGCACATTAATGGTTAGCGATGAATGCTTTAGTTCCCCCCTCAAGTTGTCAGTCTAACCATTGAATAGTTGCAGTGCCAACGTAATATATCTTTACAGTAATTCAATGTCTCATCAGCACTCAAGCTGTTTTACACTTGCTCCAATGTTTCTCAAACCCCTGATCGAATTAGAAGTAGTCAAAATTGCACCAGATAGAAGCCTGTGCAGGCATTATTGTTTCAGCGCGAGGTAATTGTCAATATGATGAATTAGTTGCATGCTATGCCGCAATTAAAACAAACTATTGAGTGACAAATTGATAGCTCTGACAGTGCGATGGCAATTTCTACATTTGCTAGACCTTACTTTTGTTATTTCCGATTCATTCTTTACTCCATACTGGATGACAATGAAGCTATTTTGACCACAATCTTTGACTCAATGCCATTTCATACGCATTTCATTGATATGAACGCTTTTCTACGCCAATGCAAGCATTTGTCAGAGAATAGAAACGGGGTATTTATTTTTTAACCTGGAATAAACATAGAATATTGACGAAGTATTTCGATATATTTAATTCAGAAGTATAATACAATAAGCCCTTCTAAAGATATTGTTTATTGAAAACCCCTGATGAAGCTTTCTGCATAACACCACCGCATGCCTTTAAATCCCAATAAAACTCATTTTGTGGTCTCGTTTATTCTTAGCGAAATCCAGAACGAAATTAGACTAGTATGATAAATGATAGTTTAATTTATTACACTAGCTATGTCATATTTATCTAAACTGTTACATCGCCAAACAATTAGTATGGGTAATGTATAGCTTCGCTTTAAGTAATCGAATGAGGGACACAAATCGAGTTATTATTGAGACGTTAAGCTAACTCATGTATTTATAGTAACTATAATAGTTTTTAAAACCCGAACATCATACAACTCAATCCAATCCTAAATAGAAATATCAGTATTTATGTCTTCGACGGTTGTTTTTCTACATAGTATAACCACCATTCTCGACAAATGTCAGGTGGTTTCTTAATGCAGGATCAACGTGAGGCAGAAAACGCCTTCTGTACTTTTTTTTTTAAAATCCAGAATAACACATCTTTTAAGTTTTCGTATTAGCGACACTTTTCTTGATCTATATGTTGCAAAACTATGTATTCGTTGTGTTTATTGTTTTGCCTTCTCTTTTGTTTCTTATATTCTGTTTAAATATCACATGTTCACCGATTGGTTTCTTTTTTATAGCAGTATTAACATTCGATTGGTCTCTGCCATTAAACATTGGTACTAAGCAATTTACAGTGTTGTTATATTTTCTGGTTATTCGGGATCCTTAGTTTGATGTTTTTAGTTTTGAAAATTGAATACTGCTTCAGCTGGTGCTAGTTGACGTGAGTAGTGTTGCACTTTTAATTACTACTCATAAACAGACTTAATTAAACCGAGTCTGCAATTTTCTCTTTTTGCATTTCTACTTTTGCTTTCGAAGTATCACCCATTTTCAGAATATTTGTATCAAAGTACAATGACTATTGAGGTATGATAGCATGGTTACATTGCAGATAAAAGACAATATTGCATTGTCTAGCAGATATACACCTCATATAGGAAATATTTTACTGTGGAAATGAAAACCGTTATTTTCAAACTTTTGAGCAATTTATATTAGGTATATCGGATTCGGTTTCTCATTACTATAATATTGTGTGGTTCAGCACTTGTAATTGGGTACTTTACTCGATGTTTTGACATCTGGCGTACAATTAAAGAATTAGGAATATGAAGCACATGCATTCGTTTTACACACACATATAAAGTATACTGGAATGTGTGTGAAACAAAGGATTTTTCTGTTCCCCATTTCGATTTATTTTATATCTGTTTTCACTGGAAATGTTAGAACAGTATCATAAGCTGTGCATGAATAACACAACCTTTCTTCTACATGATAGTATCCCCTGTAAAGTCACGTACTCATGCAGACTATGTTGATAAACTTTGGTCATATTTCAAAACGTTCCATGCATACAATCGACACGAACATGATTTAACAGTCAGGTGAAAACACCACTGCTTTGGCTCATTTATCTTTTCCAATTCTATTACCAGCCGTTAATTAACTTGAATTATACTTAAGCTAATGCCTTAACTGTTATGGTGTACAATTTCTATCGTACATCTCCGTTTTTATACACATGGCCTTTGTTGGATTTCTTCTGTCGCAGTCAAATTACTTTGAATGGGAAAACATTAGGACAAAACTGGTATATGTCACGCAAGAAGTACGTCTGTTCTTCAATTAACATACTTATTTGTAAGACAATTGTACAATAGGGTATGGCAGTAACCTACCGGGATTACTTCATACATGCTATCTAAACATGAATATTTAACAAATCAATGAACTTATATTAGGAGTGAATATAAATCACATACAATGGTAATGTTGTTTGCATAATATCATTAGAATTTCAGTAATTGTTTTAACCCTCATCCGTATTATCCGCGAATTAACATGAAACAGCATGAATCCAGACGAGACGCTGGGCAACTCACCAGGATCAACGGTGTTTGACACTCATTAAACTGTTTCCTAAAAGCTTAAACAAATTGAAGGAAGTCGAGTTTGTCGATAATAGATCCAAATAGGAGAAGACATTATTGATAAGGGTTAATACAAGTACATGTGTCGTCAACGGTGAGGTCATGCTACATGTATTTGACTTTTATTCCCAGCGTTGCGATTTGCAGGTAATTGTAAATAGGGTGAACTGAATACTTGTCGTAATTTTGTATGAAATCATTACATAGCATGTTTTATTAAGCACATGGTGAAATATGTATTCGTGTACATGTGTGTATATGTGTATATATGTGTATATGTATGTGTGTATATGTATGCAAGTGTATATATATATATATATATATATATATATATATATATATATATATATATATATATATATAAATGTATGTATGTAAGAAAGTACGTGTATGTATGTCTATATAAGTATATACATTGAGTAAGTGTAACTGTTCTGCTGTTTGAACTGTACATTATTTGTTTGCCCATTGTCAATACATCTATACTATATGACTGGTGTATATGTGTATATATGTATGTGTGTATATGTATGCAAGTGTGTATGAATATATGTTTATACAAATGTATGTATGCATGTATGCATGCATGTATGCATGTATGTATGCTTGTATGTATGCATGGATGCATGGATGTATGTATGCATGTATGCATGGATGCATGTATGCATGTATGCATGTATGTATGCACGTGACGTGTATATATAAGTATATACATTGAGTAAGTGTAACTGTTCTACTGTTTGAACTATTATTTGTTTGCTCCTTGTCATTACATCTCTACTATATGACTATATGTTTGCATTAGCTTATGTTATTTGTGTATAGACCGGAGGCTTGAATATGCAATAAACACTTGAATTGAATACATCGTGGACCTTTCAATGTTGGACATATTCTGAAATGTCAAAAAAAGTATAATTCTGGATGTTTAGACCAGACGGTAGCTAAAAGCAGTGCGTTCGGGTCCCGCATATAAAGCGTTAAACATCTAACTAATTACTTAAAATACAGTTAACATCTTGCTTACCGGAATATTCATATAAGCATTAGTATCGGTCTTTATGAGAATTGGTAGCTTCATCATGGGTTCAAGTCATGCAGAAACTGTAGGAGCTTTCTGTATGACTTCAAACCTGCATTATATATACGCATATCTAAGAACCTCTCAATTCGTATTCACTAAAAGCTAGGAAAAGCGAAGTGTTCTCATGCGATCATTTAAATGCATTTTCTATTTAAGCATGCACAAAACCTTATCAGATTAGATAAATAATTACAGAAACTGTTTAATGTTTAAATCATCGCATGATGTACACACTTACAATTCCTTCATTTGTTAATATGTGCTTCTTCTGATGCATAGGCAATATGTCGCATGTTGTACGATCATTAATTAAAACTGATCACATTTTATTGTGTTCTCCACAACTTCATCTATTGATTTAGTATTTCAGCTTGATATATACCATTTGAGAAGATTTCCATTTTGATATATAACTGTTTGTGCACGCCAGAGACCGATATGTGCAAATAACATTGCCTAATGAAGTGGAGAAAACATTAAATGAATCCATTGTTTGTCAAGGATTTTGATAATGAAGTACTGCCAGGCAAGAGCATTTGGTTACAGGATTCATTTAACATGTTTCAAACCCAAACAGGTATTCAAGGATGGCAAACAATGTTTGTGAAAAGCCAATTTAAAAGGAATAAATGTACATGCTTGAAGAGACTTTCTGGTATTAGAGCGTACCGGAATAAACTAGTGTCAAAATATCATAACATATACATATATGATCTGTAACGAGGTGTCATTTGAGATAACGTTTCTTCAACGCAAATGCAAATTTCAAAGGAATAAAGCACATATATAGAAATAGAGATTGAGACAAATATTGAAGTCCCTGATCAGACGCCGCCTTGAAAAGGCGGCGTCTGATCTGAGACTGCACTATTTGTCGTTGTGCATTTATGCGACTGTGGCGGTGAAAGGGTTAAACGAGTGGATAGGGACATAATCTCAAGCTCGTTATCGAGAGGTGATACAAATATGTCTTTGTTCAGTTTGGAGAAATATTATGTCTAATATGGGCACTGTATCATTCAAAATCATGCTTTTAAAAATTAAGACAATACAATGATCCAGCTATTTATCAAACCATACTCTTTATAACTTTTTCTCTTCATGTGTATGTAACGCAGGCCTACCCAATTACGCAGGTTTATATAAACACGTACGTGTAATTGATATTTTTCTGCTGTTCAATTTATCTGAAACAGTCGTTAAAAATATGCATTCCAAATGTATGAGACAATATTTGCATGGCTACGCTATCAATGTATTGATTGTTCCAGCATCCAGGGCAACATTACAGTGATATAGTAGTGTACAAATTGACTCTTTTTCCCAATCATTTTAACCCTATATTATACCTGTAAAATACCCTGAGCTTAAATATGTATCAGGTACAATTTAAAACTACTTCCGATTCAATCTAACTGTTGATGAACTGTTGACCGAGCGTCAAACATGTTGGATCCTGATGAAATGCCGAGTTACTCTCTGTCTAATCGTGTTCCTGTCCGTTTGCAAATGTGACTATTGTCTCGAATAGTGGGATAAGAGTTGATACATTGATTCATAAACCATTATGAAAATGTAACGGCCTATTTTATTTAGGCTCATTTCCATGTTCATCCGATGTTTACCCTTATTCTGCTATGTGCGACATGATATTTAAATCCGCAAGGAACTTAGATATAGAAGAGATTCTATGTCACTTGGTGTCTTATCAGGATCCAAGCCTTTCGAAACTATGTCAGCAGACTCACAACTATAAAAACGAATCTGAAGTATGTAACAACTGCAATATACTATTGGACATTAGGCAGACAATATATTTACGCGAGTATAAGGTTTAATATTTCTCCTGCGACTAAACGTCGATTTTGCAGTTCCAGCAGGGAATACATCAGGCGACGCAATATCATTATCGGGGCATATGTATACAGCCTATCTTGTTTGCTTTATATATAAACCGTTAGTATGGGTGTTATTTATACTTTAATTGACATTAGGGCACGATAGAGTCAGAACATATTGTTGGCATGTTTATACTACAGGGGCATATTTTCAGCGTTACACAGTAAATAGCGTAACCAGCGGGACATATGAACTTGTATCATGCTGCCCAAATTCTGGCATGCAGCATGCATATGTACTTGCTTCAGATTCTGAGAATCTACTGACTGAGTGTCAAAGAGCTATTGTCCTGATGTATGGACGGGTGTTTCACTGGATCAAAACTATTTTCAAATCATTATCAGGTCGCACTTTTCATGATAAAAAGAACATTTCCCTAATCAACATATTTATATTAACCTGTAGTATTACAAATTCCAAAGAGAATTGTCGGCTTAGGCAACACTTGTAGGATCAGTCTATATAGTTTTACAAGCATACAGAAAGACCCGGATATGATCAGATAGGTCATACAGGACCCTCTACCTCGTTTGCAAAGCGGGAAATGACATTTATATGAAGTGAATGGTTCATTTACGAGAAGTGTACAGTCTAGTGGTTTCAAACTGCTCCCTACTGCTACAATACAGTCATTGACCATGTTGCTATCAACCTTGGAGTTTCTAAAATAGGCATTTGATGATAAGTAGATATAAAACTGGTTATATAGTTCTGTTATACCAAAAGAACAGAAATCAGGCAAAAGTTGCCACACGAATGTCCACAACAACCCAATGAACAAGATTGAATCCCCTCTCACACACAAAATCAAAACATTGCCCCATGCATGCTAACCGTGAACAAAATCAGAATCATGGAAAACAGAAAACTAGATGTGACGCTATAAAGTTAATTTCAAACTGTATGAGGCACGTTGTGCCGGGGGCTGGTTTTTACAGTCTTACAGTCTTGGAAGCCTCAAATATAGGCATGCGTTTTCATTTTACCAGCGATCAATGTCGACGTGAGAAGAAAAGAATGTACACGTGACAACATTACACATGCATCGCATTCCCCTGTATGCCAAGGCAATACAACACTGTCTAGCAGTAATGGGTTAGGCATATGTGAACACATTCTCTGAAAACTGACCTTTCTATCGATTTGTTCTATATGATTATTAAAACATTTTACGTCCGTACATTATGTACATTTCTCTTTTAACTCGTCTTCAAACAAACGATGTGTTATACATTTGCAAGCACAGTAGGAGTATTTTAATGGTCTGCTCTGTTAATTCATGTACTTGATCTGATTCAACAGTCGATACCAATACCAAACGTTCACATGTACATATGCCATTATAAACATTCAGAAAATATATGTTAATGATGCCATTGATTCTTACATGAATATTCAAGCAGAGAATTACTTAAAAATCCCAAAGCAATCGCTTTCACACAACGTGTAAACAATGTCTATTAGTCATGTTATACGTCAATAATATGAACAGTCAGCTATTATTTATAATCAGCATAAATGGTGTTCAGATGTTTGGAAGATAAACTGACTTTCAACCAGACACGTTTCCATTTCTATTGTGTTAAAACGTTTCTCCAGTAATCTCGAGTCGACGCACTGGCTAAATGGCATTGAGCCGGTCTTCTTGTTCGTTATATGATGCCTAAAATAATCCATGAAGTCATTTAATCCCCATCACAATTTGGAATGGAGACAAACATAGCTTCAGCTGGCTGCTTGAAGGGGCATATAATAATACCGTCTCTTATTTCTTCCAAACGCTGCAAATATCAGGATCAAGAATTTCAAGCACACACAATTGAAATAGTGATATGGTAACACAAACATACCATTGATTTGTGAAACGTTAATAGCATGACGGGAACATAATTAAATGTTACATATGACTGTCCGTATAAATTACAGTGTCAATTATTCAACGAACGAAAGATCTTTGATGAAAATATAACTACAGTAAAACCTCTCTATAACGGCCACTAAATTACATCAAGTAGTTTGTGTTAAAGGCAGGTGGATGCTTAAAGCAAGGTGAAAGTAAAACAGAACGCTCCTATACTTTCACCTTGCTTTAAGCTTTAAGCAACCACCTCCTCTAAATACCAACTATTTAACACAATTTAGTGGTCGTTATAGAGAGGTTTTACTGTATAGGAAGTTTTATAAAATACATTATATTTTGAACGTTTTGCTTGATTGCAACCTTCGTAACCTTTTACGAAGCGAAATGTAACATTGTTTTAAATATTTTATTATTTGGCATAATTTCATAATATGTGTTATTCTGTCATTGGATTTACATGCATAAGCATGTATCTAAACAATAATGATTTCAGTCCAGTGATGTATCATTTATACTCGTAAGATCACTGTTTGGGTTGAAATTTGAAATAATTCAGAACATGAGAGATTAATGTCATGTGATCGCATTGCGTATATTTGATCGACGTGTTATCAGAAACACGATAAAAGCACTGGTCCAGGAATGAATTAATGCGATATAGCACACATAAAAAGTTCTATATTTGCTACACAATGTACGCATACTTCAGGCATGTGCATTATTGACTGTGTAGCCAAAGGCTTGCATTCTGATGCGACGGCGAGCTACTCGGCGTTTCATCTGTGTCAATGCTTATAAAACTTATATAAGTCTGAGTACGTTCTCAAGCTTTTGATTGGTCAGATTTGAGCCTTTGGCTCAAATCTGACCAATCAAAATCTTGAGAACTCAAATCTGACCAATCAAAAGCTTGAGAACGAAACTCAGACTCAACTAAAAGCTTTATAAGCATGAACCCTGATTTTTAAGTGTTTGCTAATGCAAGTCAGGGTGTGTTTAGAATACTCATACTTCCAATAGTATTGAATATCAGTGTAAATATAGCTCCGTGATAATTTCAGTGAACGTATTACCACAACCATTTCGAGCGCGGTTGGTGCAGCGATTTATTTCGAGTCTTAACTCTTTCGCTGCCAGTGTCGCATTTGTGATTATCTATACCTACAGTTTGGATCCAGAAGAGACGTCGAGTAACTCTGTGTATGTAGGATCCAAACTGTTTTTAAAGAAGGCAGAAGTAGGATGGGGAGGTATACATGGTAAATGTAGCAGACGATAACTTTTGTGGACCATACTATTTTGCATCTAAATAGTTAGTTACTACACTAGTTGTTCATTGTTTGGTTATGGAAGCAGACAGGCTGCGTAAACCCTTTCCTTCTTATAAACCCGTCCTCCTTATAAACCTTTCCGTCTTATAAACGTGTTTTCACGCATCTGCAAACAAAGTAGACCAGAATCAGAATCCCATAGGAGCCGTCTGATCAGGGTCTGCTCTGTTTGCTAATGGAAATATATATATTTGTTTACTTTCTAAAATAGCTATACTATACCGCTTTCCATATTGCATTATAAATAACTATTTTGCTCATGAATATTCAGTAGGTGTTGCAATTTGAAATAAGCATAGAACAGGGAAAGTGTTAACCCATTCCCATTTAGACCGTTTTTAGAACCAGCCTCTTTGAATAAATCTACTGAAAAGGAACATTTACAGTAAAGTTCCGCTAATGCGACCACCTAAAAGAGGTATACTTCTGGATGCTAGATGCAGGTGGTAGCTTAATGCAGGACAAAAGTAATGCAGAAAGCTCCTAGAGGAGCTTTCTGCATTACTTTTGTCCTGCATTAAGCAACCACCTGCTTATAAAGGCATCCATGTTTATTCATTAAGTGGTCGCATTAGCGGGGTTTTACTGTATTGAACAAAGAGGAAACTTGTGATTTATTATAAACAGATGATTGCTTAATACATGACAAATTAATGCAGAAAGCTCTTATAGGAGCTTTTATAGGAGCTTTCTGTATTACGTTTGGCCTGTATTAAGCTACGACCTGCAGTACATACACCAATAATTAGACTTTGTTTCATGGTCGCTTAAGACAGGTACTACTGTATCAGTCTTGTAGAGAGATACGAGTGTTCATTATCCCATTCATACAAGTAAATATATGGTAAGATTTGCATATTGTTAAAGCACTTTGTTCCAGTATTCTGTCCATAAATCACTGCGTGAAGGAACGATGTCAGTATCAATGTAGCAGCCGTGTATAAATGCCCATCTCTATCGAGGAACAAGCTTTTTTATACAAGTACTGAGATCAGTTATCGAGAAACTATGACTCCTAACCCAATACAGTAATAGCACCCGACTCTCTGGCACTCTGAACATTTGTCAATAGACAACGAGAGAGATAGGATGTTTGCAGGCTGTGGAGTTGCATTGGTTGACTGGAAATGTGATCATAAATGTATTGGACTGTATGGGACCCTATCAGCAGGATTTCTACTATAGTAAGATCTGTATAATTATATATTTGATGCAGCTTATTGTTAATGTTTACACACTTATACTGATTTATAAGGAGCTGTTATCATGGATAATAAGTTTATTCGCCGTCCAGTTGTAAAGGCACGCATGTATGAAATTATGTTTATGCAAACTTGTCAAGAAGTTATTTCCGTATTATGAAACACAACTCTTGTAAATACATTAATTGTAATAAGCTAAATGCGCACTGGTGTATATGCTTGATAAAAATGTAGCTTAATCATATTTTGTAAATTTGTGAAATGCCTTTACTCCTTATCCTACTATTCGCGACAAGACATGCATTTGAAAACAGTTTGGTCCGGATTAAACGCCGAGTTAGTCGGCATATAATTAGGATCAACGCTGTTTTAAACTCGGTCAGTAGTATTTAAAATTCTTGAATAAACGGAAGTAATAAAATATTCAGCAGATCCAAATGTGAGCGAACATTACTTATACAGGCAGGGTAAGGGGGTTAAAATGAAACATAACAACAATAAAAAAGTGTTACCGTCTAAACCACTCTAAATCACCAATAATATGCTAGAACATCTTTAGTATTTTGTGTTCTGGGTCGGTTTCTTTAATCGCTGAATGCAATGTGATGTTTATGCAGATCTGACTTGACAATAATTATTGTTTGTATTTCGAATGATGAATATGTTATATTATTAATATTCCGAGACGGTCTCTATATAAAACGGTCTCTTATGCCATACGCATAAATCACGTAGGTAACTTTAATTAATAAAACTTAGATCCGGCTTAGGCACCACACTAGAAGACATCTAATAGCAATTGTATGAACAAACACGCGAATAGATAGTTTTACTATTGGTTTTTATGCTACATGTATATAACTTTTTAATTTGGTTGAATCTATACTAAACGTATAATGTGATCTATATTTCCAGGGCTTTTTTTGTTTTGTAAGATAATTAATTGGAGACAAAATACAAATACAAATGAGAGTATATATGTATATATGTTACATTTATCTTTATATGTCGCTTTATTTCAATATAGTAGCATAAGGAGTTCAATAAATCAGTTCAGTCTCCGAGCTGATTTAACTTTTTCCTTCATATAAACGTGTTTTTACACATTTGCAAACAGTGTAAACCGAGATCAAGCGGCTCCTATAGGAGTCGTCTGATCAGGGTCTGCTCTATTTGCTAATAGATTTTGATATATCCGATCCTTTACTTTCTACAATGGATACAGTGTTCCACCTTCCATATTTCATTTGAACTATTATGTCCATGACAATTATGTAGGCATTGAAATTTGAAATAAACATCAAACAGGACAAGGGTTAACTATTTACCTGATGACATTCCATGTAAAGAATCATGGCGCCATTGATATTTATTAGCTTTCTTTTATAATGATATAAAAACACAAGTGGTTTTAACATAGCATAAACTGTATACTTAGATCTATATAACTATGTCAGCAAACACGGTAGACCCTAACCAAACGCATCCGAAAGTATCCGTCTGATCTGGGTATGCTTTTATTTGCATGGACGTCAACACGCCTCTATCGGGGGAAATGGCTAAACAAAGCACTGTGATATTTAATACACCAAATGCATCAATCTAATATTCGCGTTTAATGAACCACAATCAATAATTTTCATTACCTAATTACTTTGGGTATCCTTGAGACTTGACGTTTCTATTGCATGCTTGAACTCGTTGACGAATCCATTAATTATATTTTTTTGCTATAAATTTTGTTCCATAAACATGTGTAAAGTGCGAGTACTAGAACCAAACCAATATTATAAAAACTAGTTTATCAACACATGCAATGAATATTCTCCTCGCCAAGGTTGCATCAATAATGTTTTAGAATAAACGTATTTATAAAAAATATAAATTATCTGTATATATATATATATAAATATGAATGTACAGCATAACTACTGAAACTATGTTTGCACATAGATATATTAATAATTTCTCCACGAGCTGCTGTTTATTTCCGTACTCATATTTGTTAACTGTATACGAAGTTAAACTAAATTTGCCGACATACTTTTTATTATCTTAATTGGTTCTAAATAAAACCATTTGGATACCCGACCTTTATTTGAAATGAAGGAAACAACGAATCTTAAATTCATTTCATGATTGAAGAATTTAAAATGCTTCTCACAAAAGATCTATATATTAACATGTGCATAAGTATCCGGGTATAAATTGTGGTGAAACAGTTGATAGGCTTAGCCGGTGTGGCTTGGAAGCTCAGTCGGTGGAGTGTTGGCATAATGAGCCAAATGTCCTGGGTTCGAGTCCCAGTCGAGTCACAATTTTTTCACCATGTTACATTTGGCGCACAACGTAACCCACAGGTTGATTTATACCTCGTACACACCTAGAGTTTTTAAGTTATTTACCCGTTTCACACAGCAATAATTTTCAAAACACTAGTCACGTTTAATGTCTTGCTAATATACAGCTCAAAATGTTACTCCACTTGCAAACGGCCATAACGGGCTGTGGATTTACTGTTAAAGCAACATACCCTAACTCTTTGCA
Organism: Azorinus chamasolen; assembly: GCA_963576725.1. Taxonomy (NCBI): domain Eukaryota; kingdom Metazoa; phylum Mollusca; class Bivalvia; order Cardiida; family Solecurtidae; genus Azorinus; species Azorinus chamasolen. The sequence goes on from OY755235.1 coordinate 40,314,111, forward strand.
CGCTAAGTAATTTTTCGTCTGCAACAATTGTCGTCTGCTTCAATTCTAAAAATAATTCTCTCATTTTCTTGCAAAATATGGTCAAAGTGACAAACAGTTTGGATCCAAACTGATTGCATAGGTAATCACAGTTTCGCCTCTAGCGTGCAAAGATTTAAATGGTTTATCATAACATGTTGGAAAACACTTCAATTAGTATAACCAGGTAGTTTTACGTACATAAACTGCTTCTAAGAATTCGCAACAACAAGATGATTTTTAGTTATGTTTTAGTCTGCTGTGGGCGAAAGGGTGATTACGTACACAAAACCTTTGGATCCAAACGAGACGACGAGTAATTCGGGGTTTCAACAGGATACAAACCTGTTGATACTTAACCCTTCTCTTGCTGAATTTTAAAATACATTTCTTCTTATTTACTCATGCCCTGTTGTATTTATATATATCTTCACTGTGTACAAGTATTTCGATATACAATCACTGCTGTGGGGTGCACTAGTTGCACAATCAACTTGTAAATAGTGCAGACCTGGTGAGACATCTTCAGGAGCTGTTTCATCTGGGTCTTCACTATTTACAGGTAGGTATATAGCAAGGGAAGGGTTAATAAATGAATAAGTGTAAGGCGAACCAATTGTGACAAGTAATGTCTAGCAACAACAATTTGCTGAGCAGATTAACGGTGAAAAAAAAAGCTTTTGATAAAGCAGCATAAAATACCAATCTATGACTTTCAATATATTTTGTTTAATCTATGAATATATTCCTACTTGTTGTGCGAAGTAAGACCGATCGATCCAGTCAGAGAATTAAATTTATAACATTCTAAATAAAACCTTTATACCAAACGAACGAGAATGGAGAGCTGGCGTAAACAGCTGTTATCAGATATTCAATCAATCATAGATGTGAACTACATGCTACATCACACATTCATCACCTGTTGAACTACATGCTACATCTCACATTCATCACCTGTTGAACTACATGCTACATCACACATTCATCACCTGTTGAACTACATGCTACATCTCACATTCATCACCTGTTGAACTACATGCTACATCACACATGCATCACCTGTTGAACTACATGCTTCATCACACATTCACCACCTGTTATAATCTTTATTTCCTTGTGCCCTTTTGTATCCATTGTTATAATCGGACGGAACCGTACTTTAGTGTGAATGTAAGTATTTCGCTACCCATGGCGACTCTGTGATCTGCGAAAACGTACTGGAATCAGAGGGGTCTCATCAGGATCAATCTGTTTCCTACTTTGATTATGTTCGATAAAGAAAAGGGAAGAAAATTAAAAAAGATTTTTTAAAGTAGACACAGATTTGCAGACGGCAACACTGCAGCGAGAACCATATTTACCTTCAAACTGATCTTTCCTTTTAAGTCACACAAAAAGGACCGACTCCATTGTTTTATATCTTAAATTGTCTTTTAAATACTGAACGTAATCATAGGAATTGATATAGCGTTCGGTTGGAAACGTTGCATGGAAAGGAGTTATTTATTTTGAAAGATATCTATGCATTTCACGAGTTTAGTCGAATTCTGCTTTTCAACAAAGTTAAAAAAAAAAGCCTTTACTACGCCTGTGCAAACAGAGATGACCCAGATCAGTCTGATCAGGGTATGTCCTGTTTGCCTATAATATACTTAATATATAATTATTTACATTCTGAAATGGCCAAACACTGTCTGTGACCATATGTTAAAATAACAATTAATCTTATTAATATTCAAGGTGTATGTCATTATTTCTGACATGAATATTCATGAAATAATCTGTTACTCATTACCCTGTACAAAATATATCTGCTCACACTCGTACCTGGAGAAACAATTACAGTAAAATCTCTCTATAACGGTCACTTAATTGTGTTAATTAGTTGGTATTTAGGGCAGGTGGCTGTTTGAAGCAAGGTGAAAGTAAAACAGAACACTCCTATAGAAGCGCTCCGTTTTACTTTCATCTTGCTTTAAGCAGCCACCTGCCTTTAACACAAACAATTGATGTAAGGTAGTGGCTATTATAGAGAGGTTATCCTGTAACCGAGCATCATAGTTACCCGGCGACTCATTTAGATTAAAGCTATTTGAAATATGAGTGAGGCCGCGAACAGAGGTAGTATAAGGATTAAAAGTATTGGAACGATATTCCCAGTCAAATTTCCTTAGAAATATTAGCTCTTTGGCTGCCAGGTATTGTTGTCTGCAAAAATATGTTAATTTATTATTGATGGTTCTTTTAGTTTGATGAAAATGAATAACAACACTTCGGGGTATAATTTGCAGCCAAAACGTTTACATAGGCACATATTCGCTATTTGCAGCGGATGAATTAAGTAAAAGAGGCGGAGAGGCTTCTGTCAGAATAGAACACTTACACATTGGCAAACAGTGTAGAAAATGAGTTTATGAGTGATACTATGGGCCATTCTAATTCATAACAGTGTTCTGAATTTGGTCATTCATATTTGAAACTATTCATAGGCATAAATTCTGTCAAAACATATTATCAACCCCTGTAAATGTAACTGCACATGTGTTAAATATAAGTCGAAGGTATATGTCTCTTGCATAAATGCTTTATCAAGAAGAAAAAATGATCATAAACATGATCTCAAATTTGGGCAAACCTCTATACAATGCAGTGATACCCCCTTTCTCCGAGCGCGTCGCATAGTTTCAAACTGAATATATATTAATCAACCGCTGCTTCGCATCCCAGTGTCTGACAAGTTCGACACGCATTCGTCTAAACACTTGCACTTTTACAAGTAGCCTTGTAAAAGGTAAAAACCATGTCCAGTCTTTGAATTCTAACCAAACTATTGGTCTTGGTCTAAACGCTTGAGATAATTCAATAAAGTCTAAATTACGGATGCGTTTCTCGTTACGCAAGACAAACGTAAATTGTACAATTTGAACCAACACTATGGTAACGATGTGTAGTATCATATTTCTGAACTTATTTGTCAATAAATTTGATCATCTCGTTCATAATCAATATGTACCTGAATTAAAACCATCGGCAATATTTTCTTTATTTACGGAAATGTCATCACCGTATAAATGTGTTTGAGGATATATCGTGTGTCTATTGAATTACTATTGTTAACTCGCGTGAATGGAATTGTTAGATATTCCATTAAGGTATGGAATGTGGCTGAAAAAACGTATTATCTGTAAAATAACTTCTTGCCTCGTGGGATTGTCTCTCATCGTGTTTGCCATTGACCCACTATGGATGAGGGCTCGCAGTTAAACTGATATGATCAGATTTTGATTAATATAAACAAGACCTCATTTCCCAACAGGATTGGAGTACATTAATATGAATTGCCCCAGAAAATGTAGTCATTGCCTCATCGCTAATAACATTGTCTTCGACTTCAATACTTGTTGCACCCTAAATACATATTTCTATTTGATACATTTACACCTTAACTAATCATGTGTGTGCATTATTTTAACTTAAGCGTACAGAAAACCCGTTAAATCAGACATTCAAATTGATATAAAATCCAGGTTTTAACAGACAGACTGCAGCTTAATCATAAATACAGATGCTCCCAAAGACGCTTTCTGCGTTAGTGTCATCCTGCAGTTAGCAGGCACCCACCTATACCACATAAATATTCTTTACTAAATGTCCAGTTTAGAAATACAATTAGGTAATGACAAATGGAAGTTGTTGTTGCAAAATGTATGAAACAATTAGGTACATTTCCGTGTAATATATACGTGACATGGAAACATGTGAATCGAAGCATACTACTTAAGTATTTACATTGCAATTCATTGAGCATTTATTTCATCAAATATGAATGCTATTTCTAAATTCGCAATAACTCACTGCTTGCGGTTTAAATACTTTGCATTTCACATTCAATAATGTTTAACTAACTATGTTATGTCTAATTAAGTTTAATTGGACTAGTCCCGTTTCAGTAGAATTGCGTTAGCCCTATTTGACGTTTAGAGTTAGACTATTCATTTTACACTTAGAACATAATTAGTTTAAGACCTAGCTTTGGTGAATGTGTCCGGTTATTACGTATATTGATGTCATTATATTTCAACAAGATTTGATTATTCTTTGTAATGGTTAGAAATATGAATGTAATTAAACAGTCCATAAACATAATTATATTCACTTTTAGAATGGTAGTATTTGAGCAGAAGTAAGGAATAACGTACTCGGAACTAAGGAATGCCTTGTATCGAGACTTTAAAGCAGACGTAGTGATGCAAACAATACATATTGTAATACATGTACTTACATATTTATTTTAATACTTATATACATATTGTAATATTTACATATATATTGTAATACTTACATACATATTGTAATACTTACATACATTTTGTAATACTTACATACATATTGTAATACTTACATACATTTTATAATACTTACATACATATTGTAATTCTTACATGTACATACATATTGTAATACGTACATAGATGTAACTCTTACTTATACTCATATATTGTAAAATTCAATATATATTGTAATACGTGTATATATAATGTAAAACTTATATGCATATTGTTTTACCTACATACCTATTTTGAGTATACACGTGCTTGAAATGCTCCAAAAAGAGTGAAACTTTCTTGGGTTTTCACTAGCATATGTACAGCCCCATACATATATTTTTCCTGGTATTGTGTGTCTTTAGTGTGTCTTACTCAAGGTCAGTTGATGTCTAAAAACGCTTGTCTTTGGCATATTTCACTAGGACATTACTAGGGAAATTAAGGGGCGTAGCTGATGATTATCAATCGCGATGACTGTTGCATTGGCCACGGAGTGGTGGATCTTGACGTTTCATTTGAGTTTGGTGACATAAGTGGGCGGACACAATATACCGGTAGTCACGGTGTTTCCCTTGAATTGCTGACAAAAATGTACAGAAAAGGATGATTTTGTTTTTATCTATAATTCTTAAATTAATTCAATTTTTAATAGTTTTATTGATATCTCTATCTCAAATTTCATTTGTTTTAAATATTCTATACGCATTATATATATTCAATTCTGTACATGCAATTTAATCATGTGAAGCGCTTTTGAACGCACACATCCTGTGTGAAAAGAGCGCTATATAAATGTGGTATAATAATAATAATAATAATATGTAAACTGATGAACGAATAACACTGGCATGAATTGGCACCAAAATATATACACTTTAGACAAACTTGTGATATAACTTAGCATTCAATACCTTCTAGAGCTACAAACATATAATTATACTCTTCACTTCAGATGAGCATGTGAAAAAAGCCTCTACAGAACATGCATCGCTATGATTGGACGAGACCACACTCAGGATAATTCTGAACTGGATACTGACGCAAAGGTGAGAAGAATGTCTTTAATCGTAATCAAAAGTGTATTCGCTCGAAGAACATCAGACGGCATTGCGTGCAGACGACGACGTACACAGCATGCATTGATTTAACATACTTAAATATCACTTTGCCTTGTTAATATTATGTTAGGAATAGTCTAAACGGCTCGTATCCATTTTAGATTGTTTATCGGAAATATTACTGATTGTAAAAGTCTGAGGAATGTGTATCTTCAATTTTAATAATAACAATCCATCTGTATTTTTAAACAAACCCAGAGTTATTCATCAATTATATAAACATAATCTACATTTAAACGGTAAACTGAACATTTTTAAAAGAAGTGTTATTCCAGTGTACAATCTATCGTCAAGATTTTACCTGAATGAATCAATGAATATATTGTTAGCATTGCTAAAGACGCACATGTTGTGCAGGCAATATATAGTAAATGTAAAGCAATAAAAAATCAAAATAAAAAATACAAAAAACAACAACAATTGAAACAATTTAGAGAACTCATATCCATTTACTTTCATTGAGTTACATACATATTCTGTAAAGCAAACAAGACACACGTACTTATAAGAACTCTTTAATAATGCTATGTAATGAACCATTTACTCCAGTGTGCCAGTAAGTTCGAGCACTTGCACTCATAGTTTTTCCTGGTCACAACTGAGTACTTGAGTGAGTACGCATACACGTATCCAATGCCGTTTGATACCAGTCTGATATTGAAACACAAATACATGTTTTTATACTAGAATGCAGAAGAGGAAAATAACAAGAGAAGAACAAATAAGACGTTTGCAACTTTAGATGTTCGCTTTTATTCTGAAATAATTCAATGTAGTTTTAGAACTGTTTAGTGTCAAACAGATTAGGTCCTAATGAGATAGACATTCACTTACGCGGCGTCTCAAACGGTGTCTGAAAGGTCACTAAGGTTCGCCCGCAGCGCTTGTTTCATTATTTGCAACAGTGTATTGGTTTTATGCGAGTCATGCATTAGTAGCGGAAAAAAAGAGTAATGTACTGATGTGGCAATGATTTTACTTGTTTTCCTCGAACATTTGTAATACAGTAAACCCTCTCTATAACGACCACTAAATTGTGTTAATTAGTTGGAAGTTTGGGCAGGTGGTTGCTGAAAGCAAGGTGAAAGTAGAACAGAACGCTCCTATAGGAGAGTTCTGTTTTACTTTCACATTGCTTTAAGTATCCACCTGCCTTTAACCCTAAATACTTGATGTAATTTAGTGGTCGTTATAGAGAGGTTTTACTGTAATACAATTTATTAAAAAATACTATATCGAAGTGTCATGTAAATAGAGGAGGAATGATTACTATTGCAATTTATTGTTCTATGGTAAATTGCTTGAAATTTAGGAATTGACATTCATTGTCAAGGGAAGTGTGATATTCACTAATAGCAACCTATTGATAGCAATTTAATAAGGGTAGAATTGTATTCAGTATGTTCACATTGTCTTATAAAATGCGTTGGTTTATTTGTTATTATCTCAAAGCAATGTATTACTTCTTGGTTGGCTTAAACATTAATATTAACTCGTAAACCTTTCCAGCTTCAGCCGTTTTAATGAGAAATTAATATCATTTTGAATATTTTATATTTATGTAAATAATCATTAATACAGTGACATCGCGATACTTCGAAATGTTGTTAATGAAGAATTGATGCCATTCTAGGCAGGTGACTGCTTAATGCAGATCGAAAGTCAGGCGAAAAGCTCCTATAGGAGCTTTCTGCATGACTTTCACCCTGCATAAGCTGCTAACTGTTTTAAAGATCAATAATTATACGTATTTCAGTGTTCGAATAATCGAGTCTTTACTGTACGTTTGTCTCCTTACACTGTTACATTACGGTGAATGTGACATTTAAATTGTCGGAATGACTATCATTGTGTATCATTATCTTCTCAAGACACGCACCAGACTTATAAACATGTTATATTCTATATGAAAGACTGCTAGTTACTTATCCCTTGATGTGCGGAAACCCGATATATAAGGCATTTGAAAACAGTGTATACCCATATCAAAGGGTCCCTTAGGGAGTCTTTTGATACGGGTCATTAGATATCAATTTCGTCATTAATAAAATGTTATGCAAGTTTTTGTTTAATATTCAGAACGGGGATGGGGGAGGGAGTCAGTTTTAATCGTTCAGCAGATTAAGGTTGGACCTCATTGTTATATTCCGGTATTAACCTCAATGGGACCTATGTTAATGGCTCTGCAAAAAGGGTAGAACCATTCCATACGGCTTCTTTAGCCGTTGTCTAATCGGATACTTTTCTTTTCCTTAGGAATTTATATACTTTCTACACTTTATGTTATGGTTAATATATTAAGAACATTTCAACTAATTGCTATTCACACAGTCAATGTTTCTTACATGCATACTCATAAGTCAAAGGGTTTACAGCTTAAAAAACGATGATGTATTGACCAATTGATAATGCTTGGATGGGCTAACAATAATAGTTAACAGCTTTGATCCGAATTAGATAAAACTATCCAGCGTTTTGTTATGTGTGTATTTGTCAGTTGCAACAAAATATACATGTAATACCAAAATACACTGAGAATGCGGTACGGGATCAGCTATATAAAGGTTACACATGTTTTCCCCATCGATCGTATTGCAGGGATGGACTGATACTTTGATTAGGTTTACAAGGCCGCGGCGTAAAATCTCATTCATATTTATTGTTATTGATACCTTTGACAGCGTTCAATCGAGATAAACAGCGCCCTGGTTTCCGGCAAACAAATCCGGCATCCAGTTACACTTAATGAACGCTTACCGTGCAGGGCTCCAATCGATAAGCAACTCGGGCACTTACAGTCATAAATAAATAATCGGTTAATCAATGGTCCACCATTTGTTCCACAGTATCAGTTCTATGTAACAATAACAAGAAAACAAAAAACTAAAAACATGAACGTAATGTTGTCAGATGAAGGGTATTTTATAACGCTTAATACATACTAAGAGACAGAAGCCCGTTTCTCTGTGATATTTGCGAAGTCAATAAGTTGATTGACGTTGGTGCCTGCCCGCAACTAGCTTTGAGTTGAAAATATTGATATGGTGGCTGAGAGCCACTTCTAACGCAGACTGTGACTGATAAAATATAACCTCGTTTAGACAATACTAATCAGCCAGTGTGCAAATATGTTCACCAGCACACAGATACCGTGATCGGAAACACCCGAAGAAACCTATAAAAATACAACAGAGGCATTCTTCGTCTCATCTGGATCCACACTATTGGCAATATGTGAGTCAGTTTGCGGTGAGCTTGTGAAACCGAGGCAATATATACACACAAACATTGAAATAACAAATGGTAGTTTAAACGATACCAGATGTCGCTAAACGTTTGGTCAGTATATGAACAACGTTAATAGAGCTGCTTTAACTCTCTTTTTATATGGAAAGCAAATCCAAACTGGAACTCGGACAAAACATCCATTTTTGCATGTTTGGATTTTCGCAATGATATATTGATATGTGCAGTAAAGCTTTTGGAGCTTTTTGCTTGGATTTCACCGGGCATTAAGCAGGAGAGTAGTTACTGTATAGCCTGGTAAATACCATTTTAATTCATTGGCATAGCCGTCTTGACTGGGTCTTTACTATGTTCCTTTGCCATATCTGTAGATGGTATAAACTGTTTGCAATGTTTAATACAAATCCATGAAACATACAAAAGTGTTCCAATAGTTTCTCACCAAAGCAATACATGACCTTTATCATGTAGAAAACATTCTGTGGAAAATGATGATTTGTTGCATATTTTAAGTTGTTCCAGATTTTGAGAGAAGTAATTACTAAACATAAAGAATTAATTAAAATGGACTTATAAACATGTATTTATATATAAACCACTGCTTCCTATATTAAAAACGTACTTAAAAGAAATATGTATATACAGAAAGCTGATTATTCTGTGGCGTATGACAGGAATACACTATAACAGCTCTACAGCTAATTTTGAGCACAGGAAAGAAACTATCGTTATCCAGGACAAAACCTTTTCAAGACTGCAAATAATATATAATCTGATTTAGAAATTGATACGTCATAGCTGTTTTAGTCCACCTGTGATGAACAACTCGTCCGAGCAATGCACACATAGATTTGTAATAGCTTCCATATTGGAGTCATACGCTTCACCAACACATTGTTCACTTACTTTAAAAGATATTGATCACTGCTCAGTCACCATACGTCCAGCACACTGGCTGTTCAGATTGTATACGGTTTACAATATTAACCCTTAAATGCGAGAATGAGTTGGATGCCACATGCAAACAGTTTAGGCCCAAATGAGAGGGCTCCTAAACGTCTCTCTGATCAGGGTCTGCATTATTTGCCATTCAAAGTCCTCGAGTAACTTTAAACCTTTCATACTACGTGGATAATATAGTTAAGCACGGATGGGCTATTTATTCAATTCAGCATTAAACGGTTAAATAGCACACTTTCTTGACGTACAGGTGTGTTCAGCGTAGCATTATCTGTGTATGGCATACTTTTTGGTATATGTTTAAAGAAAATATTCCAACAATTAATATCTGATCATTGATCACATATTAATGTCGAAACGTCTATGTTTGGCAGTAACCAGTTGTTGCATTAAGCATGCATCAGTAACACTTCATTTGCCATGTTGCAATCGAACCGTCATGTTGTTATAATTTCATGTAATAAGTTATTAATCAAGACAACTATTAATTTGTCGCTAATGCATGAAATATTACTATTTTGCAAAATAGTTTCACTTCTCTTAGTAATACAAACGTTTATAGGTATTTGTGTTAATCCTCTTGTCATGGCCAAACGGAATGTCACGGAAACACATTTACTACATCAAATATTCGCCTTTAATCGTGAAAAATCATAATTCCAGTGAAACATTTCCATTTACGTTCAGTCGAATTATGGAATTATTATGGAATTAAATTAATTAACAAACTACACCAAATGAACGATGAACGACAAGATAACAGTTTTCTGGATAAGTATATGCAGGGCTGTAGGTAATGTGCGTACTGACCTATCAACATATCTCAGGCTAACACTATATACATCTAACGGATAGCTCTTATGTAAATTATACACAATTATGTTAACCTTTCTCTTGCTGAATTTTAAAATACATCTCTCCTTCTTTACCCATGCCCTGTTGTATAATTGCATATATCTTCATTGTGTACAAGTATTTCGCTGTGCAATCACTGCTGTGGAGTGCACTGGTTTCACAATCAACTTGTAAATAGTGCAGACCCTGGTGAGACAGCTCCTGCAGGAGCTGTCTCATCTGGGTCTTCACTATTTACAGGTAGGTATATTGACGTGAATAGCAAGCAAAGGGTTAAAATACTCTGGCTCTACTTTTATTTCTCTATTGGACAACTTGTTTTTCACCAAGTCTTAGTTACAAAAGAACTATTGAAGGATAGTACCTTTCTAAAGAACATATTTTTAAACAATAAAACTTTAAAGGAAACGACCAAAAGCAAGAGAAAAGTAGCTTAGCGATTGCAATTGATAGTCAAAACAAAGTGGGCGAATTCTTTAAATGTATTTTAAACGTATGTCAGGCATTTTTACCTTATGAACTACGCGTGAATTTCACATGACGCGATAAAAAAAGAGAAACAATAAAAAAAATAAGTTCGACTATGACTGCTAGAAATGACACGTATTACATTTACATGTCCATGTTAATTAGCTGATTATGTTATTTACTAGTATAAGAGTTTTTCAGGCTAAACTATTGATTTGCTATTTATACCAAATAGCATTAGCAATCTTAGCTTTGAAATATTGCTGGTATTCACGACACATCTGAAACAAAATCAAGTCCATTTATTTAGTAATACATGTGTTATTTATTTAGGTAACATAGTGTTATTGCATTTCTAAATACGATTATCAGCAACTGTGTACTGACTTAAGCGGTCCAACTGGTTTAAACATATTATATTTCTGTAATTTACAACATGCATATATAAATATAATTTCTAAGAATACAATTATACGGATCCTCAAGCAAAACATGTACACCGAGGATAACCATCAACGACCATATAATTAGGGAATGCACTATAATTTGTATTCATTATTTTCAATAATTTAACGACTCATAGTTACCTAACATATTTATAACAATTATTACATTTCTCTGATTCCTTTATTTATCTACCATACTTTAACATGTGAGGATTCTTCGAGACGATTCTAAAGAGTAGCCAAAACCAAAGTGTTTGTTGGAGAAATGACGATAGTAGTGTTTTAATTTAAATCTTTGTTTATATCTCTGAATTACTACTTTTTATACTTTCAGCAACGCCCGATTAAGCACTCATTTTGTGTATCGCTCAGACGCGATGTTCACTGGAAGAGTCTTATTCTGTCTTTGCTCATTTATGGATGCCTTGGTGCCATTGCCTGGTGTCGCCTTGCCGTAATCACAACCGTCGTCGTCTACTATAATCGATACATCTCCCAAAAGGAGGTCAGCAAAAGCAGTCCTTGCGCGGATGGATATATTTACATTCCGATAGCATTTGTTATTCTTCTATATCTCGTGTACCTGGTCGAGTGCTGGCATTGTCACACGAGAATCGAGCTGAAATATAAAGTTGATGTACAAACGGTGTATCACAAAATGCGGCAGATGCGGGAAGCTTTACCAATTGTTTGGTGGAAAGCAATGTGTTACCATTATGTAAGACGAACGCGGCAAGTTACACGATACAGGAATGGCGATGCGTTCACTTCGACTCAGGTATATTATGAACGCGTAAATTCGCATACTGCCGGGTGTGCGTTTAACTTTACAAACTGCGGCATTAAAGATGTAACAAAGTGCGTCACTGGACTGGAAGATTTTCCAGCAACAAAAATTCGTTTCAGCAAAACTTATTCGTTTGATAATCCAGAATCAAAATACGAATTTGATGAGCAGAGAAATCAGTTTTTTGTTGAAAATGAAAGACGTGATGACTATATGGAAACACGAGAAGGAATGGATTTACTTAATGTTAATTTTAAAGAATACATGATAGCATTCAAAGACCCAGACAATCTACCGTGGTATGTTTCCCATGTAGTATTCTGGTTAGCTTCTTGCCTTTTGCTTACATGGCCTTTAAGAGTCATTATTGAGTATAAAACAGCATACATACATTACCATGTCCATAAAGTGTTTGGAACCAATTATTCTAATGCCGAACAACCTTCAAATAGCGGGCGTATGACACGTGTCAATACCATCGCCAGTGCAGACTTAGAATTGCTTGTGCGCAATAATTTCACTATAGTTCCGAGTTATTCTGAAGCGCTGCTTATGGGTACTAATGCGACAAGTACACACACACTACACGATGCTAACGCAAATGTAACATCACCGGTACTTGGACCAACGAGAAGCATCACTTGGAACAACATATCTGCCTGCTCAAGTAACGGATATATAAACGGTTTTTTTACAAGTACAACTTTATCTGAAATGCCACAGTATAATAGCTGTGTGCTGGTAAATGATGGCATAGTGTTGCAAAGTGATATTGAACATCAACAACAAGGGTCAATAAGTAGTTCATTAAGAAATGTATTCCGATCTCCGTGGAACAGAAAACGAAAACGGCCACAGACAACTGGCAATGTTTCTAACAGAATGTTTATGTTATCGAGCCCCGAGTCTCCAGATGACTATGCAATCACTGTTAATCAAAATCCAAATTTGCAAACTGTCCATGTAACTAAAACGAATTCAAATATCAATCCGAGATCCCCAACGGATGGTGAGTACGGTCTTGGTTTTGGAGGTACTGGAAATCCGTCCTCATATTCCTTGGTCAGTAACCATAGTAGTCACTGTCAGGGAACATACAATCCTAAAGTCAATGTGTCACCTGACGATACCGCGGAATCCAACGGACTCAACATGACGACAATTGCTGAAATCAATACGGCAACGCATACACTAGAGTGCACAGCCGCTAACACCTGTTCTGAACACACAAAACCCACAAGGCCTACTTCTATTTTGAAAAATATGAAGCAAGTAGGATCAGACAATGGCATATTGCGGACGGACTGCACTTATGATGTAGCGCCAACGAAACCTGTGTTCATTAAAAGTAATTTACCGAACGTTCCTATTAGTAATATCCTAAACGAGAACTCACCCATCCGCCAACAGCCAACTCCTAGTTCGCCTCCGTGTTACGAGGCAGCGTTAAATATGCAAACCTTACGTGCCGCACAACATTGCGAAAGAGATGCGCCAGTGTCCGAAACCCAAAACCTTATAACGGATGTCGAACGATCTAGGAGGCGATACTACTCCATAATGGAAACATCGCTATGATATAGATCATTAAATTATATTTTTATATGTTTGTAAATCAAAACGTCGATTAAATGTGTGAAAGAATACTTGTTTCTCACAGATCATTCCTGTTCAAAGTCACATAATCTAAGTGTTGTTTCGATTTTAAAATAAGCATCGGTAATTTATCCATAATGTTACCCGGGACGGGGGATGACATTTATATAAGTTTCCTAAGTTTCAATGCCAATCTTAAGGCCACTTTGATACCGTGTAATATAAATAATGTCCGAATCGCTTGTTTCCAGGATTGCGAATTTTACTGTAGCCCTGTATATAACCCTGGATAAATACAATATTGAACCCTTATTGTCCTGAGGCGGTTACTGTACTATCACCAAGATTTACTCCGGCGCTAATACGACCACTCAAAAGAAGTATATGTCTTAAGTGTTTGAAAGGTATAGTTGGAGCACACCATTTCGACACTTACACGGGCACATTACCGTGAATTGTTTGTTTTTTCATAGATTGCCAAATCCAGATCTAGCATCACATCTGTTAAATTGACATTCTGAAAGAAGACTATGAATGATTGAGAAGAAAATACTGACACCTGCAAACTATGTAGAGGAGTCATATGGTCAGTATCTGGACTGTTTGTTATTCAGTTTTGCCAAAACCTTGCCAATTTTCGTTCGGTTCGGTTCGATTAAATGTAAACCAGTGACAGTGTTTTACCCTTATAACAGGGAATGAGAACGGTTGATAAAATCGTACATAACCCAGCCATCGCCCAGTATTGAAACAACTTCCTTTAAATAGGTTAACACTTGCATATCTTGTCCGAATCATAGCTCTGTATTAAAAGGATAGAGAGTTTGGAATTCTAATACTATTTAGTCCATGCGTGCCAGAACTCAATTGTACTCAGATTCTCGCTTACCGTCTGATATTGGAGACTGGAATTCTTAGCCTCAAGACGCTAGAAACTCCAACAGCTTAATATCTTAAGACTCCTTTAAGCACTCTCTGTCTCAAACTGTTCCTGACCCTGTTGCCGTCTATGTCTTTCCCTCCCCTCTCTCTGTCTGTCTCTCTCATGTTTCTCTCTGTCTCTCTGACCGTATGTGTGCGGACATCATTGAAAAATAAAATACCAGAATAACATTTTCCCAGTGCCATTTCCATAATGTTCAGATAGCAAACGCTTTCTGCTTCTGTTTCTTTACGTAAATACCGTCGGACCCCCTTGTAAAAAGAGCGTGTAACCGACACACTTATATGATATCGAGTGTGTGCATGAAAAAGGTACATAATAAACATTTTGTCAATCCGGTCTTTTCCATTCAACCTGGATTAACCGTAGGTACTGTGTAGTGTATATATCAGTTTATGTGATTCATATGATATATCGAGGTATCACAGATTTGTCTTTGTAGCAATATACGCCTAAGAAAAACAATGGTGACACCTTTCCGGAAACAGTTCTTAACTTGCAATTGCAATTAACAAATTACAAAGTACTTCGGTGTTATTACTATTACTTCTACGCTACTAGTAGAGTACTATTAGCAAATGTTTGGACCGCCCTTAAAACATTTGGCCATAAGGAAGCATACATATAAATATGTATGCTTCTTGGTGGAATCAAGCCCGGTATTGTTGTGTCAATGATCTAACCCCTAAGCCAAAGAGTCCATTCGAAAATACATTTCTCATGTACTGCATTTTTATCGATCGTATGAAAATTGATTAATTATAAGAGCGCTAATTTGTACCAACTAATCTATGGAGAAATATTCATTAAAATTTGTGTAGATCTGCAACCATGTCTGCTCTGGGTCTTCACCTTTTGACACTCATCAGAAAAATATCCATACAACATAAACACTAATCATATATAACATATTATTATACTAATCAAATATAACTAGCCGTGTGAATGAGCGCATGTACGATGTGAGCTGACAGGGTACATAGACATTTTCCATGGCAGGACCCATGTATTTATGGTCAGAAACCAAAGACCGACTCGGCTTAACAGTATCAAAATTCATAATAGACAACTATTGATACTCAAACAAAAACTGCAGAAATGAATTAAAAACACTATTGTTTGAATTGTCCAAAAACACCACAGTTTTTAGAGGAGTTATTACCTCGTCCAGCCATCTATTATAACACGAACGCCGATGAAAAACAATACACACCACTTCTGTTACATGCTGGTAGAAATAATGTATTGGGGTACTTTTAGAGGAATTAGCGTGTTTAGTGATTCAACATGTCAAACTGGATTTACATGTATATGAATTATCCGAACCGTAAAACGTAGCAGTATAATAAATTCGCTATACAGTTCTTTCCGAGGGTACATGCCGATTTATTCCCGACTAGTAAAATTATGTAACCATCGCCTAACGGCTCAGGCAACATGATTTACCTGAGCCGGGAATAAATCGCCTTGTACCCTGGGAAAGAACTGTATAACTAATTATATATATATATATATGATGTCTGGAAATGAATATGCAGTCATGCAACGATATTCCTCAGAGAGTGAAACAATTTATCTGGTCCGTAAAAAGTCTCATTTGAAAGTCATTCGTCCAACTGATTCCTCGATAGTGCTAATAATATATCGCGTCGTTCAAAACAAATTCTGACGTCGAATTGGGAAACTTGCTAAGTATATTAAGGTTTCTTAACCACTGTTCTGTAAATATCCATGGCGAACGATAAGCTTATCTGTGAAACATTCGCCAATTTTGTACAAAATTATATTAAAGTCAAACGTAGTCACGAATCTTCAGATTATTTTGATTTATTTCACAACAATGCATTTGCAGCTAAGTGGGAACATATTAGTGGCTTTTAATGTTTTCTCGAAAATGGAAAGCAGTTCAGATAATCGGTCTATCAAATTTATTGCTTTCCTGATAACAAAGGAGGAAATGTTGTAAACTGTGAGTTGGCAACACAAAATAGAATACAATACCAGTGGAGTCGTTTGATTTGTCAACTAAACTGCTGATAAGCAGATCTCATTTAGGATGCACCGGCATTCAATTCTAAACAACACCGTTCGATCAGAGTGATTATTATTGCTGATGTTCACGGAGATTTAAGAGAAAATGTGAACACTACTTAAAAGATAAAAGTGCCTTTTCCAACGACTGGTCGGATATTTAACACGTGTTGCTAGTTATTCTAAAATTACAAGCGCTTCAGATAATACGTAATGTCATTTTATTCGTGTTCCGCGTCCATTTTGCGGGTGTAACGTTCGTTCGGAAATCGGCAAGCGATCAGATGCCTGTCGTTTTACAGGGATCTCCTAGAACTTTTGGAAATCACATTTTCCTTTCATTATCGATGTTGTCATTTTTCTTCCTTTTTGCGGATACTTATGATGACACAACCTCCATGTTGTAATTACATTGTCCGATCGAAACAACCAAGGTCGAAAACATATTCGGACGAAATGATTTGGCTGAAACCAAAGGCGGTCGAATAGAATTCTAGAATATTTGCTTAAGGTTCACAGTAGTATGATACTTAATGTTACGCAAGGTTTGAACATGTATACACTTTACTTTGTGTTGTTATATGTTCTGGTATTCGAGATCATTAGTTTTGATTTTATTAGTTTTGAAACTTGAATACGGCTAGCCGGTGTTAGGGGGCGTGAGTAGTGTTGCAATTTAATTACTACTCATGAACAGACGCAATAAAACCGAGTCTGCAATTTTCTCTTTTTGCATTTTTACTTTTGCTTTCGAAGGCTCACCCATTTTTAGAATATATTTACGCATAAATATTGTGTATGATGACCACTCAATGTGTTTGCGCTCCAGTCTGTACAAAAGTACCACACAAATGAAAAGTAAAGCAAATAGAATATCACATCTGTAGCATTAAAACAGAGTACTTAAAGGTCAATGGTAATATTGAATGATTTGTTTTAAGCAACTATCCAGGTATAAGAAAAGACAATTTCCCAAGCGTCGTGGATTCGTACATGTATGTTGCAATGTTTTGTTTGGACTGAAAACCTATAGACTGCAGTCTTGCTCCAATACAACATTTGCTGCGAACTTGGTTCCTCTTTTCGAGCCATTCCTATGAAAGACTGACATTTTGTAAGTACATGTATGAGTCATGCAGGAAACACCACATATACAACACACACCCGCCCGAACAGTATCACGACGAAAACCAGTAAATGTCCATGTATATAAAAGACACAAAGAGACGCACAGAAACATAACATACAACCAATAGGGGGATATTGAACGGTCAGTGACAAATATCACTTAGGGTTTAAACCGGTTTAGGGGCGCCAAACCCCATCCTAAAAGACAGTGTAAATAAACGTATCTCCACTCCGACTTATCTACAACAATTAAACGACGGTCGTAACCCGACTACTAACGATGGTCGAACGAAATAATCTTATTTGCTTTCTTTAACCCTTCGCTTGCTATTCACGTCAATATACCTACCTGTAAAAAGTGAAGACCCAGATCAGGGTTTGCACTATTTACAAGTTGATTGTGCAACCAGTGCACTCCACAGCAGTGATTGCACAGCGATATACTTGTACACAGTTGCGGTTATTCGAGTAGTAGCGATTGTTGCAAATTAACTATAATAAGTAAGACCGGTCTGCAGGCGTTTCTTGAAAGCATGAAACCACTAAGCAGCAATAATGGTTGCTGTCCTTCTATGGCTTCAAACTGCACACATTATGTCGTATTCAAAATACATGTATTATATTTATGGTAGATTGACTAAACTGCGATGTTATATCTCCCATAAAATATTATGCTGCCTAACATTTGCGGCAATTCCGTTATTTAGAAGGTGAAAAAGAAGAATGATTTCCGCTATATAGGAGCGTAAATGCGTGATGTATATCGATCTCCGATTATTCTTAGACCAAAGTAATAATTGGAAAAGTAGTAAAGTCATGCAGGCAAAGCCATATGCAATACGCAACCACCACCAAAACACCGATAGACATCATGACACACACACACACACACAACCACACACCCAAACGCACACACACACACGAAATGAACACAGAAAACACCAAAAGACACACAAGAAACAGGGACAAACGTTCCACAACATGAACAAACCACAAGCACAAAGACGCAAGGCAAACAAAAGGAAGGGTGACAAAGAGAGTACCGCCTTGGCACGGTCAGCAGCAAAAATACTACTGGGGGTTTAAACCGGTTTACGGACGTCCTAACCTCACACTTCTCTCAAAGTCACCCTAGCTTTACAAATATTGTAAATAAAGGTATCCCCGCTGGACTTACCCACAATATAGACGACGGTGAACACAGGACAACATGTAAAACATAGCATAATAACTGTGACAATACATTATTAATTCATCAGTTTACAGTACCGTTTGAATTTACAGTACCGTTTGAATTAATACAATTGGTGTGTCTTGATTGTATTACTGCATTGTTGGCAGTGTGCGGTGGTAACGCGCTTGACTACCAATCCGGAGGTCCGGGGTTCAAATCCCGGTTTTTCCTAACAATTTCAGAGACGCTATTCAGTGTATCCCGCCCACACCTCCTCTCTATTCAGGTAGGTACCTGTGAGGGAAACTAGCCGGTACTGCGGCTGCATGATTACGCCATATGTTAGCAGTGCTCAATATTGTAGGCGAATGACTCGATGACCAGAGAAGTAAATGCACAGTCAGTTGCCCGAGCGGCCCTCCGGACTGAAAGTAGACCTAGGTACTTTACATTGTCGACCTACCAACATGCAACTATATACACCATATATTGATTAAACTCGCCTATTATTCATGCGACATCAGTATCTCCAGACTACATGTAACTCCCCTTCACCCCGTCAAGTTAATATTCCAGTGTTGGATATAACCTGTACATTTACATTTGTAATTAAATGTGATATTTTACAACCGAGTGTGTGAAAATATATTAATATATAACAATAACATTAATTTTATGTTACGCTATTAGCAACTATCTGTCTTCAAGTATGATACAGCTCGTTAACCGTTTAATCATTAGAAACCTAAGGCTTCTCTCAAACACATACTTCTAATAGTGATACGATTAATGTTGCTAATGTATTAATGTCTGTCTATCAACGCTACCAGTTTCGTCTACAACTGTTACTTTTACAAATCAAATTATTATACTACGTTTATATTTAGTATTACTGCATTATTACATGTCACCTCCGCTGCTAGCCACTGCTTCTATAGCCGATGTTGAAATGACTTCTTTTAGTTATATTATTAATTATTCCGTTTGAATTGTAACAACTGTAACTACAACTGCGGGGTAGTTGCTGATGCTGCAGTTACGTATAACTACTTCTACTACTACCACCACCATTACTACTGATATTATTTGTATTGCTACTGCTACTACTGCTTTTGCTGCTGCGATTACTACTATGACTGCTAAAACTACTACTACTACTACTGCTGCTATTACTACTGGGTAAGTAAGTAAGTAAAATATATAAAAATTGAATACTATAGCCTCGACTATTACTACTACTACTAATAATAATGTTGCTTCTACTTCTACTACAAATACTATCACGAATACTGCTATCTACACTACTACTTCTAGTAGTAGTTATAGTAGTGCAAAAATACTACTACCATTACTACTACAGCTACTATACCTACTATTACTTTAGTACTGTTAGTACTACTACTACTACTATTTTGATTTGTTCTACTATGTCTACAAATAATACTAATGCATATAACACTGGTACATTTACTTCTACAATAACCATCTTTCTATCTATTATTACTACTTCTACTATCACTACTACTACCATTGTTACTACTACTAGTACTACTAATTAGTACAACGGCTACTACCACTACCACTGCATTTACTACTAAAACGACTATTACTAAAACTACTTTTTCTACTATTACTTTTATTCCTACTGTTACTCTTTCTACAACTTCTACCATATGAACTACAGTTACTACATATTTAAGTACTATTACATCTGCTACTACCAAAATACTATTATTACTACTACTATTACTAAAAACTACTACTAATACTGCTATTATTACCACTAGTGTTACTACTACAATTCCCACTACTACTTCTCCTACTACTACTTCTATTCATTCTACTTATCCTACTACAACTACTACATGTACTACTGCTACTTTCCCTTCAGTACTGCTACCACAACTACTGCTGCTACTACTATTACTACTACCACCACTACCACCATTACTACTACTACTATTACCACTATTGTTGTTACTACTTTTGCTACAACTACTACTTCTGTCACCACCACCACTACTAATAGTACTACATGTATTACTACTTCTACTACTATGTATTGTTACTGCTCCTAATACTACTGCTACTTATAATTATAACACCATCCGTCTACGTTTGCTGATACTACTACTTCTGTTGTGACTACTACTGCGACAACTACTGCTACTACTACTTCTACCAGTGTTTTATTACTACTCCATAAAACACGGGTTCCGATAGAGTAAAACTAGCTTACCAAATTTAATACTCGATTTTATTCCAATTCGGATTGCTGAACATCAATGTAAATACAATGTAGCAGCAGTTTTAAAGCAATATGGGTGGATCTGCCTATTTTTACAGAACAGGCCAGGAAATCTAAGTGTCGGTGATAGAATACATATTGACACAAATATATATCACCTCTCGTTCATTCTGAAACACTATTAATACATATCAACAATGTCCCAGAAATAATTATATATACCTGCAGCATCATCTATTCTATTTCAATTTTATCTGAGACTATTAAACATTCAATTATTGCCTTCATACTTTTTAAAAAACTACGCCATGTTATTCTACCATAACACAGAACACAGACGTGCTATGTTCAAACCGACGTGTTTAATTGTTAGTGTGTCCTGTTACTGAGGTTTTACTAGTTCTGTACATTTAACTACATCTTATCCCAAATCATATCCAACAGAAATAGATGAACGCCTTAGTAACTATCGCTGAGAATTGTTTTGTTTTCTAAATGTAACGTTTGCAAAGCAAATCGTAGTATAAAAACGTTTTTACATGGTGTAATGCCTTTATTATTCTTTGAACCATCTAGAAACCCCATTTGAATATGCGTATTTGGTTCAAAGTGGGTTGTATTCTCGTATCCAAACTACCTGCGCCTCTGTGACTAAATATTATCGGAATTACTTCCAGTAGCTTCCATGACTTGTTATAAGTACTTAGTTGAACAATATCGTTTTTGTAGTTAACTGCATTCTGACGAAAAGGCTACAATTGTAGACATTATGATTTCATAAATAGTTGCATCAAACTCAATCAGAGATAACAAGCACATTGACCTATATACGTATCGTAGAGTTTGGCTTGCTAAAACTAATTAGAACCGCCTCGTACTGGCGACTGTATTGGGTACCAGCCAGATAGGATTACAAAAAGAAATACAATATGTTGATTGTTTTTTGGCATCCGTTAGTCAAGAACGACTATTAAATTGCACCTTTGGAGGTGACCGAGATGCAACGCCTTTGATGACTATACAGTTCGATCCTTGATTTACAGGTCTTGTTGCAGTCCTGGCATCTTGGGTGTCTACCTGCACGGATTGTCTGGCTTTGCGTCTGTTTCGAAGTACAGTATTGTGGTCTCTAAAGGTCAATTCTCCTTTGGCGAGGCCCTCCGAAACAAGATGTCTCCACGGGGATCTATCAGCCGCCGTCGATTCCCAGGACGCAAGTGCAATGTGGCAGGTTTTAATGTCGCGCTTGCGATATTTTGATTAGATATCCTAAATACTACTCTCGTCTACAAGTCTGTGAATGCGGAGTCAAATATTTCATTCATCTCATTACCGTATCGCAAACAGTGTTTGTGTTGGTTCATTAGTTTTCATTAATGACTTAGTGGCTACAAACGAAAACAAATTGATTTCTGAAATGTTTAATTGTACGACGAAGCTCGACGCTCATTTTTAGCTTGTCTGTTTTGAAGAAAAGTCGAGCTATTGTGATCGCTGGGTCGTAGGCGTTGTCGTTGTTGGCGTTGTCGTCGTGCAAAACCGTTAATGTAGCTCATTACTCAAAACGTATTAGAGGTATCAACATGAAACTTCATAGGTTAGTAGATCTCATTTAGGGGACGGTCTCTACATAAGAACCATAACTCTTGATTTCAAAATGTTGGAGTCATTGTCCTTTCTTGTGTTCAAAAAAATTGTTTTAGCTGGACAAAACGCACGCGGCCCTTGTTTATCACTTTCTGATTGCGAACCAGTCCACTTCCTGTCATACCTATGTTACAAAATCAAAACAACAGACAATTGTTGTGCAAGCAGCGAGTTGCAAACATGTCATTTTTAAGCAGGGCATTACTATCACTCAAACTTATCTTGTGTAACATAGCTTCAACGTCACTGAGTATGGCTGTCCTGTGTTCTGGAGGCACTCGCATCCTCTCTTCAATTAAATGCTGTACTTGGACGGCTCTATTTTAATTGCACAATGTAGTCCAGTGGAGAGACACGCTAGAACTGGCCACTTTTATTACACGAAAAGAGAATACACCCATAAGTCACTCGACCTGTTTAATACGGTAACACGTCGATAGGACAACCACGCTCCACTTTACGATGTACCTAGGGCGAGGGATTCCTATAATGTATTTCAGTAGAGCTGTGATACAGTGGCGAATAGCTGTACCACAATACATACGCATTCGCAACCAAATCAGTCAAGATCTACCAATGTATGCTAAGTGTGTGAGAGCTTCTTTTAATGTAACAAAAGGACACAAAATCAATTCTGCATATTTAAACAGGTGAAGAACCAGCGAAAAATATTCCGAATGGTCATCTAGATTCGCATGTGAGTAAACAGGTTGTCTTTGTCTATATAGCTTTAAAATGCTGTCACAGCCATATCGCATATAATGTAGAGTACTATATATGTGGCCAATACGACACAGTAATATCATCGACAGTACGAGTATGCCGTTAATAAGAATAGTTTGTGTGATTGTGTAACTGTTATATTTGTTGTCGTATTATATGGGTCTGTATGTCCTAGGTCCTTGCATCAGGACGGATCAGTTGTGTACTTCAAAACTGATCTAACTAATTCCTACTTAATCTCTGCGTGACGGTTCGGGACGTTTATCAAACATTGTAGATTACAGTAGATCCTGTCTTACACCGGGTATAATTATGGCTCTGTAAGGCAGTTGGTAGTTAAATGCAGGTCAAGAGCAATGCTATATGAGCTTTTCTGCATTACTTTTGCCCTGCATTAAGTAACCCCCAGTTTTTTTTTAAAAAATCAATAAATGAATGGCCGTTTAAAAATAATCTACTGTACTTACCGTATACAGTATACTGCTGATATTGTGTTTACGGTAAGAAAAGGTACATATTATGTGTCTTGCTGGTGAGTTACAGACTGCACAGATCTTTTGTACACACCGATGCCTATTGAGGAGACTGGTCTAGATCTAAATTGTTTGAATGTGTCGCTTCTGATACAATATCATGATAACAACGCTAAACTCGCCAGTTTAGTACCGATGCAGATAGTGTATGTTATGGTTCTGTAGTACCTCTTTTATCTTATGTTTCTTGTTTTTATGAGTTATTATACGGCGATTAAACTTCAACATACCCATACACATGGTTTAATTATGTTTGGCGACTGACCGTTTCAAGGCGGTACTCCTGCGTTCGCGCCACATGACCTACTTTATTTATTATATGGCAAATGTTTTGACCTTTTGTGCGTTTCATTTCATGTTTGAGGATGTCTTGATGGCATGTACTCTTGTATGTGGCGCTCCCTGTAGGATTTCCAACTTTTAGCCTGCAAATAAAAACGGTCGCCAGTCTCTAAATACTAAGATGTTTTTTTCTCCCATTATCCTTTGAAGAGACGACCAAGGTGTCATGTGGTTTGAATCCAAATATGTCACCGGATAATCACCGCTTGTATGATGAAGTTAATAAGCAGGAACTGTACCATATGATATTATGACACACACTGCATGTTTGGTTATCGACCCTTTTACAGTCGGTAGCTACGCTTCCCTCTTTGCTTGCGCGATGACAGGCCGAGGGTAGTACTCTATGATGGTATACTCTTAAACTTGGATACAGGAGGAGCTTACCAGACTCATGTATTATTTTTTCCCTGTCGTGCCCTTAACGGCTTACCTGCAGGTGCTCTGACTTCAGCAAAGTCATTGAGTACATATTTGACGGATTGTCACAGTTATTATGCTATGTTTTACATGTTGTCCTGTGTTCACCGTCGTCTATGTTGTGGGTAAGTCCAGCGGGGATACCTTTATTTACAATATTTGTAAAGCTAGGGTGACTTTGAGAGAAGTGTGAGGTTAGGACGTCCGTAAACCGGTTTAAACCCCCAGTGGTGTTTTTGCTGCTGACCGTGCCAAGGCGGTACTCTCTTTGTCACCCTTCCTTTTGTTTGCCTTGCGTCTTTGTGCTTGTGGTTTGTTCATGTTGTGGAACGTTTGTCCCTGTTTCTTTTGGTGTTTTCTGTGTTCATTTCGTGTGTGCGTGTGCGTTTGGGTGTGTGGTTGTGTGTGTGTGTGTGTGTGTGTGTGTGTCATGCTGTCTATCGGTGTTTTGGTGGTGGTTGCGTCTTGCATGTGGCTTTGCCTGCTTGACTTTACTACTTTTCCATTTATAAGCACAATAGTGTTGTTTGTGCAGTGTGGCGGCGGTGAAACGTCTCCCCGTACATCCAATCAATATTGTTTTCTTCCTCTTGCAGGAATTGCTCTACATTCAATGTGTTTCCTCATACCTTTACACCGTACTTTGCACTTCATGGTGGCTTCCGTACTCACCGACATATTGTGTGACTATTTTAATTTCCCTTTTAAGATTTGTGCCGTTTGCGTTTTCTCTAGTGCGACTTTACCTTATTTGTGTTTCTTCTTACTTTTTACCCATTCAATGTTTCACTATTCAATGTTTCATTCATATTCTTAGTCTTCTTTATTTTTGTCATAATCTCTGGTATGTTTTCTATTATTTTATACCACTTTTCGTTACATACGTATGTCGCTTTTTACAGAAGGGTGCTACAATTACTACACAAAATATGAATAGTCTCCCTAAACTCAAAATTAATAACTTAAACTTACACTCTGTGTCTTCCGTTCAGATTCCTCATAACCTGGCTAATTTCCAATCACTACAGCCGTCAGTTTGTATTAAACCTCTAAAATTGTCTTCTGCTTCATCTTTTCATGTTCCCTCTTCGGCTATTAGTAACATTTTTCATAATGGACCTAAAATCGTTTTGTCTCCTTTAAAGCAATCTATCATTCGTTATAGTAAAGTCCATCTAAATTCACATTATTTGAACAAAAGACATAGGGTGTATCCAATAATTACTAAGTGCAATAGTAAGAGGTGTATGTGTTGCAATTTCATTTCTACTAGATCAACAATTAAATCTCTTGTTAATGGTAGAGTGTTTAGTGTGAAGATTAATTCTGATTTAGACTGAAACTCATCTAATATTATATATGTTCTTACTTGAAATGCACCACGTTGTGGCATTCAATATGTAGGTCAGACAGGACGTTCTTTAAAAACTAGGTTTCGTGAACACAGTTACCATTGCCGGATCAAAAAAGTACGCAATTTTCTTTACCAGCATTTTCGTCATACAGGACATTCTTTCAAATATGTTTCGGTTCAACCAGTAGAACAAATTTATTATGATTCTAAAACTACTGGTAGTTTAAAATCTAAAGCTCGTTTCATCACAGAGCTAGACTGGATAAAGAAATTACAAACACCTTTTCCTTTAGGCCTTAATGATAACATTTTCCAAAGCGGCAATATTTCTAAAGATCCAAGTATCGATATTTTCTCTATATTTTCTATTCGAAAACGTAAAAGTAGATCACATGGCAGACGTAGAAATGGTAATATTAAGCGTAAATTACGTCGTAATATGTCTATTCATGATTTACATACTATTCTAAAACAAACTGGTAAACATTCTATGTTATCTTGTTTATCGTCTTTACCCTTTTCCTGTCTTAAGTCAATAGACGAAGAGGCTGATAAAATCTATATGCGTACAGATCCGTTAATTAATACTGCCTCACTTATACAAAGTTACACACAGCATGTTCTTCGTCCACGTATTGATAAAGAATCTGAACATAAAAGACATTTTCTGAAACTTCAGTTCCTAAATAAAGGTATCGATTTTATTGATATTCAAAGTATATTTCGTGATAAGAATGTAATCGAGGCTATTCCCAAATATTTCATCAACTCTGAATCACCTATCATCTGTTATAAATATAATAAACCTATTAGAAATGTTATTTTGAACTACAATAAAATTGTCTCTGACTTAAATATTGATGTTAATACCCCTATTTCTTGAGATTGTAGCATTTCTAGCTTTTGCTATAAACCAGTTGGTCATGTCATTACTGGTAATTTTGATATCATTAAGGATAAACGTCTCAGGACCCTCCTAACTAAAGGACCTAAATATAGATTACCTTCCCTTATTGATTTTGACGCTTGTCGAACTCATATTGCGGAAGCTATTCAAGAATTCTGCATCAAATGGTGTCGACGAGAACATGCTGATGTTAATGCCCTTTCGGATTGGAAGAAATGTATTTTCGATATTATTGATACACGAATAACTTTTTACAAATCAAATAACCATCTTTTACCACCTCGACCTAGAGTTACATTTCGCTACTTGAAGAAAAACATTTCTAATTTTCATTCAGATTATGTTCTTGTTCCTGCTGACAAGGCATCAAACAATGTAATCATTATTTGAAGATTGTATTATGTTGATGTTTTAAAGAAGGAGCTAACTGATTCAAAAACTTATATAACAGTTCAAACACCTGAAAAAGATATAGTCTCGGAACATGTAAAAATGTGCAATGATCTTAAGTCTGGTCCTAACATAAAACAACATAAACTTTCTACTTTGTACTGGATTCCGAAACTACATAAAAACCCTTATAAGTCGCGTTTTATTGCCAACTCTAGCTGTTGTACCACTACTAAATTATCTATACTTTTGACGTCCTGTCTTACTACGATCAAAGAACATGTTAAACGCTACTGTGATAAAATATATGAAAATTCGGGTATTAATGTTTTTTGGTCCATAAAAAATTCAAATGATGTTTTAACAAAACTTGAAAATGAACAGCATAACATTTCTTTACTGAGCTCTTATGATTTCTCTACACTCTATACTACTCTACCTCACCATCTTATAAAGGATAGACTTATTAAATTAATAGAAAAAACCTTTGCCAGAGAAAACAAAATGTTCATTGCTTGTAATGTTCAACGTTCATTCTTTTCGAATTCAGAAGTTGAACATTACACAATGTGGACTTGCCTTGATGTTTGTAGATCTCTTACCTTTCTTTTAGATAATATATTTGTGCGTTATGGAGATACCATATATCGTCAAGTTGTTGGTATACCCATGGGTACAAATTGTGCCCCTCTTGTTGCAGATTTGTTTTTGTATTGCTACGAGAGGGATTTTATGCTTAGCTTAAAACCTGATACACAGACCGATATTGTGAATGCTTTTAATAAAACTTCAAGGTATTTAGACGATATTTTGAATTTAGATAATCCTTATTTTGATACTATGGTTTCTTCAATCTACCCAAAAGAACTGTCTTTAAACAAAGCTAATCAATCTGACATTAATGCTTCATTTTTAGATTTGAATCTTTCAATTACAAATGATAAAGTTTCGTCCAAAGTATACGATAAAAGAGAAGATTTTAATTTTAAAATTGTTAATTATCCTTTTCTAGATGGGGATGTGCCACGTTCTACATCTTATGGTGTTTATATTTCTCAACTTATTAGGTTTGCCCGAGTCTGTTCTTTGCTTGAAGATTTTAACAGACGTAATTTAGTTATAACTGATAAACTTCTTAAGCAAGGTTACAGATATCACAAACTTCGGAAAACCTTTTCTAAATTTTATTATCGAAATTTACCTCTCATTAGTAAATATAATTGCAATCTACGGACGTTACTGCGACAAGGCATTTCTCAACCAGAATTTTATGGGGATGTTATCTACAAACTTAGGAAAATTCGGGGTCATATCCATTTTCATGATTTGTTTATAAAACGCATTAAAAAATTTAAAAAGAAAGGTTATGATCCTATTATATTGCAACACACTGCATGTTTGGTTATCGACCCTTTTACAGTCGGTAGCTACGCTTCCCTCTTTGCTTGCGCGATGACAGGCCGAGGGTAGTACTCTATGATGGTATACTCTTAAACTTGGATACAGGAGGAGCTTACCAGACTCATGTATTATTTTTTCCCTGTCGTGCCCTTAACGGCTTACCTGCAGGTGCTCTGACTTCAGCAAAGTCATTGAGTACATATTTGACGGATTGTCACAGTTATTATGCTATGTTTTACATGTTGTCCTGTGTTCACCGTCGTCTATGTTGTGGGTAAGTCCAGCGGGGATACCTTTATTTACAATATTTGTAAAGCTAGGGTGACTTTGAGAGAAGTGTGAGGTTAGGACGTCCGTAAACCGGTTTAAACCCCCAGTGGTGTTTTTGCTGCTGACCGTGCCAAGGCGGTACTCTCTTTGTCACCCTTCCTTTTGTTTGCCTTGCGTCTTTGTGCTTGTGGTTTGTTCATGTTGTGGAACGTTTGTCCCTGTTTCTTTTGGTGTTTTCTGTGTTCATTTCGTGTGTGCGTGTGCGTTTGGGTGTGTGGTTGTGTGTGTGTGTGTGTGTGTGTGTCATGCTGTCTATCGGTGTTTTGGTGGTGGTTGCGTCTTGCATGTGGCTTTGCCTGCTTGACTTTACTACTTTTCCATTATTAAATAACGAACGTTTGATTGCCAGGTAATCAAATAAATTTTGTATTCTAAAAGTATCGTCTGTTTTAGGTTTCAAATTAGAACTGTCCTCAATAGTTTTTAAAACATAGGGTGTCTAGCTATTTGAATACTTATTTACCAAATCACATTATGTTGCCTATAGCGGCGAAAGTGTTAATGTAAAAATCAATTAATAACATGGCTCTCGGCTCGTGGTACATCGAAATAAGCTATTTAGCAATAATCACTAAACAGTAACCATTACTAAAATGAAGATTTGACCTAATTGCATTAATACGCGTCGGCAACTGATACAAATTGAATAAATATTCATGAGTAGTAAATACCGTTTTATGACTTCAATCAATACTGTCAATCATATAAACTTCTGCTGTCATAGATACAGATTTTCAGATGCCACTTCTGGTATGGATTGATTTTCAATGGTCACTTTTGGTATGAATTGATCGTTAACGGTTAATGATTAAATATAATGTGCTGTGCGTATTTAACAGTGTAAAACTACTATTACTATTCGTTTAAATACATAATGCTTATAACTTTGAACTGCTTTGTACTAGTCTCCCGCAGAACTGCCAAAACATTCTATCATGTTTATAAAAATATAGCATACATTTAGCTTTACGTTTTTCTTCCACAGAATATTAAGATATAAATATGCGTCTAAGAATATGGCTAGGTAGTTGTGTAACAAAATGTTGCATTCGAACGTATCGTTTACTTAGAATTATCACCAAAAAGGTAACCTACTCAGCAAGCCTCGGGTTTACTTCTGTTTTGTTTTTCTTTTGAATGACTCAATTTAGGAATCAAATTAAAATCTTAGAATCACCATTCTGTGTATTCCAGTGCAGTTTAAACTTCAAAGGTTCCCGAAGTCAGTATGTTCTCCGTTACAATGTTCTCGTCCAGTGTATATTGTTTTATTTCTTCAAATTCAGAGAATATTCTTACTAGTCCCCCGTTCTCCTTAACGTTTAATCTGGATCAAAACTGTAATTCGATTGCGACCTCAAACCCCATAATATATATGTATTTACAATCGTTTGTATTATTTAAATCACGAAAACTTGATCAACGAATACCCATTGTTTACTTAACCCTTCGCTTGCTATTCACGTCAATATACGTACCTGTAAATAGTGAAGACCCAGATGAGACAGGGTCTGTACTATTTACAATAATTGAAGTTGATTGTGCAACCAGTGCACTCCACAGCAGTGCTTGCACAGCGAAATACGTGTACACAGTGAAGATATATGGAATTATACAACAGGGCATGGGTAAAGAAGGAGAAATGTGTTTTAAAATTCAGCAAGCGAAGGGTTAAAATGTGATTGCCGAGAATGTCTGACTGATTTATCACCCAGACGAAGCAAGTGGTTTAATGAATATTCCTCAGTTCATAACCAATGGTTTGATTTCTTTACTGACTGTATATTAGCTTGTTTGTCTCTTTTAAATATGAATATTTTGATACATTGAGAAAATTATGACATTGATAGCCACCACTGGCTGACTTGGAACTGTAGGATTAAACAATCATAACATCTAAATGTTGAATCTTGCTGCACAGAGTCTAACAAGAGGGCACAAAGTCGAATAATGAAGACAATGTAACGATCTGGTGTTTCCATTGGCCGTACATTTCCTCGGAAAAAGATATGCCATTTTAAAGCGCTACTGTATTGTAAGAACCACATAAAGAAAGATGTCGCAGCTGGTGGTTGGAGTTTTTGTTTTGCAGAAACCACTGCTCTATAGTACTTTAGTGTGCAGATGCATGGCAAAACTATATGAAAAGTATACCTCTCAATATTCGTATATGCCGATATTTAATGCAATGTTTCTGACTATATAAAATTCCCAATTATAGCACAGGTGACAGGTGGAATGTACGTATACACAACATGATCTTTGTAAAAGATTATTGTATAAAGAAATCATTCCAAACCGTAACTATAATCATCTATAGCTCCTCTCCCTTATGCTTACGACAGTGGTAGAGCGATGTTGGTGTTCGATTTACATTCACTTAGTCTTTCAGCGCTGTGGTTCAAATCCCGGCCTGTCCATTCGGAATTTTCATGTGAGGAAGCCTTCAAGCTGACTTGCAGTAAATCAGTACTTCTGTCGACGTGTTTTACTGAGCACGAAATACCTGTAATTAGCTGGACGCCGTGATGTGACTGAAATGCTATTTAACCGACGTAAAACCCAATACAAATATACATACTGTGATAACTGTTGTTGCGTGCACGCTGTTTGCTTGCACTTAAAAGCCGAGCTCTATGTCGCCACGACTTCTTAAGAAGCACTGTTTTTAAAACTCGTCAACCTCTTAGGGCGCTCAGCCTAAGAGAAATAGAGCCTAGATTCTCATTCTTAAAAATCAGCTATTTACCTTCTAAAATTGTCTTTTACATCGGAAGACGATTTACCGAAAACATTATTCTTGTTTCACGCATTGTTATCATTTGTTACATTTACTGCGTCTCTGTATGAGTATCAGGTGTGTTGTATTCAAACGCTTACATATTTTGCAATTACATTACTAATAACTTTGAAATTTCGGTGTACGTGACTTTTGAAACAAACTACACAAAAAGTCCATGTATTATAAAAGCGTCGGTATTATCTTCTGCCAAAGGCAGAGGGGTGTTGTTTTGGGTTTGTCCGTCCGACCTTCCATCCTTCCTTTCGGTTTCCGTCCGATGCCATATCTCTGTAATGGATTGACAGAATTCGATGAAACGCAACATGAATATACATGTATGTTATTACTGGGGCATCCTTTCCATATATTCCTTTTACATATCGCTTACGGCATTTATGTTTGCTCTTTTATTCGCAAAAATCACATATTGTTCCCGTCAGATGCCACACCTGTGTAACGGATTGGAATATTTCAATGAGATTCGACAAGAATTGTTGTTATCACTTGCGGCATTTTGGAGTTATTGCCCTTTGATGCGCTAAAATACGCTAATGTTTACGTCCAAAGCTATATCTCTGTAACGGATTGACAGAATTCAATGAAACTCAACAATGGATATTTGTTATCACTGGGGCTTCTTTCAAATGAATTCCTTTTTCATATCACTTGCGGAATTTTTAGAGTTTTGCCCTTTTATACGCAAAAAATACATTTTTCCGTCCGATGCCTCATCTTTGTAATGGATTGACAAAATTCAGTGAGATTCGACAAGAATATATGTTATCAATAGGGCATTTTCCCCATGTATTTTCTTTTCAGATCACTTGCGGCATTTTGGAGTTATTGTCCTTTGATACCCAACAACTACATATATTTACACCCAATGCTACATCTCTGTAACAGATTGACTGAATTCAATGAAACTAACATGAATATGTGTTATCTTGTGTGGCTTTTAGGAGTTTTTCCCTTTGATACACAAAAAGCATACATTCATTGCCCTTATCCCCTGCTGAAGGCAGAGGATACTGTATTGAATATAATACTGATTTGCATTAAGTATGCTTTATACAGCTTTCATATTCAAGCAATGTCAATATAAAATAGGCATTATCATGATTCAAACAGTTCAAAAACAGATCAGCAACCGCGTCACCAGTGCAACACCCAATGCGGATATGTAATGATTCACTATATCAGAATATGTACACAAACTACAACTAATGCAAACAGTAGAAGACTGGATCAGATACCGCAGCACAGACACGACAGCCAGTCTAGGTTTATACTTTTCCCTTGCTGTGGCTCATTCAGTATCAAAACATGTACTCTATTATTCAAGATTGCCGTATAAAGCAATAATTTAGCCCAATATTCATAAAGTTGGTCAAAATATCTATTTACGGTATTGGTATGCATCAAAGGCAAGGTAAACTTGATTGGGCGGTCCAGGGCTATCATAATCCTCTTGTTTTAAATTTATTATCGTCTAAGATCCCCCCACTGTTTCCCGTTTTACTAGGTATTACCTATTAGGGCAGAGGATATCAATTCTATGAATTTGCTTGTTGTTTCGGCGTTAGTTCTACTTTATCAAACTATTTGGTCACAATGATGAATGATGCCGGTAGGTATAGTAACGGGGTTTATATAGTTGGTGGCAACAACATAACTGAAATATTCTTATGATCGCAAAATTATAAAAGGAAATGCTTTCTTATGACCGCCTGATGCTTTGTTGCGGGATCGAAAGCACTAATTTTGTTCAAGGCATCGGGATTGGTATGGTTTATTTTACTCTTAATTTCAATAAAAATCAGTATTGCTTTCGTTCTACATTAGAATTACTTTTATCACATCGTTTAACAATATTGAATTAATTTCAAGTTTATGTGTATTACTGCAGATTTAACGCTGTAACTACACTAGAAGGTTGGCATTACGATCAGCAGAAACTCAATATAATATGGGGCATTAATATTATTTGTTAACTGGATAGTGCATTAACTATAAATCTTCCGTAACATTACAATAAACTGTGAAATGTTGACATATCAGCAAGATTTATGCTAATTCAGTTATCGTGTTTATATCCATACTTCATGCAAGATGATGAAATGCTTTAGTGTGGTTTGTTATTTACTTTCAAATAACTAATTTGCTGTTCTCACCACCCAGTGTCCTTTGATATATTGTAGAGGGATAAAGACATATTTGAAATGTACACGTTCTAGTGATATGGTGGTTACTGATAAGTCCAAATCAAACCGATTAGCATTTATTTGTGTGTTGTATGCATTTATATGTGGCTGTTGGAACAAACAAGGTAAAGCAAGGTTCATTTCAAAGATCAATCAATACATCGGGCATGCATTCACAGTTACCGTTATTGTTTTTAGTGTTCCAGTTTACCTGGTGCACACAGCAGACCAAACGGCCTGCATAAATGAAGGTTCGTACCAACAGCAATATAACATTTGGCTTGCTAAATCACATATTAGCCCCTATCATGCTGCAGCTTGACGCTGATATTTTCGCTTGTGTCGACTATTGCTGCTGCTACCGGAAGTATCTGTGGTAACATTATTAACACTCTGTGAATATACAGTTTGCAGACGCATCGAAGTACAAAACAAAATTGATACTGTATAATTTGAATGTATTCAATATAATTATGTATGATAGTAGGTATACATTTTTTCTTGTCTGGTCTGATGTAAAGATATTATATTCTCTAAATACAAATGCAGTTTAAATGAAAATAGAAATGTTTAGTCTACTCTTGTCGTTGGAAATAACATTTCTAACATATGTACTTAATGGTATCATACAATGTGTGATTAAGGTACCACAGTAGGCAGAAATTACGAAATACCTTTATATTTCACTTTATTTGTGAAACTAGTGTCTTCTCCCCATTGCATTAGCGATATGCCACTAAATATACCACTGAAGTATTACCAACGAACTTTTCAATGACCTAACCAGTCATTCATTTATAAGGAAAGGCTTATCGGGGTCACCTGATGGGGAAATGATTATCAGAGCACGTGCGTGATAAAACAACAGATGACCAGTCAACAATATTTATCTCTCGGTAGCCTCAAACTATGTATGTCACGTGACTAGATAAGCTTTCTTAAGAATGGTGCATAGGAAACCTGAAATTAAATCAGCTTTTATAATTGATCGAGTTGAAGAATTGTGGAGTATTCCATTGGAGAATGTCAATCACGGTAAACTTTCCATTAGATATAACATAACATAACATAACATAAGCTTTATTTGCATTAAACATTTTACAATGTTTCTAGCCTGTATAAGGCAATAATGATAACATGAACATGTTTACAGAGAAGTCATTTACATAATTTATGAGCACTGGAACAATTTACAATTATTCCTGTAAATAATATTTATCTAAATCATCATTCGAACAAGTACTGTGCATAAACATCGTTTCTACTTTATCTGTATACAAAATGCTTATCTTGAATTATTGTCTACATTTTGAAGCAAAGTAAGTGTACTTCGAAAGTCTTAATAATGTCTTCTTATTGGTAGATGCCATTAATGTATCGAATTTGTTTAAAGTTGGCCATCTACAAAGGTAAGGTTTCATGAAACGTTTTCTTAAATCATTATAAAAGGAACATACAGGTAAAAAGTGATATTCATTTTCAATACAATTGAGATTACAAAAGCTACATTTTCTCTCCTCGTTTGGAACATTTTCATATCTACCGCTTTCTATTTTTAAATGATGTGATGATGTTCTAAATGTAGACAATGCTATTCTGTATCTCCTTTCTTTCATAATATCTAAGTAGATTTCAAAATTGAAATCATGTTCAAATCTGCAATATGTCTGAAGTCGAATTATATATGTTTGAATACCAACTTTGTCTGAAGTTATCTACAATTCGTTTCTTTATAAAATCATAGTTTATAAAGAGGATGTCTTGTTCTGTCCTAATATATGAAAGACCGTGTGTTTCTAAACTATTTTTAATATGATAAGCCCAGTTTGTTGTAAGAGTTATTAAGGTCAGCATCATTTCTCAGCATAATATACACACTTTTCAGAATACTATATCCTTCAAGTTTAATAATTTTGATCCAGTATCTTATCATGTTTAGTTTCCGGGTAATGGACATTGGGACCCGACCTACTTCACCGTATAAAGATGTTAAGTTAGATATAAAGGTGATTGAAAGCTATATATAATTATCGGATTA
Organism: Azorinus chamasolen; assembly: GCA_963576725.1. Taxonomy (NCBI): domain Eukaryota; kingdom Metazoa; phylum Mollusca; class Bivalvia; order Cardiida; family Solecurtidae; genus Azorinus; species Azorinus chamasolen. The sequence goes on from OY755235.1 coordinate 40,350,528, forward strand.
CACAACACAATGCGTGTTCTATTGTGTTTTTGTTTATTTCCACAGAGGCAAATTAGAAGCTTCATTTAAATATAAAAAACATATATAACTTCTTTAACATGTATATGAATAAGATGCGGCTTTTTGCATATCTAATAGCATTGTGTGTCTCGGTGAGGGATTCGTGTCACACTTTTGTTATATATTGCTTTGGTCGTCTAACATCGAAACATGACTTTTGGTAGTATTTAATACGATTTTCCTATGACACTTGCTGAGCTTATCTAACTACCGTAATAAGAAACACAATTTGGCTGAAGTCGATGGGTGAGTTGATGTTGTAACACTTAAATAGTTCGCTGTTTATCATACAAAAATGGTTAAGCTTCTGTAATCACGTTTACACTCAAGAAGAAGTAATGATGCATATAATTTTATTCTGCGTGTAAATCAAGTTATAAGATAAGCCGCTTATCTAGATGAAATATCAATGTTGTCATAGTCATTGTGTTTATAATTGATTGAGCATTAATAGCTAACTCTGGCTTGTCAATTCTCTCTTTTGTTCAATTAACCGTCGCACAATTACTTTCTACTCTGATGAAACCTATATTCTAGACCCGACTCGCATTTGCAAACAATGTTTAACACCGGCACTCGGTCAATAGTTTCCCAAAAGCATAATCGTAAAAGAACTTTCAGATACAACATTAATTTATTCAAGTTGCTGACTTAACGTTTGATAATACCAACAAATAAAAACGAAGAATGATACAACATTGTTTTACAAGGCAAAGCGATAACAGTCCAAAACAAAATATTGTATTATCAGACCCTGTCTTCATACTGAAGCACTGTGTTTACACAATATTTCACGATTCAAATGAAACTTTTAAGCTCATAAGTGATTCATTTAATTGTTACTTTGTTCATTTTGTATCATTTGTTATAGCTTATATTTGATGTTGCAAATAGCTATTCAAGAGGAATACGTATAATATGTATCTTAATAAATGTTGTGGTTAGATGTGATCTTTATTGATCATCACATAGAATGCGAAATGACAGTATCGTAAGACAATAAATAACATTCAGGCGCTATGTGTCAGTATTATAATTGACAGTGGCGCCATCCTATTTATTTTCTCGATGATGATATTAATATTAGACGCACCGGTTACTACAGTAAAACCTCTCCATAACGACCACTAAATTGAGTTAATTAGCTGTTATTTAGAGCAGGTGGCTGCTTAAAGCAAGGTGAAAGTAAAAACAGAACGCTCCTATAGGAGCGTTCTGTTTACTTTCACCTTGCTTTAAGCAACCACATGTCTTTAACACAAACTAATTGATGTAATTTAGTGGCCGCTATAGAGAGGTTTTACTGTATTCGTTGTACATGGATCAACCTTGACATCAAACACGCAAATGTGTTCGCCAAATAAGTTATGCACGGTTTATATGTAAAACCCCGCTAATGCGACCACCTAAAAGAGGTATAACTAGAGGTTTGTTTTTGGCACAAAAACAGATGTCTCCCCCTCCCATTCTCTTTCCAATACACAAGTGTAATGTCTGTAACTCCAAACTTATCAGGGTCTAATTTTAAGTCATCAGGGGCAATAACTCCAACATTATCAGGGTGAGACAATTCAAAAACCCTGGGTACACAACAACACATGCTGGTCAACATTCCTGTGAAGTTTAGTGACTCTAGTACTAGTGGTTTCAGAGATACGCACGACACAAAGTAAAGTTTCTCTTATTTTAAGTCATAAGGGGCAGTAACTCCAAAGTTATCAGTTGGAGACAATTAAAAAACCCAGATGCACAACAACTCATGCAGGTGAACATTCCTGTGAAGTTTGGTGATTTTAGCCCTACTGGTTTCAGAGATACGTGCAGCACAAAGTTTCTCTAATTTTAAGTTATCATATCAGGGGCAATAACTCAATAATGATCAGGGGAGACAATTAAAAAAAGCCAGGTGCACAAGCAATTATGCTGGTCAACATTCCTGTGAAGTTTGGTGACTCTAGCCCAAGTGATTTCAGAGATATGCACCACACTAAGTAAAATTTTGTCTAATTTTAAGTCATCAGGGGCAGTAACTCCAAAATTAACAGGGGGAGACAATTCAAAAATCCCAGGTGCACAACAACTCATGCTAGTGAACAAACCTGTGAAGTTTGGTGACTCTAGCCCTACTGGTTTCAGAGATACGCACGACACAAAGTTTGTATAAATTTAAGTGTTCATATCAGGGGCAATAACTCAAGAATTATCAGGGGGAGACAATTCAAAAAACATAGGTGCACATCAACTCATGCTGGTGAACATTCCTGTGACTCTAGTCCTAGCGGTTTCAGAGATACGCGTGACACAACGTTTTTCTAATTTTAAGTCACCAGGGGCAATAACTCTAAAGTTATCAGGGGGAGACAATTAAAAGAAAACCAGGTGCACAACAACTCATGCTGGTGAACATTCCTGTGAAGTTTGGTGACTATAGCCCAACTGGTTTCTGAGATACACGCGACACAAGTTTGTGACGGACAGACAGACAGACGGACGGACGGACGGACGGACAGACAGACAACTCTGGCAAAAACAATATGTCTCCCCATAAATGGGGAGCCATAATTCTGGTTGCTAGTATCGTAAGACAATAAATAACATTCAGGCGCTATGTGTCAGTATTATAATTGACAGTGGCGTCATCCTATTTATTTTCTCGATGATGAGATTAATGTTAGACGCACCGGTTACTATAGTAAAACCTCCCCATAACGACCACTAAATTGAGTTAATTAGCCGTTATTTAGAGCAGGTGGCTGCTTAAAGCAAGGTGAAAGTAAAACAGAACGCTCCTATAGGAGCGTTGTTTACTTTCACCTTGCTTTAAGCAACCACATGCCTTTAACACAAAATAATTGATGTAATTTAGTGGCCGTTATAGAGAGGTTTTACTGTATTCGTTGTACATGGATCAACCTCGACATCAAACACGCAAATGTGTTACCCAAAATAAGTTATGCACAGTTTATATGTACATGTAAAACTCCGCTAATGCGACCACCTAAAAGAGGTATAATTCTGGTTGCTAGATGCAGGTGGTAGCTTAATGCAGGACAAAAGTAATGCAGAAAGCTCCTAGAAGAGCTTTCTGCATTACTTTTGCCCTGCATTAAGCAACCACCTGCTTATAAAGACATCCATGTTTATTCATTAAGTGGTCGCATTAGAGGGGTTCTACTGGTACTATTTAACATCAGTCGTGTACAAGAATCTAGCGTGCTCATGTTTCGGCATTTCATCACTTTGCATAGGGCAACTGAGAAAGAGTCAAACTATTGCAAAGAAGTATTTTGTTAATGGCACTTCGAAATATAAAAAAAAATCATTCAATCTGTTTTGATTTTTATCATGTGCAATATGTGAATACCGAAACGCGAGGACATTGGAGAGTAATCCATAGCGTCCTTGGCTCACTGGAAATACATGTATCACGATAATGACAGACTATGTGGTATATGTTTGAACATCTAAACTAAATATATGTTTTCAAAGTAATGTCAGTATATGAAACATATGCGTTTAGTTGCGCATAAAATATTATATTCCGGTGCTTCTGTAATGCATTAGTTAATCATGCAGAACATCGGTCACAACATGGCAAATACATAGTTTGTTATAAACAGCAGTTCTGATCAATCAAAAGTCTGAATCTTCACAACAGCATGTGTTAAGTGCTTGTGTGGCGGCCGTAAAACGTCGCCCCGTACTTCATTCTCAGTGTTGGTATACCTTCTGATCCTTTGAGATCATGAATTTCAGTACTTCTTGTTCTGAAAATTGAATACCACTTAAGCCGGTGCTAGGGGGCGTGAGCAGTGTTGCACTTTCAATTACTGTTCATGAACAGACTCAATAAAACCGAGTCTGCAATCTTCTCATTTTGTGTTGCAATTTTTGCTCTCGGAGGATCACCTTCCTTCAGAATTTACCATTATGTATATCCACAGATAACTGACATCTGTGCATGTTGAGCATGTCGTGCTTGCTGAGCCTAATTGTGAACTGAGCATGAATGTGACAATCGTATATGACTGTGACATTCGTGCATGGTGAGCTTAGCTGTGAGCTGATCGTGACTACAAAATGTATGACATTCGTGCATGACTATGACATCCATGTATGATATTCATACACTCTGAACATGACGGCATTCGTGCATTATAGAGGACAAAATCACGGACGATGATTTTAAAATGATACTCGTATGAATAATCGTAGGTATGGCAAAACTCGTGTCGGAAAATGTTAAGCCTATTCGGTTGTCTGTTATGAATGCCAAATATAACTGTAAAATTTAACTGCGTTGCTTAAAACAAAAATAAAAGTCATGCATATTAATTATTTTCAAACTAGCGTCGATTACTTGTTAAATGTATCAAGATAGTGTGTCTGATATGAAAAGATGTGTCCCTATATCAGCTACGTGTTTGCTTCTGAATGGAAGACCAAAAATACATATACAAAATGTATATATATTTATATAAACCACCATCAACAAGGACTGACATTGGAAAAACGTAAGACGTGTTGAAATAGTTAGGCATCGGGAAACCAGACATTGGTTCGCAAAAGTACATAACCCTCTTAGAAAGTAATCATATGCCAGGGTCAGTGTTAACGTCGAATGCACTATGATTCTAAAGACATAGTTAGAAAATTCTCAATTTTTGTCTTGTCTTCTTGTCTTCTCTTCTATTTTTCTTACCACAGATTGCTACAGTTGGCAGCAAGTTCAATGTTTACGACTGGACCAAGGACGTACTCGATCTTATACATACAGGGTAGCGAGATACGTAGACTGGTTATCTATAGCGTTGCATTGCCGGGTTTATATATTTATTTCAAAGAGATCTAGAAACCATTAAAGGTTGTCATGCGAGTGGAGTCAGAGTGGGCTGAAGTCGGTCAGGAGCCTGACGAGACTAGACCAATATGAATATAAACGGCCAGGTTTCACATAGAGTTTTATAAGTGAAGTAAAAAGAATCAACAGGAAAATTTTGTTGTCGTCCACTATATAACTTATGCTTAATTAGCGGCTTCAAAACAGACCGATCAGAAATCAATACAACTGTATGGGTAAATACTTTTACATTTAGCATTATTTGTGACCATGGCCAAATGTAGTTTGTACAAATGTTTCAGTAAATTATTATGTCTGTTTTACAAATTCCGACTATATGCAACTGATACAAAAACCATCTGAATTGCAAAAATCGGTAAATGCCGTGTATAGACATTAGACATAGAGTGTTTTATGCCACTAACGGAAAAAAGTACACTTGTTAAATAAGGTCAGTTAAAGCACTTTTTCCGAACATCAATTCAGAATTACACTAAACAAACTTTGCAAAACGTAATTTTAGACATTTCAGTAAAACTAAACACGACTTTTCACTATTATCACATAGTTCTACCAAAGCCTAATATCAGCTAACAACCAATGCTGATCAAGATACAGTAAAACTATTCTACACTGGACGTTAAATGTAACATAGATATCGGACATTGAGACAGGTCGCAGATAAAGAGCTGTCTGCATGACCCCCACCCTCGCCCCTGCATTAAGCACCCACCTGCCTAAAATTATCTAAATTCGTTTCTACTGACCGAGCCAAGGCGGCACTCTCTGTGTCACCCTTACTTTCGTTTTGTCTTGTGTCTTGTGTGTGTGTGTGTGTGTCATGCTATATATCGGTGTTTTGGTAATGGTTGAGTCTTGTACGTGGCTATGCCTGCTTGACTTTACTACTTTTCCATTTGTACTTGTGCTTTTGTTCATGTATGGAATACTTATATCTAGTACTGTGCTGTTAATGTTTTCTGTGTTCATCTCGTGTATATGCGTGTGTTTTGTTGTGCAGAAACTTTGTGAAGGTGTTTTTAAGGATTTTATGTATTCATAGCACAATGCACTGTGTTGTGAATGTTTTTGTTATCGGGTTTTTATATATTATATATGTGGTTACGATTGAAATGATTACGATAGAAAAGTAAATGCAGGCATTAAGTTATAAAAGTACAAAAATGAGTCATGCAGGAAACACCACATACAGAACAAACAGTCGCCCGAACAGCAACACAAGGAAACAGCAAATGTACATAACTATAAAAACATCAAGAGACGCACAAACACAAAACAAACATACAATAGGGGGAAGATGGAAGTACCGCCTTGGAACGGTCAGTGACAAAAGTCACTGGGGGTTAAACCGGTTTATGGGCGCCCAACCTTACACCTATTCCATCCCCACCCTAAAAAACAAACAGTGTAAATAAACGTATAACCTCTCCGACTAATCTACAACAACCGCGATCGCAAATACAGTGGTAAAGTGCATGTATAACGAAAACATTTAAGTGAACAAACTGTATCCACCTATCGCTAGTGTGACTCTTCTTGATCTACATACTTTACGCCTAACTTCGGGTAAACATGCCATGCTTTCTAGACTTTCCTCCTTATCTATATGTTCATTAAAAGAAATTGACGAGCAAGCCGATAAAATTATTTTTCGATCAGATCCTCTCATAGGAACGGCTAGTTTGATACAAAGCTTTACTCTACATGTTCTCAGACCGCACATCGACAAATTATCTGAACACCAAAGATTCTTCTTGAAAATTCCTTTTATTAATAAAGGTATTGATTTTATTGACCTCCAAAGTATTTTTAGAGACAAAAATGTAATTGACACTATTCCTAAATACTTTAAAAATACAGAACCATCTATCATCTGCTACAAATATAACAAACCCATCAGAAATACAATTTTCAACTATAATAAAATTGTGGCCGACCTTAATATTAATGATAATATTCCTGATAATTGAGATTGCGCCACCTCAAAATTTTGCTATTCTCCGGCTGGTCATGTGATTACTGGTAATTTTGAGATAATTAAAGATAAACGTCTACGATCTCTTTTGAATAAAGGTCCCAAATATAGAATACCATCCTTGATAGATTTTAACTCTTGTCGAGTTCAGATTGCGGAGGCTTTACAAAATTTTAGTATTAAATGGTGTCGAAGAGAACATGTTGAGTCTAATGCCCTTTCTTGTTGGAAAAAACTAATTTTTGATATAATTGATAAACGCATTTCCTTTTACAGCTCTAATAAACACCTTCTTCCACCTAAACCTAGAACTTCATTTAGACATCTTAAAAAGGGTTTACAGGATTTCCATTCAAAATACGTTTTTGTTCCTGCTGATAAGGCATCAAATAATGTGATTATTATTTGACGATTACATTATATCGATGTCTTGAAGCAGGAAATTATTAATACCAAGTCATACATTTCAGTTACCACTGACGAAAAGACCATCATTTCAGACCATGTCAAAAAGTGTGAACAATTTGGAACCGATATTAAAATTACACAACATAAACTTCCTACTATGTATTGGTTACCAAAACTACATAAAAAAACATATAAAGCGCGTTTCATTGCAAATTCTAGTTCATGTACAACTACTAAATTGTCTATACTTTTGACTTCTTGTTTAACGAAGGTAAAGGAACATGTAAAATTTTACTGTGATAAGACTTATGAAAATTCTGGAATAAATCTCTTCTGGTCTATCAAGAACTCTTCAGAAGTCTTAAACAAACTTAAGAACAAAAGGTATCTTGCATCCACTGTAAGCACGTACGATTTTTCTACTCTGTACACAACTCTTCCTCATATTTTAATTAAGGATAAGCTTACTAACTTGATCCAGAAAGTATTTGCCCGAGAAAAAACATCATTCTTGGCATGTAATGCTGAAAAAGCTTTCTTTACTGACGAGCAAATGAAATATTACACCAATTGGACTTGCTCAGAAGTTTGCGAAGCACTAACCTTTCTTTTGGATAACATATTTGTACGTTATGGGAATGTTATATACCGTCAGGTAATTGGTATTCCCATGGGTACGAATTGTGCACCACTTGTCGCAGATTTGTTTTTGTACTGCTATGAGAGAGATTTCATGTTGAGTTTGAATCCTCAATCACAAGAAGATGTTATAAAAGCCTTCAATGAAACTTGTCGATATTTGGATGATATTTTTAACTTAGATAACCCTTTCTTTGATGCTCTGATTCCTACAATTTATCCTAAAGAACTCAAATTGAATAAAGCTAACCCGTCCGACAATTATGCAGCGTTTCTTGACCTAGACCTTAAAATTAATAATGGAATGATTTCTTCTAAAATATATGACAAAAGAGATGGTTTTAATTTTAATATTGTAAATTTTCCTCATCTTGACGGGGATGTTCCCCGTGCTCCATCTTACGGGGTTTATATATCTCAACTTATTCGTTTTGCTAGAGCGTGTTCATCTATTGACGATTTTAACAGTCGAAATCTCATTTTAACTGAAAAACTGCTTAAACAAGGATATAGATACCATAAACTAAGAAAAACTTTCTCTAAATTTTACTATCGAAATCTCTCGCTTATTGGCAAGTACAAATGTAATCTCAAGGTACTTTTGCGACACGGTATTTCACATCCTGAATTTTATGGTGATGTGATTTACAAACTTCGTAAACTTATTGGACATACCCATTTTCTCACTTTGTTCATCAAATATATAAAACAATTCATTAAAAAGGGATATGATCCTGTATTACTACAACATACTGCATGTTTGGTTGTGAACCCTTTTACAGTTGGCAATCACGCTGGCCTCTTTGCATGTACGCCGACAAGAAAGGTTTAGTACTCTATGAAGGCGACCTCTTAAATCCAGAAATGGAAGGAGAACGTCGGATATCTGTACTATTTCGTTTTTGTCGTACCCTTTATTACTTTTCTACAGTTACTCTGTTTGCAGCTCAATCATTGAGTACACTAGCGATAGGTGGATACAGTATGTTCAATTAAATGTTTTTTTGTTATACATGCACTTTACCACTGTATTTGCTGTAGCGGTTGTTGTAGATTAGTCGGAGAGGGGATACGTTTATTTACACTGTTTGTCTTTTAGGATGGGGATGGAATAAGGGTGAGGTTGGGCGCCCATAAACCGGTTTAAACCCCCGGTGACTTTTGTCACTGACCGTTCCAAGGCGGTACTTCCATCTTCCTCCTATTGTATGTTTGTTTTGTCTTTGTGCGTCTCTTGTTGTTTTTTCTGCCTATGTGCATTTGCTGTTTCCTTGTGTTGCTGTTCGGGCGAGTGTTTGTTCTGTATGTGGTGTTTCCTGCATGACTCATTTTTGTACTTTCAATGATTGAGCTGCAAACAGAGTAACTGTAGGAAAGTAATAACGACAAAAACGAAATAGTACAGATATCCGACGTTCTCCTTCCGTTTCTGGATTTAAGAGGTCGCCTTCATAGAGTACTAAACCTTTCTTGTCGGCGTACATGCAAAGAGGCCAGCGTGATTGCCAACTGTAAAAGGGTTGACAACCAAACATGCAGTATGTTGAAGTACTACAGGAAGTTGTGTTGTAAATAACGTATCATGGGTAAAGATTGTTTTGTTTTTCAGGGTTGCAAGCGGTCTTGAAATTGGTTTCTTTTTCAAGGTATGGTAATTGTCAGGGACTTTTAAAATGTGGTCAGTGAAAAATGAAGTTAATCATTTTAAACTTGTGTGGCTATGGCAGTCTTCTAGCATTACAATTAAGAAATTAAAAATAAAGTTTAATGATATAATACTGTAACATGCATTTAATCTGTTTAAATTCCCCATTGTGCTTTAAACACTGATTTTGCTTTGTCATTTTGATTCCAATGGTCTTGCTATTAGTCATGGTATTTTATTGTGTTTGCCTCTAGTAAACTGTATATTAACAGATCTTGGAATTTTGAGAATTATATTTTGCTAATATTAGCAGGGTTACAAAGGTCTTATTATTAACCATTCTTTATTGTTTTTGCCATGAGGAAAGTGTACCTTAAAATATGTTAGATGTTTGATAGTTAAATGACTTGCAAAGATGCTTCTGATATGTATCTCTTAAAAATTAAGTTTCACTGATCAATAGTCACAATTATGTTTCATTGACTTTGACCATCAAACAGTCATACATGTGAAAGAAAACCATGTTTATTATCATTGTGTTTGATGTTTATGTTTAATATCTTGGAAGAAAAAAAACATGCAGAAAAAATAATGGGAGGATTGGACGGCTATAGGGGAGGTACGGAGACCGTATAAATGTTTGGCGGTTTTGGTCAGCGAAACACATGAGTTGGTCAGGGAAAAGTCAGGGAATTTTATTCAGCCAGAGTGCTGGCAACCCTGTAAATTTTTCTGTTTCCTATGGAAGATTTGAATTCGTGTCTTGTGTTGCATACTTAGAGTTTGGCGAAGATTTTCGACTAATCATCAAGCCGGATATTTGAAATATATGCCCGATTTAATTGTTAAGAGTTCGAGATTTTGCGAGACTTTCATTCTTATTTCACTTAGAGTTCGAGATTTTCTTATTTACTGTTGACGAGGCACTGAGGATGCGAGGATTTTGATTTAAGACCCGCACAGTCTCGTGTTAGCTTTATATGGCAATGTTTACTACACTTTCACGTGGAGTGCGACGAGACCTGTTTTCGTTTGTATAATGAAAGAGAAACAAGACGAAGAGTTCATAGACACAATTTTGGAACACATTTAACCCTATTACACAACATGAGAAACAACTTGCTGAAAGGATAACCCATGAGCTTTCCTTCATTGTTTATAGTTTTGTTGACGTTACCTGACCTCGGTTTTTAGAAGCTTTCAGTATTGACCTTTATAGTTACACGGCGTTTCCTCCAAGTCTATCAGCCACAGAGAATTGATATTAATAACTGACGACGGATTCTCCTTCTAAATAATTTATCTTCAAAAAATCTATCTCTAAACTATTCAATTCAAAATCAATCAAGTGACTTACTGTTTCACTACATACAAACTAAATAAAAGGAAGGAAACACGGCCAATATTTGGAAGTCATACGAGTGTTTGTGTGGGCTTTCAAATATGGCAGTGTGGCACAATAATAGGGCGTGTCAAACTCTATGTAAGTGTTTATTAAAGGAGTATCTAACGATTAAAGTCTCTCTTAATAAACACTACCAATTACATACTGTATGATAACAATTAACTACAGTATTCGCGGGAGCGGTGTTAATAAATAGTAATTACACATCATGCATTCGTATAGAGCGATCTAAGGCTCCACTAAATTAAATGACAAACCACTAACCCCAGAAAGATTAAGATATCGGAAGTAGGAGCAACATTTCTATTCATAACTAGCTATCGAACTCAGTTTGGTATATTACGGAGGTATTGATGAACAGAAGAACTGCAATTTGTGGAGAGCGATATATAGGACGAGAAAGGAGGTTGTTCAGATTTTCAAACAAACAGAAGGCGTATGGCGCAAGATCTGGGAGTAAGGTTGGTGTGGTATCATAGTAACACTCGCCGAGTTGTTAATATAGTGGAGGTGTTCGCTGGAGCGTTGTCCTGCAACAGTCAAACCTGTGGTAGAACGACTTTTCTGGTAGTATTGCGGGTTTTTTCAAGTTATGATTAAGGTAGTACCTACCAGTCACACTTATATCCTTTTTTATTGATATATATACTACTATACCTTCGTTAAATAAAAAAAAGGATTGCAGAATTATAGAACAATATCACACCCACAAATCAAGTGGGGCTGTATAAGAATTACCTTATGCGTCCGTCGGTCTGTCCGTCCGTCGGTTCGTCAGTTTGTCGCGCGCCATCGGGACAATGAGCTTTCCTTTAAAACTGTAAAACCATCACAGACGTATACATAGATTGCCCAAGTATAATCTGACAAGGTGTTTTAAAGCAATCCTTTACACATATCACCCTTCTTGCCATGGAAACGTGATGAAAATGTCTTTGAAAATATTCTACCGCAAAACCACAGCCTAGACTTCATACTAATTAGGCACATATACTCCTAAGTGATCCTCTGTTAAGATTTTCAAGTCATGCCGATATATTGAAAAACATGACCACCAGGCAGGGCTAATTTTCCTTTACAGAACTCTTTAAATTCGTCTGGGGTTGCTAGGACTTTCGTAAGGATTGTACTTCATGGTGATGAACTCCCAAATCTGGAGACGGAAGGCGGACGTCGTATGTTTGTACGTTCTTCTTTCTATTGTGTCCCAAATAACTTCTTTACAGTTGCTCTGGCAGTTGGATACATTTGGGACCAGCTTCAGAGTTACTCCCTTTGTTTTGTTCAAGGCAAGAGAATAGTTGGTACTGCTCAAGTTCGTGCGTTTATCGAACCCCTGTTCTACATATGTTCCTTCTTATACATGCATGTACACTGCTGAGTTAGCCGTCAATTTTGTTATGGTTCAGTCGAGCGGGTTGTTGGTTTACATTAATGCGCTTTCACTCGCAGGGAAAGCAATTATCCTATATTTGCCGACTTAAAAGTGTACAATTTTGCACTATAAATATATTGGACGCAGAAATAATATTCACAAAGATAGGTAAATATACCGTAAAAAGCGTCATATATGCCTATTTCAAAACAGAGCCAACAAAAACGCGAAGTAAATGCGGAATCCAAAACCGTCATACAAATCATATTCCTAGACTTTATGATGACTGGAAATAAGTTTTTTTTTATCTGGATTAGGTAAATGATAATCGTTTCACCATTGTAGAAAAATATATCTAACTGTGCCTATAGCGAATGTGCTTTAGCATCAGAGCATTTTATGATTATACGAGATAAACGCAGACCGCAGCCGAATCATGGCCACACTGATTCAGTCGGCGCATTAGTCCACAATTTAGCCTTTGTTTTTATCATAACCTTTCGATCTTAGCGCCATTTGAAAAATAACAACACTTCTCCAACCACCTTACTCTGACTCCGCCTCCATTTAGAGATTTTTAGTTTGTTTTACTGTAATTTAGTATATTTGTATTAAGTCAGATTCTGTATTGATCTTTATACGCTGTGTCTATGTTGCGGTTTCGAATGAACCCTCGCATTGATCCTTATTGGATTTCATCAGTTTGAGTTTCATTTTGTAAATGTTTCATATTAGTTTTACAAAATACAGAATATATGGCCTCTTATCGGTCAAACAATTACAACTCGGCTTTTGTCATTCTATATTCTCACATGGTCATAAACGGCAATATATTTTGAATACATAGTTTCTGTTGCTGCAATCTTTCTGTGCCGTTCTACATGGCAATGAGGCTAGTACAATCGTATTAGTGAATCATTTATTTAAGGCCAGTTTATATTACATTTTCTAAAGCACCTGTTTTACAAATATTACGAGAGAAATTCGTACTTCCACAATAGTCATACTTTTCCAACTGCATCACTAAATAATAGAATGGTGATTGAACCTAGTACATATAATGAGAGTTGTTCGCCTTCAATAACAGAGTAATAGATTTGTAACGGTAATCATTATTTTCCAATTTACGTGAAGGTAACAATGAGAAAGAATTCATTTGGCAAGTAAATGAATATGGGAGATAAACAGCTTGCCGCGATGCAATCATTATGGGTTTGAAGCAAGTACGCTCTACGGTAGTGAAGCCTATATTACCAGTACACAGTCCAAGTAATAACTGCGTATGCTCTTTACCTTAACCCCATGTTGTATGACCTGTTTGTCATTTGTAAACAACTTTGATCTATACGAGACGCCGAGTAAATCTAGCCTGTTTGATTCTCAGTTAACCCTTCTCTTGCTGAATTTTAAAATACATTTCTCCTTCTTTACCCATGTCCTGTTGTATAATTACATATATCTTCACTGTGCACAAGTATTGGGCTGTGCAGTCATTGCTGTGGAGTGCACTGGTTGCGCAATCAACTTGTAAATAGTGCAGACCCTGGTGAGACAGCTCCTGCAGGAGCTGTCTCATCTGGGTCTTCACTATTTACAGGTAGGTATATTGACGTGAATAGCAAGCGAAGGGTTAATGGGTTCTCAAAGGTAAGAACGAATGGTAATTTAGTAACCTTGCAGGTCAGAGTTAGAGCAGACATCATCATATTTTACATATCTTTTACAGCGAGATAATAGCAATGTCTGATGTGCCTGGCAGTTCTACCATCGGATGCTTAAATTTATCTTAAACTCAATGCTTAAACTCAATTTATATCAAACTTACAGTTCGTTTGCCCAAACAATGTAGATCTTTATAAGACTACAAGCTACTATGAATCTCATCTGCATGTATATGGACTACAATTAATATTCTATAGAGTACTAACTTTCAATTGTACTAACTTTCAATTTGCATAATATCATTTGAAAAAGCTCTGTTGGATGTTGCATGGGTTGGTTTCTTGGCAAATTTCATCCCAATGGTTGGACAACAAATTGAAATGGGAAGTTGAATAGATAATCTGCCAACTAACGTCTCGCTTGACTCTTCGAAGCAAGTAGCTCATTCTGATCCAAGCTGATTAAATATCGATCAAAATTGAAATAAATGTTTTGACACTGACGACTGTTCCAAGGTGGTACTCTCTATATCACCCTTACTTTTATGTTTGTCTGATGTCTTTGTGTCTTTGTACATTGTACCTTGCGTTTGTTCATGTTTTAAGTTTTCATCTAGCGCGTACGTCTGTGCGTGCGCGCACGTGTGTGTCGCTTGTTTTCTCTCGATGTTTTGGTGGTCGATGCGTCCTGTGTGTGGATTTCCGTGCTTGACTTTACTACCTTTTTATTAAGTACAATAATACAGTCCGTCCGTATGACGTTATGCAGAGATGAGATGTACATGTATTCAAAATGAAAGTACGTTGTTCCCAAAGGATACTATTACCTCCAATACACTAAACATCATTATCTATTGATAATATAAATGTAAACATTATCAATTATGACAGGTCATTATTGTTGTGTAATTAATAATTGCTGACACTAATTAAAATAAGTGGCCGTTGTGGCAACCGCTCCTATCCTTATGCGTTTCTCTCGCTGCCAATGCCGCACCTTTAATGACCTTTGCAAACATTTTAGATCCAGATGAGACACCTAGTAATTTGTCATCTCATTAGGATCAAAACTATGCTTAACTGTGGTATTTTGTAAAGGAAAGGGAAGACAATAATTATTACCAAGCGAAAATAGTAGCAGACGACACATTGTTCAGGCCACAGTAATTGGCTCGAAAGAGATAAATAACGCAATACAATTGAACTGTTAATCGATATAAGTACAGTAAAACCTCTTTAAACCGGAATTCTAGCAGAGACGAATTTAGATATTTTAGCTAGATGGCTGCTCGGTGCAGGGTGCAAGTTTTACTTGCTAGCTATTTACACTTACCCCTCTTGGAACAAATGTCGTTTCCGTAATGTCGGATCAAGTAATTTGTGAAACTAATTAGCGGGCGTCAAAGAGCCTGCATCCTGATGAGACACAACAGAGTATTTCATCGTCTTATCTGGATCCAAGCTGATTGCGCAAGGTCGCGAATAGCAAGATAATCGTTAAGGCATTGTTTTCCGATATAGGTAAAACTAATCGCTATGTTGCATGACGTACACACTGTTACTTACCACATTTCCAGTCATGTAATATTGTAACCAATCTGTCACGAGCTAGACCAGTCCATGTATTGCAGCGCATATTCTATTCATTGCATCAATACAACACAGGCAACGGATGTAGCATGAGAATCCCACTAATGGGTCAAGCACCTGCATACAAGTGCTATAACTAGAGTTCCGAACTGTTGTACACCCATATAGTCGCACCGTGTTGCCGCGCTTTGGCGTTTCCTGTTCTATACACAACACAACCCTTTGCTGAGTCTACTGATAATGTCGGTTGGTGTAAGGATGCATGATTTTATTTAAGCTCTGTAAATGTGCACAACCAAGCATATGCTGACATTAGCCACCGTTCGAATCATCCTCAGGAAACTGTTGCAAACGTTCGGAACCCCATTTGTATCATTTCGGCACATATTGACTTTCATTTAAATCAGATCCAGTCAAGTCAAGTCAAGTCAAATGTCTACAACGTGGTAATAACTCAAGCTCTGAAGAGCTTTTATACTGATATATTTAATACACATATAATTGACAAGGAATTAACAAATACACAAGTAAAATGAGCACTAATAACATGAAACAATTTTATTATGATTGCTTTACTTATTTTAATACCCAATGCAACCCCAGTAGTAAGTTTATGGAATAAAACATTTTCAGTAATAAATCTCACTGACATTGTGTTCATACCACTGCGTGCATATTATATTGAATTATAAACTACATACGATATTGTAACACTTTCCAAGATATGATTTTGTAGTTCCAAGTTAATAAATTCTAAATTCAAGGACTTTACCAACGATTTTTTTCTGTTCTGTATTGAATAATTTAATATAAAAATAAACATTTTAAAATAATAATTAAAGATAACGAGGTCTAAAGTTGTTTTTCTGTTACGTTCTATTTTCGGGCAGAATATATTACAAAATCTCAACAACACTGTATTACATGATAGGCCCTGTTGTCTCCAATCGCTCACCATACTACTATTGTTTCATATCAAAATACAAATACGTAGTGAATCAGTAAAATGTCATACCATACCACCCTGTACTAAATATCAAAATCACAGGTTCAACTAATATCGTCCAGTACAGGTATAAGGTGAAAGAGTACGAAGGAAACCGGTACTGCAATAAGCTACAAGCTGGTTTACAAATTTAGAAACAACAATGATGATTCCATTATTTCCTTCATGAATATTCGTGTGGTTGGCGCACTGATCAATCCAAATAATACTTTTGTCAGCCAAATACTATCGTTTTTGCACTCATTAAAATGAATCCCATTTTAATAACATGATGGGGTTTTGCAAAAAAAAACATATAGAAAGATTTTAGCTAGAATACTAAATGCCCTATCTAGGACTCAAGAATTACTCCTTTGCAAAGGGTTTAATTCTAGGTTTTAAAGGTTATAGCTTCATGCAGACTGTTATATAAAGGAACTCTCTGCATTTCATTCACACAGCCTTAAACAACCATCCACTTTTAACGAAACCTATCTCAATTTATATGCTGTACCCTGAGTATGAGGTTACATGTCGGTATAAACGAGAATATGCGGCGTTCCTCCATGAAATATGTTAAATGAAAAACGAATATTGCACACAAGGGAAATCAGTATCACTGGGGCATGATTTTATTGCAGTTTGTTTTGTTTTTGATGCTTTGAGTGCTTTACAACGTACACGTTACTTAACTGGGAACTTCACAATGTATCGATGAGCACTTTAAATATTGATTATACACTACAGTGTACAAAACTGCCACTGCTTGAGATATATTCATAGAAATTGAAGCATATACAGTAAAACCTCTCTTAACCGGCAGTTAAATGTAGCATGAATATCGGTCTTGGAGACAGGTGGCACCTTAATGCATGACTTTCACCCTGCATTAAGCAGCCACCTGCCTAAAAGTATCTAAATTATTATCTACTAGAATTCCGGTTAAGAGAGGTTATACTGTACATTATTCGTCGTATCGTATTCAGCATTGTAGAGCCCTTTTGGGATTTATCGGTTAAAAAGTTTGGTTACCTGATTACATTTTGTACTTAGTGTTTAATATTGGCTCATGGTGGTTATATCCTAGTAGGGGTTACTTTGTAACATAAATACTGAAGCTGATATGTATGGCAGTGTAAGTGTTTGTAAGTTAAGTTGTATTAGTTGTCAGATGGTTATCGGTGAAATTTATGACTGTGTTGATCAAAGATGTATGTAACTGGTACTGGGACTGAGTGGTTCTGTAACAGTCGGTTTTAATGCACTTACATGCCTATATGGCAATCAACTTAGTTCAAAATATCTGGTCCAATACATAGTAGGCCCAAATCGGACTGTTGTAAGTAACAGTTTGGCTGGATCTAGGCCGACGACATTGTGTAGACCGCAAGTCATCAAAGCTTTTAAAGTTTATGTACAAAGTGTTAGTTTTGAGATTGCATAGGATGTCTCCTATAACTCTACTGAAGAGTGTGCACGTGTTTTTCTATATAATGATGTGTGTGATTCTGTAATTTAGTACACTGAGGAGAAATAAATAAATAAATAAATTGTACAGTACAAATATATTCGATTTTCGCAACATCGGTTTATACGCCTTTGGAAACAAAGTAGATCCAGATCAAACCGATCCTATAGGAGTCTGCTCTGTTTGCTGATGGCAGTATATAGAACAGAACCTACAATTTCTACAAAACATCCATGTGTACATATGGCTTTAAAACGTCAGGTAATAGATATCCATGATGTCATTATGTATCACACAGATGATTGACAGGGAAAGGGTTACAGGACTGTAAACTGTTGGTCTCGTTATTAGAGTATTCTATAAGACTGTATTGCGTGGATACTCTTAACCCTTTCCGTAATGAATATTCATGTAAGAAACAATAACTTCTTAAATATTAATGAGATTAATTTGTATATTAACACATTTACACAGGAACATGTAGCCATCGCAGAAGCTGTAGAATCATATCTATATTATTTCATAAGCACACAGCGCAGACCCTGATCAGACGGCTCTTATAAGAGCCGTCTGATATGGGTCTACTCTGTTTGCAAAGGCTTAGAAAGGCGTATAAAATGCGTAGTAAAGGATTAAGCAGCATATACTGCAGCCCTTAAGTATGAGTCTACCTAATCAATCAGTTGCCTGCTACCGGCGGATGAGTGATTACCTAGGCAAACGGTTTGGATCAAGGTGAAATGTATATCGGCGTTTCCACAGGATCCAAACTGTTTGACACTGGTAATACTTTTGTAAATTGAAGAAAACGCGACTTTGAAACCTGTAACACACTTCAATCTTAGACGATGAGACTTCATTTGGTGCTGAAACGGTTAACTCTTCGCTTGCTATTCGCGTCAATATACCTACGTGTAAATAGTGAAGACACAGATGAGACAGCTCCATCTGGGACTGCACTATGTGAAGATATATGTAAGTATACAAGAGGGCATGGGTAAGGAAGGAGAAATGTATTTTAAAATTCAGCAAGAGAAGGGTTAATGACGTCGCTGACAAGCGACTCACAGGGTTTAGTGCAATGAACGAATTTGAAGTTAACATTGCAAACAGGTTTCGTCCAGATAAGAAACGGGGTGACTCGGGATTAATACGTTTTGACACACTTCTTACTTTTCACTCTTTCGCTGCTAAATGTTGTTGTCTTCTGCAAAATATTGTTGTCTGCTACATTTGTTCTATTTTCTTTCAAAAGCATTACCACAATAACAGCCAGGTTGGATCCTGATGAGATCTAAACTATTTGCATATACCAAAACTGTTCGCACAGGTAACATTGGCAGCGGACGAGATAAGGAAGGAATTAAACAATAAATCGCAGACGACACTGTTTGGAGAGGAAACCTTTTGGCAACAGCAGAGCTAATTGTGTTAATACTTGATTTACATCTTCATGAATGCTTACAAATGCGTTTGTTGCACTTATTTTCCTATCCTAGTAAAGATACAGTAATAAATTGTGAGAAGAGAACAGCACGTCGCTTATTGATTGTAGGGGAATCATGATTATATGCCTGTAGATATTTGTCCTGCTAGAGGAAATGAGAGTTAAGCGCGGTCTGACGTCCTAATGGACGTCCTAAATATGTTCTTCTTTTTAGCAAGGAGAACAACGTAATGTACACATGAGACGCCTGTCTTTATTGCTATTGTTTTGTTTACCAACAAATTATAATGGTTTGAATCACCAATGACCTAAGCCAGTGTTCCCTATAGTATCGGGTTTCAATGGCAGAACCAATGATCTAGTAGGTTTATTCAAAAGGTGACGAGGACACCTGCCCGCGTATTCAATACGCCCCTATCAGGACCGTATTGCATCGTGTTGACACTTTACCTCATAATTTTAATGTACAAGATGATGAGATCATGGAATTAATTAGAATGACATATGAAGACAAGATAAATTGGCTTTTGTAAAAAACTGTATAATCATAGCTCTATATATCCATAAGCAAACAGAACAGGCCCTGGTAAGACGGCCGTTTGCAAAGGCGTTTTCTATCATATACAGAATAAACAAACATTAATCAATTCAGGAGAGGTCATCATATGAATGTCTGAGCATGTGTCAAAATCTTGGTATTGATAATATATTTTCTATTTAACAAATTGATTTGTTTTCGCAAGTGTTTCAGTTTATGTATTAAAAGTGCATGTATGAGTCATGCAGGAAACACCGCATACAAAACACACAACCGCCTAAACAGCATCACGACGACAAATAGTACATGTACATGTATATTAAAGACACAAAGAGACGCAAAAATACATAACAAACACACACTAGGGGGAAGATGGAAGCACCGCCATGGAACGGTCAGTGACAGATGTCACTGGGGGTTTAAACCGGTTTAGGGGCGCCTAACCTCACACTTATTCCATCCCCACCCTAAAAGGCAAACAGTGTAAATAAATACATCTCCTCTCCGACTAATCTACAACAACCGAGATAGCAGTGGTGAAGTGCCTTAAAACCCTTTCCTTCATATAAACGCCTTTTCACGCATCTTTAAATAGAGTAGACCAGACGGGTTCCAACAAGAGCCCCGTGTGTCTGAGCATTATACGCCCGAAGTATGTGCCGTCGTAACATGCATAATATTAATTTGAGTTGAAGATCACCGTGACCTTGACCTTTGACAGACTGACCTCAAAATCATAAGGCGTCATGTACTGGCCATGACAAACCTTCCTACTAAGTATGAAGACAGCACACCTACTACTTACGAAGTTATTGAACAGACAATATTTTTGAGTTAAAGGTCAGTGTGTCCTTGACCTTTGACCGACTGACCTTAAAACCGATAGGGCTCATTTACTGGCCATGACCAACCTTCCTAGTAAGTATGAAGACAACACACCAAAAACTCCAAGTTATTGAGCGTGCAAAAGTTTTAGTTGAAGTCACCATGACTTTGACCGACTGACCTCAAAATCGATAGGGGTCATGTACTGCCCATGACAAACCTTGTTACTAAGTATGAAGACAGTACACTTAATACTTATCAAGTTATTGAGCGGACAAGATTTTTAGTTGAAGATCACCGTGATCTTGACCTTTGACCGACTGACCTCAGAATCGATAGGGCTCCTCTACTACCCATGATACTAAGTATGAAGACTGCACACCTAAGAGTTGTCAAGTTAT
The DNA here is from genome assembly GCA_963576725.1 of Azorinus chamasolen. Classification (NCBI taxonomy): domain Eukaryota; kingdom Metazoa; phylum Mollusca; class Bivalvia; order Cardiida; family Solecurtidae; genus Azorinus; species Azorinus chamasolen. The sequence goes on from OY755235.1 coordinate 40,371,811, forward strand.
TGAGCGGACAAATATGTAGCTAATGGACGGACGGACGGACCGACAGACAGACGGACGGATAAGTGTCATACCATAATACGACCGAAGTTACATCCGGGCGTATAAAAATACATGCGTACATGTGCGAATATAAAATTCAGCTAATAAATATTCATGATGTCACTATTTCTTTTCCAAATACTGAACAGGGGGAGGGTTAAACCACTAGAAGTTTAAAGGCAAATGTTAGCAAACAAAAATCCCGCTAAACGGAGGTTCCCCTCGCAGCATCACTCAATTCAAATTACAGTTATTATTGATAAGGTCAGAATGTTCCACTGTCTAACATTACGACACAAAGTGAATCAAACGTCTAGACACGATGACCCCAATGAAAGGAAATTAGATCTGGTTTGTCTTGTTATATATTGATTAGGTTTAACCCTTATCACGCTCACCGCGACCTGACTCGCATTTACAAACAGTTTGGGTCCAGATGAGAGGTCTGGTAACTCGGCGTCTCATCAGAATCCAGGCTGTGTAAAACTATGTCACTATCTATCCAAGCCGTTTGTCACTACCGTATAACCTCTCTATAACGACCACTAAATTGTGTTACTTACAGTAAAACCTTTCTATAACGATCACTAAATTGTGTTAATTAGGTGGTATTTATGGCAGGTTGAGCGTTTTGTTTTACTTTCGCCTAGCTTTAAGCAGCCACCTGTCCTTTACACATAATATTTGATGTAATTTAGCGGCCGTTATAGAGAGGTGTTTCTGTAATTTAGTTGCCGCTAGAGAGAAGTTTTACTGTATGTAAAACTAAAAATTTCACCAGATCCAAATTTGAACAAACATTTTCTTTTTCTCAGTGGAGTAAGTGTTATATTATTTTATAACCATTAGTCTGTAATGTCGAACTGCAAAGGTAGAATTCAGAATATACCCATGTAACCAATTTCAATTAAACTTGGCACTTGAGTCACACTTTATATGTGAGTATAATATATAATTTAAAAACATGAATATCCAGACTTTCATAAATATGTATTTCATAACTCCTTTTACACTCAGTGATATCCATTAGAACCCCATACATGTAGTGCAAATGTAAGGAATGGGCATAACGCACATATAGTAAAGTTCCGCTAATGCGACCACCTAAAAGAGGTATAATTCTGGGTGCTATATGCAGGTGGTAGCTTAATGCAGGACAAAAGTAATGCAGAAAGCTTTCTGCATTACTTTTGTCCTGTATAAAGCAACCACCTGCTTATAAAGGCACCCATGTTTATTCATTAAGTGGTCGCATATTAGCGGGGTTTTACTGTACTATATAGAATATACTGTCTTTACCTTTGCTATCAGTTTTGCTTGAAAGCCTACCCGTGATTGAAATAAAAAATCGCAATTATAGTTACTTAATTACGTAGTATGGTAGTGCTAAATGTAGAATAAAAACTAGAATACAAATATATTCAACTGACATTCGGGACCAATTTCTATTTTTTATATTCAATGGAATATTGGCAATGCATAAAACAGGGGTTGTAGCTTCTCCCTACATGTAAGTACAGTAAAACCTTTCTATAACGGCCATTAAATTGTGTTAATTAGCTGGTATTTAGGGCAGATGGCTGCTTAAAAGCAAGGTGGAAGTAAAACAGAACGCTACTATAGGTGCGTTCTGTTATATGTTCACCTTGCTTTAAGCAGCCACCTGCATTTAACACAAAATACTTAATGTAATTAAGTGATCGTTATAGAGAAGTTTTACTGTAAGTAGCAAGTAGCTTTAATCAATTTAACTTTATAAATTCTCATATTGCCATACATATCAAACATCAATTATTCAATTTTAATAAACAATTACCTTCAAGTAGCCTGTGCAATAGTCGCGGTAGTGGATACATGTCAGATAACTACTACGTAGAGAATCGCTAATGCGACCAAATAATTCATTAGCAAAGACGTCTGTAACAGCTGGGTATTACTTAATGCAGGACCTATGGGGGCTTTCTGCATACCTTATGTATTGCAATAATTTATCACCTGTTTCCAAAAACCAGAAATATACTTCTACTGAGTAGATCTAGTCGCATCTAGACTTGAATGTATTAACATTTTATACCTGTGAAATGCTACAAGTTGCATAGTCAATAGTCAAAGTGGAAAATTTTACAAAAAAGACGTTTTAGTCTCTTTTATATACGATCGTTTGCACATAAGTGTTCTATTAAACTACAAACCGCATGGTTCACTGCCGCAGTGTCATAAACCCTGCCAAACTAATACAATACTGTTTTTCTCAGTAAAGCGTTTTGCAACATTATGTCTTACTCTGTGTGTGTGTGTGTGTGCGTGCGTGTGTGCGTGCGTGCGTGCGTGCGTGCGTGTGTATCTGTGTGTGTCTGTGTGTCTGTGTGTATGTGTGTATGTCTGTGTCTGTCTGTATGTGTGTATGTCTGTGTCCGTCTCTGTGTGTGTGTGTGTTTGTTCATCAGTGCCTCTTGATTTGCTGTGAACTTTAATGTGGCACCGGGAGGGAAATACATATTACCACACCAAACACTATAACATTTCTATCTAAAATACACAGTCTAAAGTCTGGACATCGATTTAATAACCACTGTCTTGTCAATACATTTTAACGTTAGAACCATTTCTGTCTGATCTTAGTTTCATGTTATAATTATTCAGTGTATTTATTTATCATGCAACATCACCAAATACAGTCACTTCCTACTAGCATAATATTTTCCACGTCGACGCTGTATTTTGTGAGGTACAGTGCATGTGTACTGACCCCACTGGGATGCAAGTTTAATTCAGCCAATGGGAGGAACACAGAAGGAAGAAAAGGCATAATTTGATGTTTATATTAAATTAGGTATTGAAATTTGGAATAAACATAGAACAGGGAAAGGGTTCAACCTTGATAAAATCGGGACAGAGTTCTAAGCGGCTAGCACACATGGGCTGCACGGTAAGAACGTTGCGAATTTAACCCTTTCGCTGCCAATGCCGGATCTGTGATTACCTATGCAAACAGTTTGTTTGTTACTGTTACTATGTTTTTGAAACAAAAATGAAGAAAATAAAAAAAAAGAAAATTTGTAGCAGACGACAAAGTTAGCAGACGGCAGAGTTTGGCAGCGAAAGGGTTAGTCGAGAATGAAACCGACACATGAACTTATATTAATTATCTATTTACATTACCGGTCTTTGTGTAAATATGTTATGCTAGACCCAACGGGTTACACCAGTTATAAGTTACATAAAATGTCTATCTGTTACTTAATTCTGATCATACTTCTATGAACATAATGAGTGTGACCACTTACCTCACAAGTCCTTCTGACGAGACTAATTAGACCGAGATCCGACGTGTTAGTGCTTTACACTGTTCATCTAAAAGCACCAGAGTAGGGCATCGCGCCCGAGTTTCTCTCTACCTTTTAGCCCCTGTCTTGGGCGCCCAATTAGCCCATAATGAGCAGATTCAGATGTTAATAGACACAAACAAACACACAAACGTACCCCTTTGTGAAAAACAAATGCCTACTTAAATTCGTATCTGGTGCAATTCGATCAGACTTACGGGAACCTATTGATAGAGTATTAACCAGTGAGTCACTGAAAAACTCGATGTCCCATCTATATCCAAGTCCAAGCAATCAGTTCGCTGTTAGTGTAAAAAATGAAAGTTTATTTAATCAGTCTTATGCTACACGCGACCCCAACGTCTCATCAGGATCCAAGCTGTTTGACACTCGACAAATTGTTTTTTAAACGCTTGAAAAATTCGAATCTGTAAATGAAATAGCAAGAACTCAGCGTTTAGCTTTCTGGTTTGAGTATGAGAAAGGTAAGGTTGTAGTTTCAAATTCTGATGTATTGCTGTTTCGAACTAGTCTCCGATCACTAACTATAGTTTCTATGCGGTACATAAAGTAAATCCCCGCTAATGCAATCACCTAAAAGAGGTATGATTCTGGGTGTTATATGCAGGTGGTAGTTTAATGCAGGACAAAAGTAATGCAGAAAGCTCCTAGAGGAGCAACCACGTGCTTATAAAGACAGCCATGTTATCCATTAAGTGGCCGCATTAGAGGGGTGCTACTTTATTGTCTTGACACATTTAACTTAATTAAACTCTACATGATTTATGTCCCTATGTGTTTAAATGCGGGCCATGTGGTAAGGAAATCTTCCGCATGGGGAATCAACATTAAAATGAAACTTAAATGAAAACGTTTATTTCTTGTGTATGTAACACGATGCATGTTGAAAATGAAACCATCTTTGTTCAAGAAGATTTATGTTTTTAATAATATTGAATATTTTACAACATACCATACCATATCTTAAGCTAATAGCAACAGGTTGTAGCTTAATGCATATCGACAGTAATGCAGAAAGCTCCCCTGAAAGCATCTATATTACTTTTGTGTTGTATTAAAGATATATTATGTGCATTTTTCGTATTAATCAATTAACACGTATACATACAATGAAAATAATGCTTACAACCCATTTTCCGACAGGATATATTTGTTCAGCTAAATATTATCGCTATCCGAATACTGCTAAATTTTTCAAAAAGGACCCTCCTTTTTAGAAACAGGGACTTGTACGGATATCAGCGAACATCTTCGGTCAAGTTCTGAATGACTCCGATTCTATTTTGGAACAACTCTTTGAATATTATATAGGTTGCTATCATATGTACAATGGCTGACACTGGTTGTTGACCACATATACATCGAATGATTATTTTCGGTATGTAAATTCGAATCTTACGACAGATTCCGGTCAATGGCGAACGTTGTTCTGTTGATTTCCGTAGCAATACATTTTTCTATTTTATCGACACAAACAACCATTTACTAACCGTACTGTTTAGTGTTAAATAAGTGTTAATAGGGTACATAGATTCCAATTCTGAAGTCAGCTAGAAACGCAAAATTTGCAGACATTTGCACAGGATACATCTTTAAGCATCTACTTGCGTTTTTAGACTCATATATTCAAAACAATAAACCGTGGTTAAAGACAGGCATGCCGTTAATTATTTGCAAATTCTACGCCAATCTCTTTGATATAATCATTTTGTAGTAATCTAAGCAGATAATACATTATATCATTTTGTAACACATGCCGTCAGATATAACACCCCCAGTATACAGAAAGTGACCGATTGCTTTGACAAACAACTACATATTTATCGTTCATACCAGTGAAGCAGATACTGTCATATTGTCTAAAGGGTATGTGATCGGGGTTTCTCAAAGAGAAGATATACCTGTCGGGTGTGGGGATCGAACTCAAAACCTAGAGGTTCCTAGTCAAACGTTCGACCGTATTTCCATAACAGCCGGCTTACATATCAAGGCTATACACGTCTTGATACAGATAACCTAACCCCCGTGAAATACTCCCCCATCAAGTTGAAATTCTTCCTGAATTTCAATTTGCAGTAACGACTCCGATGCACAAACAGTCACTGTCCCCCTGTGGACGCCAAATGTAAACGGGGTTTCTCGTCGGGTGTGGGATCGAACTAGAGACCTCACGAGTCCTACTTAACCAATCGCTCAATCACATTGCCATAAAAGCCGGCTTGCACAGCAATGTTGTACAAATGTTGATACAGACAAACTATACCAACAGTATATTTTCTGGCATATATAAGAATATATTAGAAGGGAATATGTGTGAAAACATATGAGAGGTGAACAACGTGTGGCTGCCGTGCGTTATTTGTGCGTGTGGGCAAGCAATTGCGATGTTGTATGGCGTGTAAGAGATATTCTGTTGCAGTGTTAAGCTTTCTCCACATTTCAGAAAATTACTGATTTCCTGTCACAACGATGCCATGCTGAGAATAAAACACTATTAAATATATATATATATATATTAAATATATATTAATTATATGCATGACCCAACAATATTGCAATGTACTAGATACAAGGCGGACATGTGTTATAATCAGTCTATAGTATTACCAATTCTTTGGATTTAATAATAATAACGAAAGAAGTTCCGAGATCGTCCAGAAGTTAGTTAATGAGAGATACTGGTTGCATGCTTAATTCCCGGACGTATCATAAAATACGACACAGCGGTAACAAAAACCATACCAGCGTTGTCCTATGATTGGTTCATACTGTGCGGGTTCCCGCGTCTTTGTTTCACACTGGCCATATGACAAACACACATATGGAACCCATATATTAAAATTAGGAACCTAAGCCGGGAACCCCAAACTGATACTTGTATTCGAGCCCAATACACACACTGAGGGATGTCATGGCAAATATCGTAGGTTAAAAAGGCTTATACATCTTATTAATCCATGGAAGTTATTAAGAGGAATGACTACTTCCTCACGCATTAGCAAAATAAATGTGATGAACTAGTTGTAATGTAAACTTTATAGTGCTTGAATAAATATACTTAGGTATATTGGCCCCTGTCATTATTGGTCATTTCCTGCCGTATCGTTTTACATTCATATGAGGTAAAGTGTAATTTGATTGGACTTTTATCCGATGACATCACATTGTCATCTGGGGTAAATTCCTGACGGCACAGACAGATTATAATTATACAGTAGTTAGTAGCGCGTTTCGTCTCAATCCCAGATGAATTAACCATTTTCTTCGTATAAACGCTTTTTTTCATGCCTTAGCAACAAAGTAGACCCAGATAAGACAACCCTTGCAGGAGCCATCTCATCAGGGTCTGTTCAGACTCCTACCAATACCAAATTAAACCTGTGTATATATGCCATTATTAGAATAATGCTTTTGATTGGTCAGATTTGAGTTCTCAAGCTTTTGATTGGTCAGATTTGAGCCAAAGGCTCAAATCTGACCAATCAAAAACTTGAGAACGAATTCAGACTCAACTGAAAGTTTTATAAGCATGGACCCTGATTCTATAGTTCCTGTCCGAGTCAAAATGTCCTGTGTTTATATGCCATTATCAAAAAATAATCAATAATCAATAACTAATTAATATTCATTTTGCCATTATTTCTGACATGAAAAGTCAACATGGAAAGGTTAAAAAGACTTCTATTGTTCACTTGCAAATATCCGAACTGACCATGGCGCCTGATTGTTACTAAAGTCGCATAGAGTGAATGGGTAACACGCAGATGTTAGGATTTGAATGACAAATTAGATCGTTAATAGCTGTTAGTACCACTGATTTAACTAAACAAAATAGACAAAGTGAAATGCAATTGCATAGACTGGTGTTAACCTTCTGTCTTACACTATCTTTCTACTACGAGATCCGGTATTCCAGTTTTATGTGTAAAATACGGAGAGCTGCTCTGGTATCACAATACGGTTATTGTACGGTGAAATTCAAAAAGCATGCAACATACAAATATATTTGATTCTTTGAATGCGTGGCACGTGTGCACTGGCATTTTCAAACAGGTCTGCACTGTTAGTCATTCAACGTCGTCTTGCAAGTTTAAGCCTGGAACGCAGATGGATTATTGCGCTCTGAAAATTCAGAGTAAACAATATTTTGTCAGTATGGTAAATACGAGCAATGAAGTAAAACAACTGTAATAAAGCGATCTGTTCCGCTGGTGTATATATACTTAACTAAACCAGAAACGTTTGCTAAGCTTGAAATTCGATGTGATAGACATTGTATAGTCGTGAATAGTACAACATTTCACTTAAGTTACTATAATGACTTCTTGTCAAAGTCTGTTGCATGCCGTTGCTATATAGGAGACTACAATTGTATAAGGATATTGTTGCAAATTAATGGTTTGTTATGAACTTAACTGTACAGAACTATTTGAGTCCTGCTATCAGGAAACCAACCATAAGTCCTTGCAGATAGTTTTCACCCAGATCAGATGACTCGCCTTACACAAGGCAAATTGACTTGTTCTACTATGTTAGATGATCATTAGTTAATATATTAGTTTTAGTAATGCGGTATTGTGTAGACCTTGGTTATATCCCATGTTGGAGATGAAGACTAATTTAAGTCTAAACTATGTAATGCCTCATAGTTTCTAAACTATGTATTGCCTGATAGTGGCTCTTTTAAAGAATTTCGACTGAAATGCCATTTTATCCTTTCGACGCTAACATTTTAGAGTGGAATAGCTTATCAGTGTTCAACTTAGTATGGAAGTACCAAACCTACAGGATTGAAGAAAGATTCTGAACGACAAACAGTGCAGACCCTGATGAAATTGATCTACACTGTCTGTTAATTGCAATACACTATTGTAGATCTGAAAGACTAACGCGGTATTTATAAAAACGTTTGGTTGCAATGGCAACGGTTTAACTAATTTTGTGCCATGATATTTTAATTTACTGCTATACTATATAATTATTTTAATTACATTTCTGGCTTAAACATTTTTAAATTGTGCCGACTGATAACATTTATCAATATATATAATATTTAATATTATGAACAATCGTTGCTATGGTAATTAGAAGTATTGTTAAAAAGAAAAAAGAAAGAACATTTTTGAAACTTAAATGCCATTTTATAACAACACTTATGAACTTTCTATTCTTATGAACCTGCAATGCTGTAAGAAATTAATATTTATAGTTTACATGTATTTTAAGACGGTGCCCTGCAAATGGAGTTTAAACACAGTATTGTGTCAGTATATTAAATACGAGCAATGAAGTAAAACAACTTTAATGAAGCGATCTGTTCCACTAGTGTACATATACTTAACTAGACCAGTAACGTTTGCTAAGTTTGAAATTCGATGTGATATTGTATAGTCGTGAATAGTACAACATTTCACTTACGTAACTATAATGACTTCTTGTCAAAGTGTCTTGCATGCTGTTGCTATATAGGAGACTACAATTGTATAAGGATATTGGTGTACATTGTTGTTTTGTTATGAACTTAACTTTAAAGGACTATTTGAGTCCTGCTATTGTCCTGCTATCAGGAAACCAACCATAAGTTCTTGCAGACAGTTTTGACCCAGATCAGATCACTCAAATTGCACAAGACAACTTACCATAATCTACTTTGTTAGATGCTAATTAGTTAGTCTATTAGTTTTAGTAATGCGGTATTGTGTAGACCTTGGTTTTAACCCATGTTTGAGAGCTTATCAGTGTTCAACTTAGTATGGAAGTACATGTACCAAACTTACTAGATGAAATAATCATTCTCAACGACAAACAGTGCAGGCCCTGATAAAAGCGATCTACACTGTCTGTACATTGCCCTACCCTATTGTAGACCTGAAAGACTAGCGTGGTATTTATAGAAACGTTTGGTTGCTATGGCAACGGTTTCACTATTTTTTTTGCCATGACATTCTAACTAATTGCTTTATTATATATTTCAATAACATTTCTGGCTTAAACCATTTTTAAATTGTGCTGACTGATTATATTTATCAATATGTCTAATGTTTAATGTCAGAACAGTCGTTGTTATGGTAATTAGAATAACTATCAAACAGAAAAAAGAAAGAACATTTTTGAGACTTAAATATCAATTTAAAACAACACTTATGCAATTTCTATTCTCACGAACCTGCAATGCTGTAAGAAGATAATATTTATAGTTAACATGCATTTGTAAGACGGTGCACGCACCTGGTTGTCATGGCAAAATGATTTGGCGAATAATTAATAAAATGATAGAAGTTGTTGGTACATGCTATTGGATATTAATAGACCAAATTTGATGCGAACCTGAGTTTGGGCCATTGTTGACCTTTAGTGAACCTTGTCCTCTGGGTCAAGATGAGTTATTCAACAGGGTAAGGGTTTATTTGAATATAAGTTTACGCAAAAAGAGAGAGGATATATCGATTTCATTTGAACATACTGGGTACGTATGTAAAACACAGAATTGTCAATATATATAAGACCTATGTGTTTAATCATATTGGCCATTTTCAGTTGAAACAGCCAATACTAGAATGAACGATTAGCCAACAAACATGATTATACATACGTCTTCAATGCTGTCATAAATCATTTAATTTTATTTATACTTCCGTTCCCTCAGATCAAAATCTCAGGCAACTTACTTGTGGATAGTTAAGGTTGATATGTTAGCTTAAGTAATCAATATTTTAATATCAAATAGTTTCAAATGTTCACAGGAATTATTACTCTTATTCCTTTATAAGTTAAACCACGGTTGTTTGAACAAAACACACGTAATTGCTGTTTATGTATACCCCGGCCAATGTATTGTAACATACATCATTATAGAACTAATTGAACTAATTGTTAATACATGTACTGTTAGAACAAAGATGACGTTGGTTGTGTGCGTGTATGACATGCTGTCTATCCATGTGTTTGTGGTGGTTGCGTCTGTGGCTTTCTCATATATATGTGCGATTGTGAATGTTCATAAATTGCTGTATAAATTGCTTGCTGTCGGTGTTTTGGTGATGGTGGCGTTTTGTGTGTGGCTTTTCCTGCTTGACTTAACTAATTTTTCAATAATGCCAGTTTAGTCAACTGGAACGATTTCATGATATATCGTCAGTCCCTTAAAACCATCGCCACTTAACCCAACTCTCACACCTTTGTAACATCGATTTTTATTACAATTATTCTAAATAATTAACTTCAACTTGTTATATATTTTAAATGCATCTCATATCAAAGTGAATTGTGCACTTCAGGTAAGAGACATACTATCCATTTCAGATGCATGAATCATATATGGGAGACCGTCGTCTCGGTTTCAACAAATGCTGCTTGTATGTCATTTGCGCAGATATGCATAATGTAAGAACATGCGGAGAAGGAAGGTCTAAACTCAGCCCACGGGTGTCAATGATGGCTGTGAAGTGCTAAGGTAAAAAGTGGAAGTTTCTGTGAGTGACGTTTTAGTATTTGGAAAAAGCGGTCGTTCGGTGAATTCGTGCTCATAATAACGGTGATAGTAATTATGCATTGCTTTATTAAGCTTATCTCCAGTTTGGTTTTATTTCATCCTATACTGCATTTTGCGTTCACTGAGAAGCTTTTTGTAGAATATTTCAAAGCAGAAACGTGTGAATTTATGGATGACGACATCATCATATCCCCTGTATCATACTGTGGATGTCTCAACCACTGCACAACACGATCCCACTGTGCAGCGATAAACTTCATGCAGAAAATGTCGCTGTGCAGACTGAACCTTCGAACTGGTGTAACTGGGTTCTGTCACGGTTACGTAAACTCTCGGAAAGAAGACTTTGAAAAGGTATTTTGTCTGTTTGTGACCAAATGTAAAGGGTTCAAATCACTGATCACGCAACTGTTAAGTATGATTTTTTTGTTTCAAATGAACAAAGGGCAATGCTGATTTTTTGTTCAAATAATTGCATATAAATCTGAGATCACATTCTTTTGAACACTCTCTGCAGACAACTGACTGGTTTAATTGTTCTAGACAAAATGACGATTTGAAACGCTGATACAGTAAATCTTTAAGCTTAATCGATCGTAGATGAAGTTAACCCTTCGCATGCTATTCACGTCAATATACCTACCTGTAAATAGTGAAGACCCAGATGAGACAGCTCCTGCAGGAGCTGTCCCATCAGGGTCTGCACTATTTACAAGTTGAATGTGCAATCAATGCACTCCACAGCAGTGGTTACACAGCGAAATACTTGTACACAGTGAAGATATATGTAGTTATACAACAGGGCATGGCTAAAGAAGGAGAAATGTATTTTAAAATTCAGCAAGAGAAGGGTTAAAGTGTCAACATGAACCGGCTGTCTGCATTTCAAGACACCCGTGTCTATCTGTCAGCGTTTGGAGTAACACTGGATATATCTAAAAGAGTACTCTATATGTGTTTAGTTGGTGTTTAAACCATTTTAGAATGTTTTCATTATTATTAGTATGGTTTTTTCCAGACAATCAAATGTCCCTCTTCCTCGGGTCAGGTGTGTCGTTCAGACGGAAAATGTGCAATATCGGGTAGGATATAGTACTTTGTGTCATATATTGATTTCCGCGAACTGTCGTTGATAACACACATAGACGTTATGTTTCCTCTGCAAAACATTTACACAGACTTGTCTTTTTCAATATTTATCTCCATGCAGTTTTCTTATAGATAATTTGTAGATACATTGTATAGATAGTAGAAAGGAAATGAAACAAAATACAAAAACGTACCCGTCCGCTATATGCTACTCGTACCTGCTTATGACTTACTACTTCCAATTGTTTACACCTTACTCCTTGTTCCAATTCACCATACCTACTCGAACCTGTCCGCTATATGCTACTCCTACCTATTCACGGCACTCTACTCGTACATACGTGTGACTTGTTCCTCGTACCTGTTTACTATCTGCTACTCGCCACGTTCACCATATGCTACTCATACCTGTTCATGTCTTACTACTCTTACCTACTGACGACTCGATACTCTACATTTCCTCGTCATACTCACTTTCTCGTAGCATTGCATCTCATTTATAGCACGAGTAATTAACTTATGTTATTAAATACATATTATTGTAAGCAAAGTGAGTTATCTATATACAAGGCATGATATGTTTTAAATGTTATTTTAAATGTTCTATAAGTATGCATTGAATATCCCGTTTTGTACATAAAATGTATCTATGTGAAGCTTTTTAGAACGCACGTATCCTGTGTGAAAAGAGCGCTATATAAAATGTGGTATAGTAATAATAATAATAATAATAACTAGAAATACCACTGAAGGTGATGAATACCCCCACTAGCACATTTGACACAGAGATGGGGGTTATAGAAATAAATCACTACAATATCTGCTACAGTTTAGAAAAAAACTCCGGAAAACCTGAAATGTCCTAAAAAATTCTAAAATATTCTAAGTCAAAATGCTGTAATTCATTTAAAAATCAATGTAGTGTAACAAACTTTATCTGTAACTCATTATTATAAAGCTACATACCAAATATCACTTCAATATCTGCAAGGGTTTAGAAAAAGACTCCGGAAGACCTGAATTTCCGGATAATTTCCAAGTAAAATCACTGTATTTCCGTGAAAAATCAATTAAGCGTAACGAAATTCACACTTGATCTGTTACTCATTATAATAAAGCCCAACTACCAAATATCACTTCAATATCTGTAAATGTGTTGAGAAAGAATCACTGTATTTCCGTGAAAAATCAATGAAGCGTAACGAAATTCAAACTTAATGAAACCGAGTCTGCAATTTTCTCTTTTTGTGTTGGATTTTTTGCTCTCGGGGGATCACCTCCCTTCAGAATATTTGATATGTAACTCATTATAATAAAGCCACATATCACTTCAATATCTGTAAAGGTTTTAAAAAAAACTCCGGAAAACTGAAAAATAACAAAGGGCAATAACTCCAAAAATACTGAAGACAGAGTTACAAACCTTGTGCATTGCACATACCGTCAATGTGATCTATCTATATATGAATTCTGAAGGGAGGTGATCCCCCGAAAGCAAAAATTGCAACACAAAAAGAGAAAATTGCAGACTCGGTTTTATTGAGTCTGTTCATTAGCAGTAATTGAAAGTGTAACACTGTTCACGCCCCCTAGCACAAGCTTAAGCGGTATTCAATGTTCAGAACAAGAAGTACTGAAATTCATGATCTCGAAGGATCAGGATGTATAACAACACTGAGAATTAAGTACGGGGCGACGTTTTACGGAGTGAAGTCAATAGCATTTATACTTCGGACGGACGGACGGACGAACGGACGGACAGACAACCGGACGGACATGGTGACTCAAAACTTCGTTTGTTGGGGTATAATAATATATGCTTTAAAGAGATCTTATATTTCGTTTCGGTAAGAATTCAACTAGGGCAGATTATGTGAACTTTACATGTACCTAAAACATATTCTGAGCCCCTTTGATTCTGACTGACATGTGCACCAATTCCATAATATACAGGTAACGAAGAAGACAAGGGAACGGGATATGTTTAGACCATAGCAGATACTGAGTTTACTCCTACCTTATGTACATCAATGTAAATAATCATTTGTGTTTACACTGGAATGTTATTACAAATATCTCCTGCATGGAGGAAATAAAACATTGAATTGAATTGAATTGCTCGCAAAATGAAAGCAAGAACTCGACATAATTCAAAATGAGGCAGGAAGAATTTTCACAGGGGCATCGGAACTAATTCCTTCGGTAAATCTGTTAAAGCTACTTAAATAGGAGTCTCTAGAATCAAGTAGGGAAAACAGAGGTTAATACTCTTTTATAAAATGATTTAACACCTGCGTATTGGTCATCTTTAATAGTGCCTTTCATAATTGATTCAGCTGTATACAATCTAAGAAATTCAAGCGACACCCATGTGACTTCTTTCGTACTTAATTTGCCGCCATACCATTTCGTCCATCATCGGTAGTTGCCTTGAATAATACACCGCCCCTTATATATTAGTACACGTAATTCTAAATCAATTGCTTCATTTAAAGAATTGTCGGAACTTGACCAAACCATCTGCTAATTATCATTATGGAGCTTCTGCATAATATTTGCCCTGTCTTAACTCATTCCATCCTAGACTATTTTTAGACTCAAACTCTTTGAATTATTCTACCGAAAAGGAGCATTAACTATAGAAGAGGAGAATTTTAGAATTTCTTAGTGTTGAAACCATTGTGATAAATAGAGCATTTGCTCCTATGGAGCAAATGCTCTATTTGTCACAATGGTTTCAAAATGTGACTTTTACAGAGGCGCCAAAATGCGTCACTAGGAGGGAATGTCTTAAGCAATCACTTGCCTTTGAAGATTACTGTGTCCAATCACTTAAGACAGGTTCTACTGTATTATGAATTATTCCAATGAAAATTTAGCATAAGCAAAAATATAATTATCGTGTATTGGAGAAGTACTCGTATATGTAAGTAACTTATTTCAGAATGCCCGTTTCTCGTTGATCATGAAAACGGAAAAACAGTGGGAAATCAGTATAGTGTTGGCAAAAATGTGGCTTTACTCTGTAACTTAGGATACCGCATCAATGGAACATTGACGAGAACATGCCAGGACGACGGAACATGGAGTGGAGGGGCGACACAGTGTGTCGAGGGTTAGAAGTATTTAATACTGGATACTTAGTCGATGTTTTTGTTAGGCCTTATCTCGTTCTAAATCAGCATTGTCTTTTACAAAGTTAGTTCTGGTACAGTTATGAACACTTCCGATTCCAACGAGCTTTTTGGAAACTATTGATCCAATGTCAAACAGTTTGGATCCTGGTGAGACGCTGACTTACTCGGCATCTCATCTGGATCTAAGCTGTCTGATGAACGTAGAACTGTGTGGTAGTAGACATCATAAAAAGTTTATAATTTTCAATTTCTCACACAAAATATAAAACTAATCGTGGGAGCTTTCATCCATGTACTATGGACTACGTCAGTCAACTAATCTTTGCAGCTCAATCATTGAGTACACTAGCGATAGGTGGATACAGTTTGTTCACTTAAATGTTTTCGTTATACATGCACTTTACCACTGTATTTGCCATCGCGGTTGTTGTAGATTGTTGGGGATGGAATAAGTGTGAGGTTGGGCGCCCATAAACCGGTTTAACCCCCCAGTGACTTTCGTCACTGACCGTTGCAAGGCGGTACTTCCATCTCCCCCTATTGTATGTTTGTTTTGTCTTTGTGTGTCTCTTGTTTTTATATGTTATGTACATTTGCTGTTTCCTTGTGTTGCTGTTCGGGCGACTGTTTGTTCTGTATGTGGTATTTCCTGCATGACTCATTTTTGTACTTCTCACTGTGACTTGGGATTATGATAAACACAACTCGAGGGCAGGTGTTAATATCAGTGGATGGATCTAAGCTGTTTGCAAATGAAGACCAGGGTCCATGCTTATAAAGGTTTTTAGTTAAGTCTGAGTTCGTTCTCAAGCGCTTGATTGGTCAGATTTGAGTTATCAAGCTTTTGATAGGTCAGATTTGAGCCAAAGGCTCAAATCCGACAATCAAAAACTTGAGAACAGACTCTGACTCAACTAAAGGTTTTATATGCACGGACCGTGGTCGTTGATAATGCAATTAATGTTGCGCCTATATCCCCTTCCCTCAGATTGACGCCTCTGTAAAAGTCACCCTTGAAACCGTTATGATAAAAAAGTATTTGCTCCATAGGAGCTAATGCTCTATTTATCAAAATCGTTTCAAAGTTACAAAATACAAATCATTCGCTTTTCTCCATTAAGCACTCAGTTTCGGTAGACTCATTGAAAGGGGTTGGGTCTAAAAATAGCATATGAGGGAATGGGTTATATCGGAACAAATTAACACTGTAGTTTGCTGTGAGAGGATGCGTGATTACCTATGAAAACAAGTGGGCAACTCATATGATTCCAAACTGTTTGACACCCTGAGTGCGTTTTGGTAGACAATCAGATTATAGATGGAAGTTTCAAAATGTAGTTGGTGTAACATTGTGTAAAACTAGCCCTGTCCAGTATGTTGAATGCTAACCCTTTGCTCCATATTAAGACGCCTTTCTACGCCCTTGCAGGCCGAGTAGACCCAGATCAGACGGCTTCTATTGGAGCTATCTGACCAGGATTTGCTCTGTTTGTTTCTGGTATACGATTATATACATGTAGTTTCTGACTAATGGAAAAGTAGTAAAGTCAAGCAGGCAAAGCCACATGCAAGACGCAACCACCACCAAAACACCGATAGACAGCATGACATACACACACACACACAACCACACACCCAAACGCACACACACACACACACACGAAATGAACACAGAAAACACCAAAAGACACACAAGAACCAGGGACAAACGTTCCACAACATGAACAAACCACAAGCACAAAGACGCAAGGCAAACAAAAGGAAGGGTGACAAAGAGAGTACCGCCTTGGCACGGTCAGCAGCAAAAACACCACTGGGGGTTTAAACCGGTTTACGGACGTCCTAACCAGGCGAAATACCCCTTGTTTTTATGGCATGACGATAATAAATCTAATTAAAATCCATGACGTTATTGTTTCATACATACAAATTCATGGGGCAAAGGGTTAATAGCCAGATTACACAGGTCTCCGACATTGTTATAACATGTGTATTAAACGCTTCAGCGGACTGAAGATACCCACCGTTCAAAACACTAAGCGTGTTCAGCCAATGTTGTAATATATTAGTGATCTATTTTTACTTTCTAGAGAAGTGTAACGATTATTTGGTAAGTGGGCCAGACGGTGTCGATGATGAACAACTTACGGCGACATCCCACTGGTGCCAAACGTACATGGGCGTGTCTTACTGTTCAGCTAATCCCCTGGGAAAGTCAGCACGGTACGGAAGGATTAACTCCACGGGTGTGGTCACCGGATGCTGGTCCCCGGCTCAAGATAAAGATGACCAATACATACAGGTATTTGCTAAACGTTTTACTTGTTATATATTCTGAAGGGAGGTGATCGGTTTATGTTAAGTCTGGTTAATATACAGTTATACTCGGATAACCTGAGCTTCGGGATATCTCAAGGTACAGGTTCGGTCCTTCCAATGATTACAATACAGAATTGCCCTAAAATGTATCGCTACGCATATCTAGAGGCCCATGTGACAGCTGAATACATATTTAAAGTAATGATGAAAGATATGATCTTGCAGCTAAATCACTGAGTACACTAGCGATTAGTGGATCCAGTTTGTTGTACATACATTTTACCACAGTATTTGCCATCACAGTTGTACATTTGGTTGTGTTTTTTTTATATTGAAGCTGTTCGGTCGACTGTTTGTTTTTTATGTTGTGCTTCCTACACGACTCATTCATGTACTTGGAAAGCCTATGTTATCTCGATATTATTTGTATGGTCCCTTGAAGTTTGATATCTCGAAATTCATCTGTATTTTGTTGTTTGTATCGGATAATTCACATCACTTTTATTGGGTATTGCAATAGGCGTTGCATTTGAAAGGTGCATCTAATAGCTAATAGTATTTCTTATCATTAATATACTATCTTACAGTATATACACGCGACAAACAAAATCTGATGCAAGCAACATTTATGCATCTATTTGACGCATATCCTCCTACACTACTGGACTAAATGTGACATGTCTTTCAGTTACAGGAATAATAGTTATAGTTAAATGCTTAATATACCATGTATCACTTGTGTCTTTGTTCACCCTGTCAACGCTGAATTTTCAGTATGTTTATCGGTAGAGAATATACAGTATAACGGGGTTAAACAATAAGAGACAATTTTGAATGACAAATAGCATATACGCTGAAAAGTGGGTTCCTCGTTTCCCCGCATAAAAAGGGTAAAACAGCAATAAGAAACAAGATGTGTTTGTGAAACAGTATGCCCCGACCTTTGACCCTGAAGTATGACCTTGATCTTGGACCCATAGACCAGGCAGTTGAACGCGACACATCGTCTTTGTGTAGTGAACATTTGTGCCAGGTTATTTTGAAATCCATTCACAGATAAGTGAGTGAGTGAGTGAGTTGGGTTTTACGTCCGACCAACAGTATTTCAGTTAATTGCAGACGGCACCCGCATGAGACATGTTATAGTGCTGCCAGTCCTAGAACTACCCATTTAATGCCGAGCGTAGACATTCACAGATAAAAAGTTATAGAAGGGACACCGCGAAATTGGGTCGGACGGATGGAGTGGCAGACGGAAGGACGGACGGACGGAAGGACGGACAATTCGATTACTAGATGCCCACCGTTTTTGGGGGGGATTAAAATAATAGTGATTACACCGGCGTTTTACCGGTTAGTGAAAGTGTGTTCCCTGTCAAATGTTAAGACCAAAGATTCAATTATGTTTGTAGTGTTGGCTGATAGTACCTCTCTTATATTCACTTAAACCTAAAACAAGTTCTTTTAGAGATTAGATATTAAATAACCCATGGATAAAATTTGCTCCATGAATTCAAACGCGTGGTATATAGGTCATGGGCTAGTTTCCAGCCAGATGGTTTTTGCCGAGACATAAAACTCATTGCATTGTATATATAATCAAGTAGTTATTAAGGAAACTGGGCAAAATGTGGACAATTAGTATGTTAAAAAGAATAAGTGATAGTAAATACACAATTATGTTGGCCCTTTAAAGCTGGATCGCGACCTTTAAAGGCAGGCAATTACAAGTTATAGTCGCACACATTTAAATGAAAAAGTAGTAAAGTCACGGAGGAAAAGCCACACATAAAGCGAACACACACGCATGAGACGAACACTACAAATCCAAACAACCACACAAGTATAAAGACACCAAACAAACAAAAGCAAGGGTGACATAGAGGGTGCCGCCTTGGAACGGTCAGTGGCAAAACCACCACTGGGGGTTTAAACAGGTTTACGGACGCCCTAACTTCACAGTTCTCTCAAAGTCACCCTAGCCAAACAATTATTGTAAATAAAGGTATCCCCACCGGACTTCCCCACAACATAGAACACACTCATCACAGTACAAAATGTAAAACGTAGCATCACAGCTGTGACTGAAATATGTACTGAAGACAGAGCAACAGCAGGGAATCCGTTAAGGGCACGACAAGGAAAAGGCAATATATGAGTCTGGTAAGTTCATCCATTTTCTGGGTTTAAGACTATACCATCATAGAGTACTACCCTCGGCATGTCTTCGTGCAAACAAAGAGGGGGTGTGACGACTGACTGTAAAGGGATCGATAATCAAACAAGCAGTATGTTGCAATATAATAATGTCATAACCTTTCTTCCTAAAAGCTTTAATGCGTTTAATAAACAAATCGTGAAAATGGATATGACCCCGATTTTTCCTAAGTTTGTAGATAACATCACCATAGAATCTGATTGAGAAATACCTTGTTGAAGTAACGTCCGTTAATTGCAGTTATATTTACTAATGAGGGGTAAATTTCGGTAATAACATTTTGAAAAAGCTTTCCGAATTTTATGATATCTGTAGCCTTGCTTAAGAAGTTTATGAGTTATAACTAAATTATGACTATTAAAATATTCTAGCAAAGAACAGGCTCGGGCAAAGCGAATAAGTTGAGAATTGTAACCCCATAAGATGTAGACCCGGGGAACATCTCCATCTCGAGAAGGATGAAGGATAATTAACAATTATGAAATCGAAATCTTCCCTTTTATCGTAAAATTTAGACGAAACTTTATCATTAGTGATGGAAAGATTCAAATCTAAAAAGAAAGCCTAAATAGGTATACCAACAACTTGATGATATATGGTATCCCCATAGAGCACAAATATGTTATCTTAAAGAAATGTTAAAGATCTACAAACATCAAGGCAAGTCCACATTGTGTAATTTTCAACTTCTGAATTCGAAAAGAATGAACGTTGAATATTACAAGCAAGGAACATTTTATTTTCTCTGGCAAAGGTTTTTCCTATTAATTTAATCGGTTTATCCTTTATAAGATGGTGAGGTAGAGTAGTATAAAATGTAGAGAAATCATAAGAGCTCAATGAAGAAATGTTGTACTGTTCATTTTCAAATTTAGTTAAAATATCATTTGAATTTTTTATGGACCAAAACACATTAAAACCAGAATTGTCATATATTTGATCACAGTAACGTGTAACATGTTCTTTGATAATAGTAAGACACGACGTTAAAAGTTTAGATAGTGTAGTAGTAGTACAACAACTAGCGTTAGCAATAAAACGCGTCTTATACGGATTTTTGTGTAGCTTAGGAATCCAGTACATAGTACTTAAATGCATTTCACCAATTTACAACGAGTGAAGACTCAGACCAGATATCAGCTGTTAGAACTTTCCATCAGCAACCGCCCAATTATATCGGAACTGTTTGATCAGGATAGGTTTAGTTCGCCTATGAAATAATATAGCTCTGATTCAGGAGTTTCTACCGTGATCAAATATTCCCTGAATGGTATACCATTGTTACATGGTAAATTGACACTAATCTTTGTTTCGAGTTACTGTATGATATACTTTGGCAAACTTTTGTGATAGTCCTTACGGAATCAATTGCAATTCTACGATCGTCTGAGGCCCGATCCTTTCTGAAAGGAGAGATAGTTTTATCACACCTGACCGGAGTTACATGTTTCGCATTTTTCAAATCCATTTTAAACAAGCGTTAAATAATGACAATGAGTTGACAATGTCATTCCAAAGGCGAAAAATCATGATGTGTCGTCGGGTAATTTGATCTATTACATGTAATGTATATTCTTAGACTCGTGAAGACGCTATTCTTGGACTTGGGTAGTCCCTCTAAAATAATGTCGTACAGAATGGCTATACTGAATTATGTTTGGTTTGTTTGCCATTTAGTAATTTACCGCTCGGTAAAAATAAATGACGACTTCAATCAATCCTATTACGGGCAACGGAAATTCAAAGGCCATATGTGAAGAACAAATTACTAGGATCATCGTGTTGCGATGGTTAAGGCCTAATTGAATCAGGCACTGTATCCAGTGCGCCAATTACCGCTGAGATGCAGCATTCAGCAAACATTTTAATAAAGTTTGCTACAGTTTACAGTAGAAGAAGTAGAACAGATCATTAAGGTATCCCCTTGTATGTCTTGCGAACTGGACCCAATACTTACAGGACTGGTAAAGTCATGCCTTGATGAACTCGTACCGATTTTGACAAACATTGTGAACTCCTCTTTAGACACTGCCTACGTTTCAAAAGGTCACATGTCCGACCTCTTTTAAATAAACCGGATATCGATTTAAATGAACTTCAGAATTATTGGCCTGTATTAAATCTGCAATTTGTCTTCAAAGTGGTAGAAACAGTGGTTAACAAACGCATTGAGACCCACTTGACCTCAAATAATATACATGAGCACCAACATACCGAAAACATCATTCAACAGAGATTGCTCTTCTGAAAGTTCAAAACGACATCCTTCAATCCCTAGATAAAAAACATTACAATGCTGGTGACACTTGACTTACTGGCTGCAGTTGACACTATCTATCACGAAACGTTGCTAAAACGCTTAGGAAAAGACGTCAGAATCATTGGAAAACCCCATTGAGTGGATGACCTCCTACGAGCTATCAAATGACCGCTATCAAATAGTATCAGTAGATGGGGGAACTGTCTACTCCATTTAGCATTAAATATAGCGTGCCACAGAGATCGATCCTAGGACCAAAACACTACATCATGTACATAAAACATGTCGGCTCACTCTGCAGAAACCATCCGTGTGTAGGTCTAGTTATGCACAGCTTCGACGAATAGGTTATATAACAAAGTACCTCTCACCTGCTGCTACCAAGACTTTGGTGAACTCTCTGGTTACTGAAACTCATTGCTGCATGGAATTTCAAACAACACACTGCGGAAATTTCAAAGAGTGCAAAACCCAGCAGCCCGCATCATAACCAGCTTCCGGTTCAACATCAGATTGAATTCAAATTTCTGACACTTGCGTATAAAGCCATGCACAGTGGTTCTCCCAAGTACATTGTCGACATGATTGACGTGTACAGGCCGCGCAGAGAGTTAAGGTCAGCAAGTAGATCATTGTCGTTGATTGTGCCAAAAGGTCGTATGGTAAAATACGGTGAAAGAAGTTTCATGCGTGCAGCTCTCAAACTTTGAAATGTACTACAGTCAGGCATAAGAAACGCAATGTCACTAGCATGTTTCATAAGGGGTCTGAAAACGTATTTTGCAACATTTATTACCAGGACAGGTTAGGAACCGATATGTTGCATATCTTTCACTGACCAGATAGACAATCATGCGGGTTATCCCGGTAAGTAAGCTCATACATACTGTATATCAAAGCCACGACGTCAGTACCAGTCGCGCGTGTATTGATGATTATTTTTGTGATAATTGTACCTGACTCAATCCAATCCAGGATTTGGGCTTGCGTTTGGTGAGAGTAACATGTCTCATGATGGTAAGGGAGACTTTCATTCTCTATTCTCGACTATTGAGAGCAACATGTTTTCATGTTAGAGTGGGGCCCTGATCCCAAGTCTCTGGTTGTGAGTGGTCTGTCCAACCAACTTTGGATTGTGACTTCGAGAGGCTTTATCGTTTTTTTTAAAATATTGCCATTCTGTATACTGAACTCCTATGATTAACTGTAGGGTGTTCATTCACTTGGGTTGTTGTATGCACACTTCCGTAATTATACTTTCCGTTTTGTGTATATAATGGCTCGAGTGATATTTGGGTTCGTTTAATTGGCTGCCCATTGCCAATTATCTGGTGGAGGGGATTCTAGTTAGTCGGGCTTATTAATTGCTTTTTCGTTCGTGCGGGTGTGGTGTCCGAAGGGTAACCCTATCCAATGTCACGGGAGTTCTGTTATCTAACAGAGCATCCACAATAGTTGTATCTCGGGCATCTTGTTCGCATTGCGACCCGGCCATAACTAGCGGCAGAGATTCCATTAAAGTTAACCTAAGTTCCCCATTTTGGCTTACCGGAGAACTGGATTATTTCACTCACCCATTTCCTTCTCCTAATTAAAGAGAGGAGGAATGTAGTAAAACTGGGTTTTACAGCGACTGGCCTTGTTCCGTCTGGGGGCGAATGTCTATCGCCCATGAGCATGCGTCAACCGGAGGCTCAGGGGAGTAAACACAGATTTTACCAATCTAATTTTAGGGTACAATCACACGGTTCCTCCCGGTAAGTGAGTTCATATTTATTGTATATCTTTTGCATATCTTTCATTGACCAGATGGACAACCATGTATTGTATATCTATTGTATATCTTTCATTGTCTGGATAGATAATCATGCGGTTCGTTCCGGTTAATGATTTCATTCATGTGAAGCGCTTTTGAACGCACATATCCTGTGTTAAAAGAGCGCTATATAATTGTGGTATAATAATAATCATTTGATAAAGAAAACTAATTAAAGGTTCATCGCACCATAGGCATGTACATATTACTTCTTTTAAAATCGTAAACCTACATCAAAACCGGTTTTCATTGAGGAATTGGTTTCAAACATATTTGGTCTTGTATATATTCATTGCACCCCAATTGATTTCAGTTGGCTTAAAAGGTATACTGTTTGTAAATGCTACATACATATTTTGCCCGTTGGCGTCAATACAGGCAATCTGTCCTAATGATGATTATCATCATCATCAATAACGCAACAAACACCACATCATCATCTTCTTCACTATCATCATGGCATCACTACCATCTTCATCATGATGATCATCATCACCATCATCACCACCATCTTCATCCTCTTCATTATTATCATGATTTTCATCATTATCATTACCATCATCGACTTCGTCGTCATCATCAATAATACTATAACAGATTATGCATTGTTTATTTCTATGTAGGTTGACTTCAAGCTTTTGAAAACCATAACTGGCATAGCACTAAAGGGAAGAGATCCTCAGAGTGGCTTCCACATGTACGTTACAGCCTTCAGAGTATCCTTTAGCCGAGACTGCCAAATGTTCACTGACATCGCAGATGATAATGATAACAGCATGGTACACAGACATTGTTATTAAAAACCCTTTACAACTTTTCTGCTTTTATATTAACGTATTACATCATCTGTATTTCTTAAATACCTGATTACATTCACAAGGCCGACAAAAAAAGTAGAAGGTAGTAGTAAAGGAGTATTGCAAATCAACAAAACTCTAGATAGGCTAAATAACGTTTGTCTGAAAGCAATGCTAGATAAAAGAAACATGTAGAAGAATTAAACATTCACATGTGTCAGTGATGCAGAAAAGAGGATAGTTATGTGCAATTTGACACAAGCGATCTTAAATAGTTAAGTATGTCGAGATAACTTTTAAAATAAAGTCTAAAGATACGCTTCAATATTTCTTTATAAACCAATTCCCTCAAATCGACGCATTTTGACACATCTGTAAAACTTTTGTTTTGAAACCATTGTGATAAATAGAGTATTTTCTCCATAGGAGCAAATGCTCTATTTATCACAACGGTTTTAAACTACAAACATCTAAATAGTTCCTTGTCGCTAGTTAATGCCTCATTTCGGTACATTTATTATTAAAAACATTAAAATTAGTCCATGAGGGCATGGGTTAAACCTTATCTCGCTGTGAAAAATATTTGCTCGCCTTTGCGTATGTTTGATGCTGACTACCTCCTATTCGTTCAAGGTTTTTAGAAACTATTGACGAAATGTAATGAGAAACTAATTACCTTTGAGAAACTAATTACCAACAAGAGCCGTGTAATATTGCTATGACATACACAAGTGTTTGAATCTAAGACTTGTTGATGTATATCTGTTTTAGGCGGTCGTCGAAGAAAACATTCAAATTTGGGAATAACATTTTTATACCACATTATGACGTTGTATCTGCATTGTTTTGACCTGCATTGAGCTACCTTCTGCCTTACAAACCTATAATAAGACACCGTTTTGATGGCCGCTTAAGACCGGTTCTACTATATTTCAGATATTTGATGGAAACAACCACCCTGATAAGATGGTAGTTCGATTGTTCTCAGAGCGGATGGTCGCAATGTGTGTCCGAGTGCATCCTGTGTCATGGAACGACGCAATTGCTGTGCGTTTCGATGTGCTTGGTTGTTGATCAAACTTAATGCATGAGACACTGATAAACTTCGACTAAACTACGATATTGTGCGACGTTTCAAAGTTCCTTAGATCGCAACACCTGTCGTCCATAATGAAAACTTTGCTTCGACCAAATTAGACCTGCAACCTATGGAACCATATGCGTAATGCGACGTCTCATCTGGATCCAAACTGACACTTTGACCATATATTTGCAAATACACGAGAGGCATTTTAATTTAAGGATTGAAGCAACCGACAATTATTAACTGATTGAATATGTATAATACTCTACAAAATCATCGCTTGTATCTTTGCTAATCACGTCAATATACTTACCTGTAAATAGTGAAGACCCAGATGAGACTCATTAGGGCCTGCACTATTTACAAGTTGATTGTGCAACCAATGCACTCCACAGCAGTGATTGCACAGCGAAATACTTGTACACTATGGAATGCGGATCGGGACATGCCAATTGCCATTTGCTAAACTGCCATTTGCCAAATGAAACATTTACGGACGTGTTCTTCTCGCGTACAGATGTACAGATGAAATTGGGTATATTATTGTTTTGATAAGGATACAAAACATATTGTAGAATGAAGCCCGCCTATCTGTCTAATCCTTGGATCCGCCAAGCACTTTTCAGAGAAAGAAACTAGAATTAATGACAATATGGCAATTAGCAATTGGAAAATTAGCAATTGGCATTTGGAAAATTAGCAATTGGCATTTGGCAAATTGGCATTAAGCAACTGGCAAATTAGCATGGTCCGATCCGCATTCCATGCGGTACCGACGAGGATCTTACTTCTGTAAAATGTCTGGACAATATCATTCATAAAGAACACAAAACATATTGTGGAATGAAGCCCGCCTATCTGGATCCCGAAAAGGCAATGCGGTGGTGGTACTTGACTAACTAAACTGGCAAATTAGCAATTGGCATTTAGCAATTAGCAAAAAAGCAATTAACATTTGGCAACTGGCAAAGTAGCAATTGGCATGTCCCGATCCGCATTCCATAGTACACAGTGAAGATATATATAATAATACAACAGGGCATGGGTAAAGAAGGAGAAATGTATTTTAAAATTCAGCAAGAGAAGGGTTAACATGTTTCAATTAATTCAAGTCAGAACGATGATTAATTGTGTAGAACTTATACTGCACAGGTTTACGGCAAAATGGCGAATTTGTAGACAATTTTATGTGGCTGTGAAAGAGTTATACATACTAGATTCATTTTTCCTTCACAGGTCGATACTGAATGTCAAACACGTATGCATTTTAATGAGAAGCCTATTTGTTTGTCACGGTAACTCTTTCATTACGTTACCCCGTCAACATTATTAATAATGTACAGAAGAACCTTCCATAGCCATTCATTTATTGAACACATGAAGTTTGAAAACACAAATGGCTACCTAATGCATGGCAAACGTAATGCAGGAAGCACCTTTAGGTTTTTTTTCTGAATTACTTTTGACCTGCATTTAGCCGCCACCTGCCTTACAGACCTCTTAAGGCAGGTTCTCTTGTATACGCATAAGAGTTATACAGACTACACCTGTCAAGTAAACCTGTTGTATATAGCGCTAGCTAAGTGATTTGATTTGTGTTATCTGTAGTTTTGTACATAAATGATCATCTACCCTTTTGGTGGTTAGTTGATTGTTAAATATAATTAATGGGTTGTGTATGAAAGTTAGTTCACTTTTGAATTTTACTTGTATTTATACATTCAAGGGTGTGAGGCGGTTGATCAATCAAGTAAATTATTATAAATAAAACACTCTTAATGCAAATTTTCTGAAATCTACTCATATTAATGAGAGCTGTATATAAATGCTGAGACTGGTGCAAACTGATTCGACGATCACAACTGCTACTAAGTGATCAGGGCACTGAATATCTATAAGGGTTGTCAGTGATGGCTTCTTATAAATAGAAGCTATATCATTGTTTTTTGACTGATAGAGGTTAAGGTTAACAAGTGAATACATCAGCTGATTGGGCGACGTGTTTGTTACCTGTTATTTTGTATAAAAGTAACTATAACTGGGGTTGGGTATGAAATGTGTTTAGACTGACTGTCCAACAGCCTAGTAATAATTTCATACTGATAATATAGGTCCAAAAATTGCCGAGACATTGCAATAGTGTTACTAAGACTGTTATAGCCTGGAGTTATATTCGGTTTGAAGCAGGTTAGATGAAAAGCATCAACACGTGTTCAGAGTATTGCTGAGCCATCTGCTTGATGTTGTGTCCGGAGCACGGGCTCGGAACATACTCCAAGCAGGCTTCAAACGTTATGGATTATTAAATGTTTCAAGCAGGTCCCAGACAAATAAGTTTCATACAGTGTTCAAGATAGGTTTCAGAGCATATGGTTCCATGCATGCTTCGAGACATGTTTCAAGCATAGTATAGAGCAAGGTCTGAGACATAGATTTGAAATCACGATAGTGTTTAAGTCGCTATAGGTAACAACAGAGTTTGATGCTGATGGTCTCATGACATACCCTCATGACATATCACATATTTTAGGGTTATGGCTCACATTAATACAGTTCATGACATAGCTCGAGGCTTGTGTTACAAACACCATTATTATAGTTTGAAACAATGACCAGCCGTCTCGCTTGCTTTTGGCTGTAGTAGTTGTTCACAGCTATAGTTTATTGTTTTATTATTGGTCTAAAAACTTAGCTGTCTTTGATCACCATACCATATTTTTGTGCATCAAATAGTTGGTGTTTCATATGTCCATAGTGTTCATCCCATACAAGGTAACCTCAGAACAATATACTGTTATCATCAGCTAGTAAAGCCCAGTCACATTGAATTTATAGTGTCAAACCTTGTGCTGTATTTAGCTCAAGACATTGTCACCTGACAGAACGTCCGAGACAATTTAAAAAACAGGTCTGAGGTTAGGGGTCTTGTCATTGGGGCACCACCCAGCATCCTGACACACAGTATTTCGCACATTGCAAAAAGAGCTGACCAACATTAACTACCACAGCGACATGAAGTGCATGAGTATGTCTATCATTTAATGGTGGACGTGATTCTGTGTCTATTGATGAACAACACCCTGCCCATACACTGATCAGAAAATGATAGATATTCTTCATTGTGGCCGCTAAAAGCGTAAATGTTCAAATCGACAAAAAGATAATCCGCTCAATTTGCTGATATATCTGTTTGCCTTCAGTAAGATTGCAGAAGGTTACGAAAACAAAGAGACTGTTGGAAACAGCCAACTATTATATGTGTAGTTTGTCATCGGTGTGTGCCGTCATAATTGAACGCCTGAAAGCAAAATAATTGTTACAAAGTAAGATGATACGCTGATAGTGTAGATCAACATCAGTCGTTCTATTTGAAATGGGTTACCGTTCAACTTCACTAACTCAAACTCGGATAATTCGAACTTCGAGATATCCGAACTAAAACGCTTGGGCCTTTTAGCTTTATTCTAAAAGGTATCACTACACATATATAGAAACACACTCGACGGCTTAATGCAGGCCGAACGTAATGCTGAAACCTGTTTCCAAGACGGATAATTCTGCTAAATTTAACATCCGTTTTAGAGGGGGTTTACTGTATTGGAGTTTCGTTTGTAACAATTTATATTCTTCTACGCTTTAAATAATTGCCGTCTACAAATATGCTTCTATTCTAGAAATACTATAAGTCTATAATTTTCTCGTAATAGCGTAAGAGTAAATAACAGTTTGGATCCTGGTGAGATACCGAATTACTCGTGGTCTCATCTGGTCCCAGTAGAAAGCTTAATGTGCGTTTTTACTAATATTTGCCATTTGATGGTGTTTCTTTCTGTATAACTCGTACTATTTAATAATTCAATAATGTTTCGGTATAAATTCAATGTATTTAACATGAAGACTACTCATAGTGTACTTTTGTCTTTTGATAGGCATATACATTTACTGTTCGCCTTTTGTCATGGTACAGTTCTGGCGACTGTGTGTTTTATATGTGGTGTTCCCTGCATGACTCATGCATTTACCTTTGCCATCATTATTAAAATCTCCATAAGTTATTCTTGACAATTTCACTTCTCAAACTACCTCAGTCTGGGCTGCTGAATTGTCTATAAACAAACATCCAAACTGGACAAAATAACAGGAGCTATACTGGTATTTGAAATAAAGCACATGCTGGTAAAATATAGGTGGTCTGTGGTGTGATGGTTTAACCCTTTACCCAATAGCCTGTTTCTAGTTTTGAAGACATATGACCACTTAAAGCAGGTTGAAAGTAAAGCAGAATGCGCCTTAAGGCGCATTCTGCTTTACTTTCAGCCTGCTTTAAGCTACCACCTAATAGGATATAGAAAATATTTATTATGCAATATGTTCATGACTGTATGAATTTGAACTATTTTCTTCAGCGGAGGAATAAATCAAACACGCTAAAAGCCGCTTCTATCAGGTAAAGGGTTAAACATGGTGTATATGTAAGACAAGTGTACGGCGTGGAACTAATACCCTAATACCACCGAGATAGACAGGTTGTCACTACAAGACAGAAGCACTAAGTAATTGGGTAGTTAGGGCAATGGGGTTACTAGAATCATAATACAAATGGAGATCTACAAAACCAGAACTCCGATTTAAATATTCGTAATGTTTGTTATCGATCAGGCCTCCGCATACGTGAGTGAGATGTCAACTTACCATTAAATTGATATTGTGCATTAGGTGAAACTTCGTGTCTGTGTATGCGTCTGTTTTCATAAGGTTGAAAAGGGCCATGGTTATACACTGATGAAGTACTTACCCTAAAATGTTAATGTGCGTGTGTCAGGAACAGGAATATAGTATAAGAGAGTTTCATTCGTGTACGTTTTATCCACAAAACCATATATGGGATGAATAATAATGAGTGGAAGTGTTCAGTTCAGTTATGATTATTTATAATTAGGTCTTGGACATAATTGTTTATCTTGCATTCTCTCACAGAACACCGACATTGGTTTATATTAGATGTATGATAACAAATTGGAATGTATATCAAATTTATATTACAATAAGACAGAAAAAGCAAGGCTCATTATGTGTTGTTTATTTGCATGTACATGTTGATTGCTTGTTAGAGTGGCTCGTTATTGAATGTTATTGGTTAATCGATAATTGTGAACTACAGTGACTGGTTACTTTATAGGTTCCATTTGGCGTTTGTAGCTTTTTCAATCAAACCACCAACTTACAATATGTTTTTATGTTGCATGCACTGGTACACAAATGCTAGCATATATGCCGGTGAATTACAAATAAATCAACACATTTGAAAAGTATGTCTCCTAGTTAACCAGTGAAAGGCACATGTTACAATCAAACGTGCATCAAATGGCTAATACAAATATTACAATTAACGTTTAAATGAAATAGTGCCCATGTTTTTCCCAATAAATTCAACAGAATCAGGAAGTGAAATACATTTCAATAATTACGCGGGCAAACTAAATTGTACGAGCAATAGAAATTTCATGAAATGTGACAGATCCCAGTGGGTTTAACCACAATGCAAGGAATTAGAATGCTGCTTTTGTTTCCAATTTACTTAATCTTTGAAACTCGCTCTCTGTTTATACTCCACATTGGGATTTAGGTTCACACGAGAAAAGTTTTACCTGACAAATTGAACAAAAGTGCCGTTCAATTACGACAATTACTGTCACAACTCGTTTTCCTTTGCAATGGGCATTATGTATTTTCTTGGCGAACATGAATATTAAAACTACTGAGGTGTTAGTTTCCATACTAAGCTCGTCTTGGCTCACATTTGCAAACAGAAGTAACACAGATTAAATCAGAGTCTAATTAAGATCAGGGTACATGCTTATAAAGCTTTTAGTTGAGTCTGAGTCTCGTTTTCAAGCTTTTGATTGGTCAGATTTGAGTTCTCAAGCTTTTGATTGGTCAGATTTGAGCCAAAGGCTCAAATCTGACCAATCAAAAACTTGAGAACGAACTCAGACTCAACTGAAAGTTTTATAAGCATGGACCCAGATCTGTTTGATATACATACAACAATGTCTCAAAAGCGTGAACGAATTGGAGAGAGAGAGAGAGTGTGTGAACGTTTCAGTAAATCAGAAATAAACACTGTGACAACATGAGAAAGATTGAGTGCGAAACCCTTGTACTAATGTAAGTGTCGACTATTCATGAACGATGACTCAATTAAACCGAGTCTACAATGTTCGCTTTTAGCATTGCTACTTTTGCCTTTCATATATCCACATTATAGCAGATAAGACTAGTACTACTGGAATTTAAAGAGGTAATATCTAACCAAGCCAATATGTAGTAAGCTCTACTGACATGACCACCGAAAAGGGTTTAACTATGGGTATTAAAATCAGGTGTTAGCTTAATGCAGGATGCATGCAATGGAGAAACCTCGATCATGAGTTTTCGGCATTATCTCTCACTTTCATAATTTTTTTATTTCACAACAACATGTGTAATTCGCTCGTAAACAGTCGTTTCGTATTTCATTATCAGTGCTGTTATATTTTCTGGTCCTTTGGAATCATCAGTTTCAATGCTTTTAGATACGAAACTTCAGAACCGATTAAGCCGGTACTAGGGGCGTGAGAGGAGTTGCATTTTTAATAACTGTTTATGAACAGACTCAATAAAAGCGAGTCTGCAAATTTCTCTATTCTCATTGCTACTTTTGCTTTTGAAGGTTCTCCTAATTTAAGAAAGTATGTATTTCAACAGCAGGTGTTCAGTGCTCGTGTTGCGGTTGTAGCAAGTCGTCCCGTACCTCGTTCTCAGTGTTGTTGTAAATTTAAGTCCTTTGAGATCATTACGTTATCATTCAAATAATACTGTTTCGTGAATATTACATGACTATTTATTAATAAAAACAATAATATCAGTAAGATTCGGGCTGTTTTCTGTTCTTTTCTCCAATACTACATGTCCCCAATCGGCGTGCTCTTGTCAAACAGTTTCGATATCTATAAGGGGGAAGAGAATTACCTTTTATGATATGGAATTATATCGCCATACTGTGTTTATTATGACTATATCGCCAGTTTTCTTTAATTGCACGTATTGAATCATATCGTCACATTGAACATACCAGAGAGGATGGGACAGATTTCGATGGTTGTCAAAGAACGCATTGAGTGAATTATATTGATTCAACATACAGTAAGTTCTCGATTATTCGAACACTAAACACGTATTATTATCGATCTTTAAGACAGGTGGCAACTTAATGCATGGTGAAAGTCATACATGACTTTCACCATGCATTAAGCAGCAACCCGCCTTAAATACATTCTTCTATACAGAAAATTCGAATGATCGAGATATTACTGTATGACATTTTTGATAATTGAATCAATATGTCGCTTCAATTTCCACAACATGAACACGCTGATACAAAGGTAGCAGCTCATCACCAACTCTCATATTATAATTTCAATGTCAAATATATTAACATTTAGCTTGCTGAGCAAATAATCAGTACAGAATTTTCAAACTTGAAGCTTTAATCAGTTTATCTACCAAACAAAGCAATCAGGGTGTCACCCGACGTCCCATCTGGATCTAAACTGTGTATATAGATAGTCGCCCATCCGCCCTTAGTAGACTAAAGACTTTTGTCAAAGAAGCAACGTTCTACTTTTAAGTTTTCCCCGATATTATGAATTCATATTATAGTAAATGCACTGGCTTCAACTGCTATAGAAATACAAGGTGTAGGGTTGATTGTATTACTATTGCCTGTAAGTTAAAACCAATCTCATGTGAATGCACATATGACCAGCACTGTATAGGGAGTGATATTTTCTTCCTGTAGTATGGTTGTTGCAGATTAGTCGGAGAGGGGATACGTTTATTTATACTGTTTGTCTTTTAGGGTGGGGATGGAATAAGTGTGAGGTTGGTCGCCCATAAACCGGTTTAATCCCCCAGTGACTTTTGTCACTGACCGTTCCAAGGCGGTACTTCCATCTTCCCCCTATTGTATGTTTGTTTTGTCTTTGTGCGTCTCTTGATGTTTTTATAGTTATGTACATTTGCTGTTTCCTTGTGTTGCTGTTCGGGAGATTGTTTGTTCTGTATGTGGTGTTTCCTGCATGACTCATTTTTGTACTTTCATTAACAATGGCTGATGTCGTTGTACAAAGACAGTCGTGAAATAGACTTTCACATAAAATTTCATATAGCCCGAGGGGGCGTCACACCATCTGCTAACTTTAACAATGGATAAATATGTGCTGTTCCAGATTTTAAAATATCGGAAATGTCGATTTCTAAATACACAGAAAAGTAAAGGTTCACCTGACAAACCATTATAAAGCAGCGCTCATGTATAAATCATGTGCCTATTAGTTGGTTGAATGTGTAGCTTGAGACTTACAATTGTCATCAAGTAAAACACATCTATGCTCTGGTGGAAACTAAATCAAATGGAAAGTTGATTTCAAACGACATTGCTTGGCAACAATATCCGTTATCAAAGTTTGATTAAACAATTGATTTGTTGAATATCTAGCACATGCATGTGCCAAACTTCCTTATAGCCTATTAGGATATTCAAACAACTGGCGTGTACTGGGTCTACACGTTTTCAAATGTCTGAAGGCAGTTTTCCATTGAGCATGTCGTGTGAGAAATCTACATTTGATTTAAAATGTAGATTTATTTTCTGCCACTTTTTATGCCTTCAATCACGGTTGTCAAGGGGCATTATGTTTTGCACCTGTCCGTCCGCCAGTATGTCTGTGTGTCACGCCTGTCTGTGTGTCACGCTTATACGTGCAGTTGGTTGTCACAGTTGTTTCATCTTCAAACACCACCACGGGGACATCACTGTGTTTTACAAACACAACTTTCTATTTTCAATAAATCCCACAAGTTTTACACTCACATATTACAAATAGAAAATCATCGGCAAGTCCCGGTTGTATCTTGTATTTTACTAGTATGTTCATCGGAATTAGAATATCCAACAAATAGATCCAACAGTGTATAAAAAAGAACTTTCTGGATTAGTGTTTCCCTATGTTAACCTACAACCTGTGTATAAAGACTTTTTTTCACAAAGACATATGGTCGCTTTAGCGAGACTCTATTGTACTCTATTGTACTGTATTGCAGCAAACTAATATTGAGAGTGTGCCAGTCCCTCTTCACCACATACTGCATTTACCTTTCCTGATACATATTAGAAATACGATCCATACGACTGTAAACCCCGTGTGTGTTACTTTAACAGACTGGTTTTAAATATTGGCCATAATACATTCCATGCTCTGACGATATGAACCATATTGTTATAGCAGATTGTGTACTTAGTTTCTCTTGAGCAGGGTACATATCATAATGTTGACCCGCACCAGCGCATAGACGAGTCATAGCCCATGCGAGCGCATGTCAAAATCATGTATCTAATCTGCGGACATAGTTATCTAATGTTTATACTTTTAGTAGTGTTAAAAAGCAGGTGGTTGCGAAATGAAGGGCTAAAGTAATGCAGAAAGTTCATTTAAGAGCTACCACCGGTCTTATTAACACACAATTGAAATTCATTTTGATGACCGGTTAAGACAGGTTGTACTGTAAAATGAATTATTCACTGTTTATCATACCCATTCGTAATGATTAACAGAATTGTATTTGTATTTGTATGAAACCAATCGATCGAGTATGGTCGAGTATGGTCAGTGGACATGGCCTGGTCTTACATAAATACCTTACGAATAGCAATTTAAGGGGAAACTATGCATTGTATACAATGTGTTGCAAAATACTTTGCAACTCCATTAATAAACCGGAATTTGATGCAGAACAATTGATGCCTTTTTAGGCAGATGGCTGTGTGGAAATGGTGAGAGGTGAGAGGTGGAAAAACAGTTTGATCGAGCTTTATATTATTAAACGTTTTCCGCACTTGAATCAAATAGACATGTCCGTATACGGCATTGTCATGTTATTCTGTTTATCCTGTCAACAAACACATATTTCGCCATGTACATGTCCTTAGATCCTTTCTTTGCGGGCCTATTTGTATTGATTTTATAACAAGGTCGGCGAATGTCGTTGATCAAATTTAAATGTTCAACTAATATTGTCATTAATTCATTATGTAGTTTTTCTGTTAGTTCTTTCCAGATGTATTGACTATTAAGCACACAGTACATGCCGAAGTTTGAATCGATAATGGTCAACCAAGCCAGGAACTTACCACCTCACGTTAATGTTTTTTTAATAGTTTAAGATCTGTCTATAAATATAACGCATACTCAAATAGACGTGAATGATATGTAACACAAATTACCCAGCACGGATACTTTATTTACTAACACAAATTCAATCGGAATCCAACTGTTTCCTGCGTTCGAATGTTTAAGCATTCGTTAACACTGTTATACGGTGTAAATAAACATTGGTAAGAGACCATATGGTCTGCGGCGCTATAATCGAGACTTAAAAGCTTTTCAGACATTGACATGGCGATAAAAAAGCAACAAATTGATATAATAGAAAGTAGTCATTTAGTGCCATTGCGTGCACTGACGATAAACATTTTCACGTGATATTTTGATTTAGATATCAGAACGTTTATCCAGCATCCGATCAGTACATCATTATGATCATGTCTTAAGACACAATTGCATGTCGGTTAAATTTCACGCAAATTTAGATTGTTAGTTTGACTCATAATTATATAAATTTATTTTGTTCAATGTTGTCTTGCAATCGTTTGCATGACTTACAATAAGCCGATTATACTATAATGTGACAAAATACGTAAAAACGTTATTATGGAATGTATTTTGAATTCGTGTGCTATGGTTGTGTGTAAAATGACAAGAATTCTAATTGAACTATATTCCGTTTTGCGTTTAAAACAAATGAAACATGTAAATGCAATTTTAAAACTTTAGAAGCCATGATGAGATTGCATGTAATGATGTGTAACACATTGCATCAGCATTAATCCTTTTCCCGGTTTGACTACATTTGCAAACAAATGTGGTACAGATGAGACGCCGATTAAGTCTGTATCACATCATCATCCAATCTGTTTAACACTAGGTCACTAGTATCTCAAAAGCTTGACCAAATCTGAAGTAATCACAATTGCAATAAGACCAAATTCAAGCAGACATAGTGTTTTCAAAGCGGGATAATAGTTAAAGAGGATCCCAAGAGCAAATGCTGCTTAGAAATGTTTTAGCGGTAATATCATTAGGACAATCTTGGCATTATTTGCCGGTATCATTGTTAGATAAACCACCGTGACGATAACAGAATCGGCTAATTGAGCCAAACTCATTATGCAGATTTGGATTTTTGCACGTGTCAACTACAAGTTGCATACATTTATAGGTTACTACTCACTAATGGAGAGACGAATAGCACTTTAACCACTCTCTAGTTCTGTCAAAAGAATTAACAACACACAAACACATAAATATTCAAATATCAAACACTATTTGAAATGAACAATTGCTCAGTTGAACAGCATTGATCTATTGTGTTCTGAAAATACGTTTTACATTAGTCTTTGTTTTATTTAAACCCCTACCATGCTAACCGCTACCTGGCTCGCATTTGCAAACAGATTGGATCCAGCTAGACTCCTACGTACTCAGCGTCTCACCAGGAACCAAGTTGTTTAACACTCGGTCAACAATTTCTC
This sequence comes from Azorinus chamasolen, assembly GCA_963576725.1. Taxonomy (NCBI): domain Eukaryota; kingdom Metazoa; phylum Mollusca; class Bivalvia; order Cardiida; family Solecurtidae; genus Azorinus; species Azorinus chamasolen. The sequence continues at coordinate 40,409,101 of OY755235.1, forward strand.
AAACGCTTCTACGAATCAGAAGTAAGTCAAAATTGCAATAGTTCATTTATGAGTCTTAAATGCTATAAGATTAGACGAACGATTTCTATTCTTAATCCTTTCAATCCTGACATTTAAAGTGGTGTTCGTTCAGTATGAATATGTATACTGTTTGAGGGGGATTTTAATGACAAACAGTACATACCCTGGTCACAGAGATTTCTCGGAGTTCTCGTGTGGCATCTCCTATCTGATTCTGTTCTATATTTGAATACCCCGCCAATTCGACTATTCTCGATGAATCATTAACCTTCAAAGAACACGTGAAAAGAAAGTGTCGCGTTGCCATGTTGAACTACTATAGAATAAAATGTATTAGGAAATACTTGGCAAAAGAATATGCCGAAATTTTAGTTCTTTCACTAGTGATCTCTCATTTAGATTATTGTAATGTCATTCTATACGGAATTGCACAGTGTGATATAGATAAACTACAACGAATCCAAAATATGTGCGCTAAACTCGTTTTGAATAGGAAATGGTCAGACAGCTCCAAACAATCTCTTAAAGACTTACATTGGTTACCTATCAAAGCTAGGATCACTTTTAAGACATTGACATACATGTATAATTGCTCTCTCAACCACGCTCCCGTTTATCTGACAGAACTTCGCGTAAAGCCAGCACCAACACCCTGTCTGAGATCGGCAGACGAAGCCCAAGAGATGTATGCTGTGCCTTTCAACAAGAGAAAGACCTTTAGTGATAGAAGTTTTGGGACAGCAGGTCCCAGACTTTGGAACGGGCTTCCTAGCGAGATTAAAAGAGCAGAAAATGTTGAATCTTTTAAAAGAAAGTTGAAAACACATTATTTCAGACACTTTAACTCACTTTTTAATATTTCGTAGAAACTGTCCGTGTGTTTTAGATGTATAAAGTACTTTACATAAAGTCTGGGTTTTAGTATATTATAACAGTCTTTTAACCATCGTTTTATGGATATTAGTTTTTATGCTTTCTTAAATGTATATTCGTGTATTGTATATCCTCTATCGATTTTTATTTGCCTCTGATTTTATTTATGTCAATGTACAACGCCATTGAATGCATTATTTGCAAAAAATAGGCGTTTAACCAAGTGATTCAGTTTCAGTTTCAGACTATGTATGTGGCATTACTATAGAAAACAATCTGCATATACAACCACCATCAGTTGCTATATTTTCACGTGCACAAACAACTTATATGCTTATTCCATTCTTTCTTCACATTTTTGTCAACATTGAAACAGCGTTATGTAATGGGACCTTATTGAAAATGGCGTTTTTAAAAGCGACGTTTGGAAGGAGTACTGGGTATGTTTTTAGTCCTAGTAGATTACATACTTGCACTGTCATTAAATAGATTCGGTATCTCATAAAACATAATAATGACATTCCGTTCACCATTTGTATGTTTTTCTCAAAGGATACTTGACTTTGTTTTCGACCATACACATCTGACGGAAAATACATAATAACGAGACGCCTGGAAAAATAAATCAGACATCGTGGACATTAGCTAAGAAAATAAAATGGAAAATAATTTTGTGAAAAAGGTTCTAATTTTGCAGTAAAAAGTTTGTTTTTAAATCTTGATTTATTCTCGGATTTTGATTTATTTCAAGCAACTCGGGGACTATTTTCCTCACTCGGAAATAAATATCTTTTGGAAGAGACCATATACGTAATAATGTCCAATAATACAAGAGACTAGACGTATAAGAGACTTAAAACGGTATTAAATATTATGGTAACTGACCATGTTGTTCTTGATTACAGGCACATTTTGTCAAAATGACAAATGACCAGAAGTCAGACAGAGGATGCTACAAGAAAGTAATTGTATTAGGCATACAACAAACATCACATACAAAACAGACAGTCGCCCGAATAGCCCTATCGCAACAAAGAACAGAAAGTGTATGCCTATCAAAGGACATAAACAGACGCACAAAGACACAAAACCTCAATGGCAAATAGTATAGTACATCTAAAACGAAAACAATTTCAGTGGAGTGGAACAAACTGGATCCACCTATCGCTAGTATACCCAACGATTAAGCTGTAATCAGATTAACTGTATAAAAGTAATAAAGAGTACGACAAAAACGAGATAGTATAAGTATCAGAAAGTCCATACTAACCGGGAAGCACAGAAGACGTGCGCGTACACATATACATACCCACACAAAGCTTCAAGGAGCTGTTCCTTGCCTGCTAACCATCAACAAGAATATAATTTGCGTTATCTGACAACCATGTGTCGCAGTGGGAACTTTTCTACTCATATAAAACTGCCATTAATACCGTCTTTGTATGATAACAATAATTAGTATGTACACAATAAAATTGTTAACATTGTATTTTACCTATCATGTATATTCAAATTTAGATCGCTTTGCAAATATACGATAAAGTGTCAATGATGCATGACCAGATCGCTATGTTAATGATGACGTTAATACACATAGTTATACTCCAATTTGAATCCCAAACTGGAAAGCAGTCCAATCCTATTTACTCGTCCTGTCCGATACGTGCAGGACTACGAGCTGATTGGTCGCCTGCTGTCTTTAGTACGTAACCGTATCCAACCTCCATTGCCGATGATCTTTACATTCAAATTTAAATTCTACGTCAAGACCAATACAGTTTAGCACAACCACGACAGAAAGGAAACTTAGCTGTTTTGAAGGCAATATTGTGTTTGACATAATTAAATATAGTATAAAATGAGTTTTGTACTTGATACGTCACTTTTCGTGATGATCTCGGGGGAAATTAAACTTTTGATTTTGATCGATGACACTCGTTAATTCGTTTTCCTCTGGGCTTTTAAAGAGAGAAGTAAGACGAATGAGTAGAATGTCTTCTCCCTTCTATTGAACGGTAATTAACTCTCTGTGACATACCCCTTTTCCCGATGCTTTTGGGGTAACTGGTTGTGACTGACGTCGCATTTATGAATCAGTTTTGTGGACGGCAATTGCACATATTGTGTTATTCAAACATTCAGTACATTGCCATATGAAATATTGTTTGTTTGTTTTCTGGAAGATTGTACCTTTACCAAACGGCTGCTGTTTATCAAGCTTAATGGAAAAGTAGTAAAGTCAAGCAGGCAAAGCCACATGCAAGACGCAACCACCACCAAAACACCGATAGACAGCATGACACACACACACACACACACAACCACACACCCAAACGCACACGCACATACGAAATGAACACAGAAAACACCAAAAGACACACAAGAAACAGGGACAAACGTTCCACAACATGAACAAACCACAAGCACAAAGACGCAAGGCAAACAAAAGGAAGGGTGACAAAGAGAGTACCGCCTTGGCACGGTCAGCAGCAAAACACCACTGGGGGTTTAAACCGGTTTACGGACGTCCTAACCTCACACTTCTCTCAAAGTCACCCTAGCTTTACAAATATTGTAAATAAAGGTATTCCCGCTGGACTTACCCACAACATAGACGACGGTGAACACAGGACAACATGTAAAACATAGCATAATAACTGTGACAATCCGTCAAATATGTACTCAATGGCTTTGCTGAAGTCAGAGCACCTGCAGGTAAGCCGTTAAGGGCACGACAGGGAAAAAATAATACATGAGTCTGGTAAGCTCCTCCTGTATCCAAGTTTAAGAGTATACCATCATAGAGTACTACCCTCGGCCTGTCATCGCGCAAGCAAAGAGGGAAGCGTAGCTACCGACTGTAAAAGGATCGATAACCAAACATGCAGTGTGTTGCAATATAATAGGATCATAACCTTTCTTTTTAATTTTTTAATGCGTTTTATAAACAAATCATGAAAATGGATATGACCCCGAATTTTCCTAAGTTTGTAGATAACATCCCCATAAAATTCTGGTTGAGAAATGCCTTGTCGCAGTAACGTCCGTAGATTGCAATTATATTTACTAATGAGAGGTAAATTTCGATAATAAAATTTAGAAAAGGTTTTCCGAAGTTTGTGATATCTGTAACCTTGCTTAAGAAGTTTATCAGTTATAACTAAATTACGTCTGTTAAAATCTTCAAGCAAAGAACAGGCTCGGGCAAACCTAATAAATGGAAAAGTAGTAAAGTCAAGCAGGCAAAGCCACATGCAAGACGCAACCACCACCAAAACACCGATAGACAGCATGACACACACACACACAACCACACACCCAAACGCACACACACACACACACACACACACACACACGAAATGAACACAGAAAACACCAAAAGACACACAAGAAACAGGGACAAACGTTCCACAACATGAACAAACCACAAGCACAAAGACGCAAGGCAAACAAAAGGAAGGGTGACAAAGAGAGTACCGCCTTGGCACGGTCAGCAGCAAAAACACCACTGGGGGTTTAAACCGGTTTACGGACGTCCTAACCTCACACTTCTCTCAAAGTCACCCTAGCTTTACAAATATTGTAAATAAAGGTATCCCCGCTGGACTTACCCACAGTTGAGAAATATAAACACCATAAGATGTAGAACGTGGCACATCCCCATCTAGAAAAGGATAATTAACAATTTTAAAATTAAAATCTTCTCTTTTATCGTATACTTTGGACGAAACTTTATCATTTGTAATTGAAAGATTCAAATCTAAAAATGAAGCATTAATGTCAGATTAATGCTTACCCTCGCCATAATGATAAACTCTGAATTAAATGCATAGTGGTTTATGGTGTTCGAATTGTATTGTAATAAGACAATTACACCCATATACTGAATGCTGACTGACTAAACCAACAAGTACATCTTTTTTTACGGTGTTTTGTTGTTACATTAATTTTGCTATATACGAGTACATAAGCCGGTACCAGAAGTAGTGTCATGAACAGACTCATTAAGTCTGCAGTTTTCTCTTTTCGCATTGCTGTTTTTATTTTCAAACGCTTTCCTACTATCAGATTGTTTGTTAATAATCTAAACCATATTAGATATGTACGACACAAAGTTACCTCAAAGATTGTAGGGGAGCTAATACAATTTCAGCCTTGTTTTCCGTAAACATGTTTTCAGATATATAGATCAATCACGATACTTACGATAGTTGTAGCAATTATACAATCCCATGATTCCATGAACGTTTTGCGACACTCTCTTTATCACTCTCTCTTACTTTTATGTTTGTCTTGTGTTTTTGTCTTTGTGCTTGTGCGTTTGTTGGTGCGCGCGCGTGTATATTCCAGTTTCTTCGGAGTGACCGCAGTTTAACAATCTTTATAGTTTTTCATTATCCGTAAAGAATGTTGAAATATCTTGTACTGATATGTTTATTACGTTAAAAAGAATCAACAATGTTGATTTATATCTATTGATTGTCGAACAACCTGTCGGCTATAATCCGACAGTAATACATCAGCTGCTTACAATTAAGGCATTTGCCTTTGCTTAAGACACATTATGTATGGATAAATGGAAGTAAATACAGTTAAACAATTTGCATTCTTAATTAGCTGCAACATTCGTAAACGCATGTTAAATAACTCCCATTTTTATATAACGCAAGGACGTGACATTAATTAGAAAAGTAATTTTATGCTTTTACTTTTAAAGGGTCTCCTTGTTTTAGAGATTTTTCACAACAGCATGTGTCCAGGTTTAGTTTTGCGAGCGTCATTTGGGTTTTTATGGAAACTGTGTCTAATACATTGTATCTAATATCCTTTGCGAATAACCAATTAACACTATAATATGACTTTCATAACGATCTATAGGGATGTGCAATGTAATCTGTATGCAGTTTTTCTTCCAATACACCAATCAGGAAATCGGTTCTGGATTAGTTGCAAGTGGTGGCACAAGCTTTGTTGTGGCGCTAAAATCATTATCGAACTGATTCAAAACACAACGTTTTTACATTAATTCAAGTTAAATAGTTCAAGAAATTGTACCGGTTGGAAACTCGTTTGTTTTTTGTTCTTATTTTTTTTAAATAACCGAAACGCTGGTTTGGAAACATAATTCCAGAACACGTTTTTATTTTTTTTATATATAGCCATAGTGCAGAATTTTGAAACACAGTTTAAAAAAACAAATATATGCCTGTATTATTACCAGTATTAGTTGTTACTATAGGAGTAGTCGTAAACGTATTAGTTTTAGTATAAGGAGAAGAAGTAGCAATAGTAGAAGTAGTAGTAGTAGAAGTAGTAGTAGTAGTAGTAGTAGTAGTGGTAGTAGAAGTAGTAGTAGTAGTAGTAGTAGGTATAAAAGATTAGTAGTAGTAGTAGTAGAAGTAGTAGTAGTAGCAGTAGTAGTAGTAGAAGTAGTAGTAGAAGTAGTAGTAATAGTAGTAGTAGTAGAAGTAGTAGTAGTAGGTATAACAGAGTAGTAGTAGTAGAAGTAGTAGAAGTTCATGTAGTAATAAAGGAAGCAGTAGTAGTAGGTAATAGTAGCAATATTTGTAGTAGTTATAGTAGTAGTGGTGGTAATATCAGTAGTGGTAGTGGAATTAGTTTAACCCGAGTGCCGTAACATAATTTACTCAGGTCAAGAAAAAGTTTCGAGTAATTATGTTTCATCTTGATAAAAGTTTAAACATCAGACATGCACCATACTTACAATACATCATGCAATTAAAAAGCAAGTCTTCAAAGATGCCAAGGAGCTACTGATACTTTAGTTTGATTAATGTAATTCATATTCATCACATGACTATCCGGCATAAAAATGTTTTAAACAATCATTGCATCATTCCATCAATATGTTTCGTTTCTAGACCAAATGCCCACCACAATACGAACAAAAAGCAATGCATCTGATATCTAACTTCAGACCCAACCATACACAATCATGTTATATACTTGACATATGTCTAATTATAGTATATCGTGATTATGTATTTTTGTAACAATTCATCTTGTAAAAATTCATTTATGTGGTAATATTTCACATTCTAATTATTTTATTGCGACTGATTATGTATGTATAATCATTTTATTGCAACTGATTCTGTATGTAAGCAGTCAATGCGACTGTTTTTGTATGTTTTTGTCAGGAGTTCTTTGAAACTGCTTAAATTGAATCGAAGTCTGGCAGGTATTCAGGAACCAATACACGAAAGTTCACAGGAACAACAGCATCACGCATAAAGTGAGCGCTGAGAAATATGTACACGGCCTTCACAAAACTGGTAAGAGACCTTCACAAAACTGGTACAAGAATATCATAAGATAAACGTCACAAAGAATCTTACTTTAAAGTGTATATCGGTTGGACTGGGTCTTGGAATTTAGGGGACTGCAACACTGAACGGATCAAGTACATGCTAAACATAAAGGACTTCTAAAAACATTTATTCACGGCACATTACGAGCGCTTATACACACATACCACTTACGTACTCGTTTTTATGCGTGCCCAACACCGAAGGTAGCGCCGTAAATCCCAATCTGAAACTCATCGAAAACATAAGACACGATGAGACCCAATTACTTACGCAATGGTATAAAACATATCGTCACAAAACGCATTACGGAAAAGATTCGGTTGGACTGGGTCCAGGTGTTGATGGTACTGCGACGTTCAATGGTACACGTATTTACAATTAACCGTACTTTTTCAGTGTGTTGTTTCAACGTACTGTGCCTTTAAAAGTGAGCTATTGATAAAATAACACCCAGAGTTTACGTAACATACCAGCATGAATGCTCTACCGTCAGACATCAGGGACGCCAGTTCCCCTGCATCTTTAAAAAAGGATTTCTTCAACATATTTTACTAGAACAATTTTAAAAACGTAGCTAATAATTATCAATCATGATGACGGTCGCTTTAGCAACTGAATTCCGATCCTGCCACTCTCTTGTGACTGTGAGAAGACATTTGAACGCACATACGCCTTCGAATATAACATATATCTAGGAAATAAACATACTTTTCTACATATGGAGTGTTGTATAGCACTGCTTAAGGCCAAAATAGTTCGCTCCCAAAATTAAGTAAACTTAATATACATACGCTCGTAGAGACTCTCATTCGACATTTATCCTACAGAATTGCCTGGAAAATATTAGTTTGACAATGTTTGTAAACTCGCATATGTCGTATTGTGCTGGTTGGGGATCTTGATGTAAGGATAGCCCCCAATCTCTTTGAAACCATATAGACTGCGGTTTGAGGAAGTATTGTGTATCTCAATCAGTGTCACATGGTGTGATATTATGGTACTCCTTTGCCATTTTGCATATCGGGTGTATATATTGTTTTTTTGTAAATTTTGTATTGCATTGTGTAGCTTATATGCATTAACTACAAATTTGACCTATTCTATAACCCCATTGTCCAACATATGTAAGACAATACTTTAAGTGTAGTGTTTATGTTGTATGTAATACAGACATCCATGTCAGGTTGTGGTACTGGGTTGTAACCGTATGACGCACTGCACTGTGCATAGGGTGTTACATTTGAGTTTTGATGATATGAGTGAGCTGACACAAAATAGCCACATTATATAGGGGTAGATAAACTTACGGAAAGGATGATTTTGTGGAAACTATGATTCGTAATTAATTATATTTTCAATATTATTACATGTATATATCTACCTTAAATATTATTTGTTTTAATTACATGTATTCTATATGCACAATATGTGCTCAGCTATACACATTTAACCTATTCACGCGAAGGGCATTTGAACGAATGTATCTTAATAAAAAGAGCGCAATATGAATTTGGTATATTATAAATAAAATATCTATTAAATAAGATGACAAATATGCCTCGTTTCAACATTCAGCGTTTCGTTTCGAAATAGATATCCTACTTGGTACGTGCAATATTTAACATTCGTATTATGCTAATGAACGGAAATAGGGTCAATAGTTCAATTGATTCGTTAAAGCACGTGTATTCTTTTTCAAGATGTCGATTGTGTGACAATTCAGCAACCAAACTGAGCATTTGTAATTAACATGAACGGTTTCTTGCAGACAAGCAGGGTCACTGAATTTTAACCGAAACCTAAAACTAGACACACTTTGCCCTGTTTGGAAGGAGTGTTTAAAACAGTGCAAAAATGCCGAGAAATGGGACTAAGTCAGACGGGTCTTTCGCATTAGTTTTACACTAACTCTTCGTCATGTTTTCATTATGATATCTACACAGATTAGAGTCATGGACAAAACAACATACTGCTGTATCTGTTAAAGCCATATTGCGGTTTAAATACTACAGTAGAACCCCTCTAATGCGACCACTTAATGAATAAACATAGGTGTCTTTACAAGCAGGTGGTTGCTTAATGCAGGACAAAGGTAATGCAGAAAGCTCCTAGAGGAGCTTTCTGCATGACTTTTGTCCTGCATTAAGCTACCACCTGCATCCAACACCCAGATTTATACCTCTTTTAAGTGGTCGCATTAGCGGGGTTTTACTGTATATGGTTTGTTGAATTCCACATAGCCAACGTCAATGAAAACTCCTTTCAACAGGATATTCATCATAATTATTGAGTGTAAAATGGTTTGGTTTGGTTTCCTTGTTTAATGTTCTAATTTGCTGCCAAGGGCGTGAGGACGACAATATTGAGCTACATGAAAACATTATTTTGGTGCTCATTCTTCTTTAACACATTCACTATAAAATAATGATGCGTTTAAACCTACTGTTGCGAACGATAGCACTTGTGTTATAACATTGCAGTTTATATCAATCTGGCATAACTCTCCATTCTTCATTATGTTTTGTCGGGCTTCCATTAAACGGAGCAGTGGAGCTTTGTTTATTGGAGCGACGGAGCTACGTGCCGCATTATGTTCAATGTGTTTCTTGAGTTTTAATTTAAAAAATGAATATAAAAAAGAATATAAAGTTCGCCAAACCCATACTCTGTCATATATGGGGTCTAAGCTCTGTGCGAGGGAAAATAATTTCAGTTTAAATCCTGTTCTGAATCGACAAGAAATTGCAATCGTCACCTCGCGCGTTATGTAGAAGTTCAAGCAGTCTGGATGTGTTTCTGATAACTGCCTGCTACATACCATATATCTATATAGAAATGTACCGGTCTTATGTGATAACTTTTGTATACCGGTCTAATGTGATGAGTTATGAGTGTTTGTGTGGCGGTCGTTCAAAGTCGCCCCGAACTCCATTCTCAGTAGTTATATTTCTGGATCGCTTCGATCATCAGTTTTGATGTTATTAGTTCTGAAAATTGAATACTGATTCAGCCGGTGCTAGGGGCATGAATAGTGTTGCACTTTTTCATTACTACTCATGAACAGACACAATAAAACCGAGTATGTAGTTTTCTCCTTTCGCATTGCTACGTTTACTTACGAAGGATCTTCCACTTTCAGAATTTATGTTTTGTAGATTAATGAACTATTTATATTTTAAATATCTACCCGGAGTTTTACGACAATTGTCATAATTAGGTTGTATTGGAGTGAGCCGGCATTGTAGATTGGCATATATCTAGCATCTAATATATTATGCCGTCAGAGCCCTGCTCATGCGTTGTCGATTATTGAGAGAAAGATAATAAAGGTAAACGGACGGGGGTAGTATTGCACTTTGATTGAATGCTCATGGACAGATTCAATATAACCTATTCTACACTTTTCCCTTTTTGCATTGCTGCTTTCGCTTCCAGGTGATATCCTTGTTTCAGACTTTCCGCATTAACAGACATTTCATGAGACCAGTCTGTACTTTTCTCTGAACATGCAGATCAATTCTTAATTGAATTTGACTAGTTTTCCACTAACCTGTAATTATGCATTTCAATGTTCTAAAATGCAAGATTTGGACGACACGGTAGTGTCACTTGTGACTGTGTTTAATTCTAAAGTGCCCTGTTTTAAAACACAGAGTGTGACGTCCGTGAGTTTGACTGCATTTCGAGATTTCCAGAAACAAGTACACACAATGTAGTTTAAAATACTTCCTTTGCAATATGTTATTTTTTTTGAAGCCGTGAATGTGCATATATATTTGTTCTGTTAAAAAAATGATAAAAGGTAGATGTTTGTCCAGATAACAATACATATAATGTGAAGTGTTGCTTAACATGAATATAATTATGTGACATTCCGTCGGTCACAAATCGATCTGTCAAACTGTATTTATAGTTAGGTTACTTTATATTCAAAAGAAAGTATCTTATATAACTTGTATCATTATGGCCAACAAAACCGACAAGGGACCTGGCATACGGAATTTAATGGTATAATAAATGCACAACCAAACAAGTTTACCATTGATCGTTCCAAGGTGGTACTCCAGTGTGTTCCTTGTTTTTGTGTGTGTATCGTGCATATTTCATACTTTTGAACATTTGTGTATAAGTGTGTGTGTGTGTGTGGTGTGCGTGTGTGCGTGCGTGCGTGTGTGTGTGTGAGATATGTGTCTGTATGAGTGTTCTTCAATTGGCACGGTGTTTGTAGAGATTAATTAAGCTGGTCAACATTCTATGAATTGCGTAATATGTTGGGTATCGCGGTGCATGCCCTTCGAGTGCGGGCTGAATTATTAAGTGTCTCAGTGCAATAGACTAGACCAACCATATATGCTCATCACATTTTGCCTTTGTGTTTTATGGTTTTCAGTTTTAGCTTGAATGCGCGGGTGTGGAGCATGCAAGGAGCAGTTTTATATGTATGTGTATGATTTATGTATGATGTGTGTGAGCACTCTTCGTTTGCCGTGAATAGTAGTTTGTATATTCCTTTATTGTATACATCCAGTGGCACTACGTGACATTTTTAGTGACGCAGTGCCCTAAATAGTGTTGGTGTAGAACAGAACAGTCTATGACGGTCATGTGCAAGCGCGTATTTCATTTGTGCTTCTGGAATTGCTGTACACTGTCGATTGCCATTTTATAATTTCCTGCCCGAATTCTATTTCAATTAGGAAAATGATATCGCACATGAAAAACATCAACTGAGGTTCTGCATTATGTTCGATGAGTTTGTACTCTTTGTTCTTGCTAATTTACGATTAAAACACGGGATTAATATGTAACCATCTACTGCCAATCCATTGCATCATGTTAACCCCTTTAGTGCCAAGGTTGATAACTCTTACATAATTATGCAACTGTTGGATCCAGATCAAACACCGCGTAACGCGGCGTCTGATCCGCATCCAAACTGTTTGACACTTATATCAATGATTCTTAAGTTAGAAACGCATAAATTTCTATAACACCGTCATTTTTGTTTATAAACATGTTTGAAAAGTAGAAGATAAAAAGGCTACGAACCAACCAACACAAGGCGAAGTTATTATTCCTTTTCCTTTAAATTGTTGGTGCCGTGACTTAAGGAGACTCAATTAGATGAATTTACAGTAACTCGTTTCTCTGCGAGAGGGTAACCGCCCCGTTATTGCTATTCAGTTGGAGAAATAAATTCAACGGAGATTTACAACATGGATACACGGCGAATCTTATCAACATCAATCCAGCAGAAACAGAGACAGCTTTGAATTACCGTCCTTTGACCTACACATCTTTCAGTTACATGGATGCAGAACCGCTGACGCTAGCACACATTTTTTATGGCCGGCGTCTCACAGAGTTACCATACACAGAGCACCCCATAGACGCCAACACAATCGCATCTGTTACAAGCGAATGTTCAACGTCTACTAGACGGGCCCGACACCAGAGGGACATTATCAGTCTGAGTATCTCACCGTACTGAGATAATATCACCAGAGGAATGGGCACAACCGGCAGACAATTAAGGAGGGCGACGTGGTCCAGATTTACGATGACCGACCACGATCCACTTGGAAGATGGCCGTCATTCAGCAGCTGATAGCCGGGAACGACGGACTGGTCCGCGCTGCCAAACTGAAGACCCAGCACGGCGAGATGACGAGGCCGATAGCCAGACTATATCTATTGGAAGTTATATAGAGATGATTATATTTGCACTTACATAGGATATGTGCAACAGTGATCAAAATATAGTGCTTTAATCTAGGATTGAGTACTCTAATTAGGGCAGTGATTACGATTGGACAAAAATCATATTCTTGCTTGTAATTTATATTTACGTTTCATTATTTCAGCCTTCATTAAATTTGCGTATGATAATTGCTTACTTTATTACTTTCGCGGCCGGGAGAATGTCGAAAACGTCTTTACATGAGGCGACGTCTTTTCGAGCCAAGAAGTCACGTTATTATTGTTTATAAACATGTTTGAGAAGTAGAAGGAAAAAAGGCTACGGACTAACATAAGGCGAAGTTATTGTTCATTTTCCTTTACAATTTTGATTTGGGTGAATGAGGGGTGGCAAACCTAGCTTAAGACCCCAGTAGCCTTTGAACGGTGCTCCTGGTTTCACCCTATGGTATACTTTGTTTTTTATACGGTAAACGGTTTTTGATTTTATGCGTTTCGTCACGCTGTGTCTTGTATTTGTGTTGTGTTTATATTTAATGATGTTGGGGCGCCTTGCCATTGTGTGTGGCGCTCCCTGTAGGACTATTGTTCACTTGTACATTTTCCATCATTGAAATAAAAGTTTATTATGAATCATAACACTATTGATCAAACGAAAGATTGCCTATATTAGAGGAATCGTACTGGGAATAATCTACAAGACGGTATTCACCTAACATAAAACATTCGGGTTTGATCAATATTTGCATGAGTCATATATGCACTTCTGAAACTCTTTGACTTCTTTAGCATCCACACGTTATATGCACACAAACGATAATAAAGTACTTTTCAGTCACACCGTACATGCACATTAGTGACAAGTAGTACTGCTGATAAAGTTGTTATAGATTTATCGGAATTATTATCCAGTTTACAAGCATATTGTTTGTTCACTATTATCCTCGTTTTCAGGTTAAATCAATTAAATAGCAAGGCTATATTCACAAGAACTGTACTTCCTACATATATAAAGAAACCTGTCAGTGACATCCTGCAGCTGACATCAGTCATTGTATTTCTTCCATGGCGAGATTCCATTAGCTGAGCACCCACGAAAGAGTCCATTCATGTGTTCATAATCATTTGCGACAACGACGCTGGAAGAAATTACCAATTAAGTTTTAGCTTTTCGGTGGCCATTAATGTAAGTATATGTACGTGACAGGTTCTCTGGACGCTCCTGTCTTGTATACAATAGGCGGAAGATATTGTCATTTCTCCTTTCGAAACATGGCACTAGACACTAGTAACAATGCCACCATTCTCGTAAATGCCAACTGAATGTGCTACGAAATATATAGAAACAAGCACATCAAGAATTAATGAAAATTTTATAAAAGAAATTCTGCATCATCCAATCACTGTGCCTTGTGGCCATCCCCAAATGAACTGTGATTCAGCCAGTATTGACTTTATAGTATCGTACTTGTTGGTAAGAACGTCCGGCTGTGAATTCATATTTCCACCTGTCTTTTGTTGCATATATCAGACCTCGTATTTCACACTTCACAATATTGACATTGAAATGTAGGAGATATTACAGGAAAGTCAACAGCAACCCCAAAATAGTTCCATAGGATCACAATGTAAAGTGTGTAATGTGAATGTTGGCGAAGATGGAAATGATTTACAGTGCATAAAATATGTACCGAATAATTTATATGCATTATGTGTAGTTTTCACAACGCCCCATGTGCTGATACGTAGTAACCACGATGATCCTTATATAGTTTGCAGTTTAGCCATGCATTCAATTTGCTGAATCAGTCCGTACCTTTTGCGAATACCGGTATTGTAATTCTGACGGACTAGTGTATAGGCTGCAAGTAATTCATCAATAAGAAGTAACGTTCGTTTTACTGAAAGTAGAAAGTAGAAAAACGGCCAGAAAGTGGAAACACAATGTAAAACAGCATACAGGGCGTCAAAGCATGTATTTGTCATCCACGAGTTCTACAAACAAGGTTAAGACAATACTCATTGCGTTAAAGCATAATTTCTATAAATAGAGGATCTTATGAAACGAGATTACAATAATAATATGACACGAGCTTTCGCGAGTGTCATATTCATTATAGTAATCAAGTTTCATAAAACCAATTTGTAACTAGAGTTTGTTATTGAGAAAAACACATGTCTCCCCCCGGTACCCCTCCCCCGCACCCATAAGAGGAATGAACGTTGTAACCAAGAGATACATAGATACATATAGATTGGTTGTGTATCACATACAGATTGGTTATCTGTAAACTTTTGTAGACATCTATAAACACTAGTTTTCCCTATAAATTTCATAATTGAAAAAAATCCAAACTTCTGTCAAAATTGTTGCAGCCCGTATTCCAATCCACATGACCATCCTCACATACAGCTGGTTCATATGCAAAAGTTTGAAGTAAATCCCCCAAATACTCATATAGCTGGTTCATATGTAAAGGTTTGAAGTAAATCGCTCAAATAGTGTAGGAGGAGTAAGCTGCCCAAGATTTGTTTCGCTCTATATTCTATACAAGGAAAATCGAGTTGGCGCACAAGTTTTTTTTCGCTATAAGGAAAAACTACAAAGGGCCATAACTTCTGTCAAAATTGTTGCAGCCAAAATTCCAGACCACATGACCATTCGCACATATAGCTGGTTCATATGTTAAAGTTTGAAGTAAATCCCTCAAATAGTGTAGGAGGAGTAAGCTGCCCAAGATATTTTCGCTATATATTCTATATGAGGAAAACATACAAAGGGCCATAACTTCTGTCAAAATTATTGCAGCCGAAATTCCAAACCACATGACCATCCTCACATATAGCTGATTCATATGTAAAAGTTTGAAGGAAATCCCTTTTAATGGTGTAGGAGTTAGCTGCACAAGAATTTTAACAGACAGCACAAGATTTTTTCGCAATAAGGAAACACTACAAAGGGCCATAACTTCTGTCAAAATTGTTGCAGCCAAAATTCCAAACCACATGACCATTCTCACATATAGCTGATTCATATGTAAAAGTTTGAAGGAAATCCCTTTAATGGTGTAGGAGGAGTTAGCTGCACAAGAATTTTAACAGACAGCACACGATTTTTTCGCTATATATTCTATACCAGGAAAATCGAGTTGGCGCACAAGATATTTTCGCAACAAAGGGCCATAACTTCTGTCAAAATTGTTGCAGCCAAAATTCCAAACCACATGACCATCCTCACATATAGCTGGTTCATATGTAAAAGTTTGAAGTAAATCCCTCAAATAGTGTAGGAGAAGTTAACTGCACAAGATTTTTTCGCTATATATTCTATATAAGGAAAACATACAAAGGGCCATAACTTCTGTCAAAATTGTTGCAGCCGAAATTCCAAACCACATGACCATCCTCACATATTGGGAGATGGTCGTCATTCAGCAGCTAATAACCAATACGAACCAACACAACGCGAAGTGATTTACACATTTGGACTTGGGTGAAGGAAGGGGTAGGGGGGAACAAATCTAGCTTTAGACTCCAGTAGTCCTTGGACGGTACTCCTAATTTCACCCTATGGTCTACTTTGTAAGGATATACAAATAACTGTTTTGTGTTATATGAATCTTTATATCAATACTATGCCTCAGTACAAGTACAAAAATGAGTCATGCAGGAAACACCACATACAGAACAAACAGTCGCCCGAACAGCAACACAAGGAAACAGCAAATGCACATAATTATAAAAACAAGAGACGCACAAAGACAAAACAAACACACAATAGGGGGAAGATGGAAGCACCGCCTTGGAACGGTCAGTGACAAAAGTCACTGGGGGGTTAAACCGGTTTATGGGCGCCCAACCTCACACTTATTCCATCCCCACCCTAAAAGACAAACAGTGTATTTACTGGCTTTACAAAAAAGAATCATCAGTAGAGAAAGACATTTGCATCTGGCATTATCTGTTTCTAGGCGTTTGAAACCATTACTGACTGAAATCTTGGCGCAATAATGCAGTTTCTGATCGTGCATATCAATGTGTAATCACGTGTGCGGTGGAGAGACAGTATCACGAAAATGCCAGATAACTTATTATTGTCTCTCGTATTTACCGGTGTTTATTTTGCAATTAATATTAATCATGTCTATGGTAGGAATCTGCAGAAAAAGGGATTAGCAATTAGCTTCCATCAGAAACCAGAAAGGATTATATCTAAGAGAATCGTTCCGTGCAGATTATTGATTATCAAATTAAGCTTTGTTATTAATTGCCGCACTTTATCCATTACCACTGTGTTAATGGAAATCAACTAATGAGTTAAACCAAGAAAAATATATTGAGGTTCAAATCATTACCTACTTAAACAGTTTTTGTGAAAACATTATTGCAGTGTATTTGTTAGTTTATGAGTCTACAAATGGCAACATCTATGGAATAAAATATTATATTCTTGGGAAACTAATAAATGTTTCGACATTCGTACTTGTGTATGGTTGTGAAATTATTGTAGAATAGAAATAAAATACTTGGGATAATTACAATGTACTTCTCCGAGTCTCCGAGAGTATTGGTTAATAAGAGTATTTTACCGCGACTTATAGTACGAAGATGATACATTACGCCATCAAAAGATAACAAGAAGTTCTGTGCAACGCCGTAATAGTATAGATTGACAGGAATGCCATATTATTGTTTACTCGAATACATTTGTGAGTTTATTTAATAAACCATGTGTCTTTGTTTGCTTATGCAATACATCCGCTGATAAAAACATCGGTTCTTCGGCAGTACCAGCAATTTCGTGGAAGAGACTATAACACCCGGGTCAGTACGCTAATTGTACAACAATTTAAGTTTGATCTATAAGGGTCAGTGCTTAATTAATGACATACACAGAGCTCCAGATCAGATGTGCCAATTGTCATATTGAAACATTTTCAATAAACATATATTTATTTTACCACCAAACTCTATACTGTTATTACCCTTTAGAATCGCCTCGAAGAGACGATTCTAAAGAGTGGTCACAGGTAGGTAGGGTTTGGTGGAGAAATGACGATTTTAGTATTTGGGTACGCACCGTTATCTGCTATAAAATTATAATTGTAAGATCCTTCGTTGGAAAACCAAGTAATATGTTTTTTCTTAAGGGGTTAGGTGGCAGGGGCAAGGAACTGGAGCGCCATTGGTTACTATAGGCATCCGACTTAAATTGATGTTGTTTAAAAGAGGCCAAGGTTAAGACTTTAACAGTTGTTATGTGTCACTATAGGACCATGAGACTGCAATATTGTAAGTTTACCATTTCCCTCATATAAACGGTCTCATGCCTTTGCAAACAGAGTAGACCCAGAAGAGACGGCTCCTGTAGGATTCATCCATTGAAACGAACAGTGATGCAATCATTATAGCACCATTATATAGCGATAACTGCTAGTGTAAATAACATATAATTGCAAATACTTTGGTGTTTTATTGTGTCGTTGAATATTAACATGTGCGAACTGAAAAGAGGGACATAACAACTTTTGAACAAAACTGACTTTAAAGTGAATTACTAGGGGGTGTGAGAAGTGGTGCACTTTTAATTACTACTCATGAACCGACTCAATAAATCCGAGTCTGCAATTTTCTCTCTTGGCATTGATACTTTTGCTTACGAAGGATCTCCCACTTTCAGACTATTATTACTTTTATGCGACAAATGCAACAAATTTAGTAAGAGAAAACTATTCCTTTTGTTTTCTCCATACTTACACTAATTGCCACGTGTAAAATTAATGTATTGTAATACCGTTGAATACGCAATACTATACTACAATTAAAAGGTTATTTTGGAATTTGATCAAATAATATTTTATTGACAGACATATCAACTGTGTGGTGGTCGTCTTGTAAACATCCGGTTATTATTATTACACAATCATTTGCCACGAGATCCGTGGGTTTTGCTTTAATAAGCAATTAGACAATTAGTGGTATTATGGCCCCCATCGACCAGCAGGTGTCATCGAAGGGAGAAAATATGTGCAAATGGTAGCAATTAACAGCTGAACAATCAAACACAATCACATTTTATTTTTATTAATAGTGCATTGCTTTTAGATCAATGTAATAACTAGAAATGCTAGCCGATACTCGACGTTTGGCATAGTACCCGAGTACTCGGTCCCATCCTTCAGTTTCTTAGTTTTTAATAATACTAAAGGATCCTGTGTGCATGTTCCACTATAAAAACTCAGCTCATGAAGATGCATGGTGTCATTATTTCTTACATTAATATTCAAGAAGAAAATGGTAAAGGAAACCAGCTTTAGACTCGTAAAAGGGTTATTGTGTTATTAGGGCCATCTAACTCAAATGTCTGTTTTGTAAGGGCCCTAGAGTGAAACTGGAGCATTTTGTTGTATTACTAAGACCACAGTTTCATTGTTGTTCACTAATCAGTAATAGGCGCCCTTTGATGGCCTGCACCAATAATTTTCTTGCGTGTATCTATGAGAAGGCATACACGCATGTACGGATGCAAATATATTCTGAAAATGGGTGATCCTTCGAAAGCAAAAGTAGAAATGCAAAAGAGAAAATTGCAGGCTCGGTTTTATTGAGTCTGTTCATGAGTAGTAATTAAAAGTGCAACACTACTCACGCCCCCTAGCACCGGCTTAAGCAGTATTCAATTTTCAAAACTAATAACATGAAAACTAATGATCCCGAAGGACCAGAAAATATAACAACACTGAGAATGAAGTACGGGGCGACTTTTTACGGCCGCCACACAAGCACTTAACACCTGCTGTTGTGAAGTACATATATTCTGAAAATGGGTGATCCTTCGAAAGCAAAAGTAGAAATGCAAAAGAGAAAATTGCAGGCTCGGTTTTATTGAGTCTGTTCATGAGTAGTAATTAAAAGTGCAACACTACTCACGCCCCCTAGCACCGGCTTAAGCAGTATTCAATTTTCAAAACTAATAACATGAAAACTAATGATCCCGAAGGACCAGAAAATATAACAACACTGAGAATGAAGTACGGGGCGACTTTTTACGGCCGCCACACAAGCACTTAACACCTGCTGTTGTGAAGTACATATATTCTGAAAATGGGTGATCCTTCGAAAGCAAAAGTAGAAATGCAAAAGAGAAAATTGCAGGCTCGGTTTTATTGAGTCTGTTCATGAGTAGTAATTAAAAGTGCAACACTACTCACGCCCCCTAGCACCGGCTTAAGCAGTATTAGTTCATTTGACTACATATGGAAAAATAGTCAAACAGGGAGAGCCACATACGAAATGACACCGCACCAAACACCATCAAACAAGAAACGGTATAGCCATGTCACACATTTTTATCAAATGAAACATTTATTTCATCGCAACGATCACGTCCCTGCATAACGTGACGTCTAGATGGAGTTATATCTCCAGACAGGGGAAATGAAACAATAAAAGTATGCTGGACGTATGCATTTTCCCCATGAATTGCGGTTATTGTAGATTATCCGGGGAGGGGATATGTTTATTTACACTGTTTGTTTTTTATGGTGGAAACGGAATACGTGTGGACATATGCTGAAAGTGGGAGATTCTTCGAAAACAAACGTAGCAATGCAAAAACAGAGAATTGCAGACTCGGTTGGTGATGTGATTTACAAACTTCGTAAAATTATTGGACATACCCATTTTCTCACTTTGTTCATCAAATATGTTAAAAAATTCATTAAAAAGGGATATGATCCTATAGTACTACAACATACTGCATGTTTGGTTGTCAACCCTTTTACAGTTGGCAATCACGCTGGCCTCTTTTCGTGTACGCCGACAAGAAAGGTTTAGTACTCTATGAAGGCGATCTCTTAAATCCAGAAATGGAAGGAGAACGTCAGATTTCTGTACTATTCGTTCTTGTCGTATCCTTTATTACTTTTCTACAGTTACTGTTCGCAGCTCAATCATTGAGTACACTAACGATAGATGGATACAGTTTGTTCACTTAAATGTTTTCGTTATACATGCACTTTACCACTGTATTTGTCATCGCGGTTGTTGTAGATTAGTCGGAGAGGGGATACGTTTATTTACAATCTTTTAGGGTGGTGATGGAAAAAGAGTGAGGTTGGGCGCCCCAAAACCGGTTTAACCCCCAGTGACTTTTGTCACTCACCATTCCAAGGCGGTACTTCCATCTTCCCCCTATTGTATGTTTGTTTTGTCTTTGTGCGTCTCTTAATGTTTTTATAGTTATGTACATTTGCTGTTTCCCTGTGTTGCTGTTCGGGCGGCTGTTTGTGGTGTTTCCTGCATGACTCATTCTTGTACTTTTATTGGTAGTAATTAAAAGTACAACACTACTCACGCCCTCTAGCACCCGCTTAAGCAGTATTCAATTTTAACTAATAACGTCAAAACTAATGATCCCGAAGGACCAAAAATATAAAAACACATATAAAAACGGGGTGACTTTTTACGGCTGCCACTCAAGCACTTAAACACCTGTTATTGTAAAGTACAGTCGAACTTGTCTTATACGACCTTCGATGGGAGGCAGTTAATAAGGTCATATACGACAGCCGGTCATATAACGCAGCCTCATTGGTCTTGAGTTCATAAACTTGTAATGCTGTACAGATGTACAATTAAGTCTATGTTTCATGTTTTAAAAGCTAATAAAGATACACATATACATGTATATACTTTCTTTTTCAAATTTATATTTGTTACAAAAGGCAAACGAAGTGAAAACAGCAAAACATTCTAAATCTACAATCATCAAATACTAAAACAAAACAAACGTGACGAGCACATAAACAAAGTGTCTTCTTCCGGTTTACCAAACAAGTTCGCTTTTTAAAACAAATCAAGTCACTACACGTAACACTCAGAAGTTTTTCTTGAAAAATTTATTAAGGGTTTATCAGCTCACTATTTTATATTAAACAATTAATTCTATTGATGTGTACCAGCTTAATGTGGTGCCCTTATGAAGTGTGAAAAACACGCGACATCGGGAGAGCGACAATCAAAATATTGCACATGTGTATTTGCCATTCTTTTGTTTTCGAGTAATTAACCTTTTCGCGACGGGTCGTCTTCATGGTTGTTTAACACAATCGAATTTATCCCCGATATAAACGTTACGGAGCAATAAACACGGTAGGGTAACAGGTAAGACAGCTAGTCGTTATATAGAACCCAAATATACAGTAAATTCGTTCGGGAGCAAAAATACAGTCGTTTAACACAGCACGTTGTTATATACAGCTTGTCGTTAAGACAGCCTCGACTGTAAATATATCCTGAAAGTGGGAGATCCTTCGAAAACAAAAGTAGCAATGCAAAAACAGAAAATTGCAGACTCGGTTTTATTGTGTTGGGCGCCCCTAAACTGGTTTAAACCCCCAGTGACTATCTTTCCGAGGCGGTACTTCCATCTTTCCCTTATTGTTTGTTTTGTCTTTGTGCGTTTTTGTGTTATGATAGATATGTACATTTACTGCGTTTTCTTGTTGTGGTGCTCTTCGGGCGGCTGTTTGTTTTTGTGTGGTGTTTCCGTCATGACTCATACTTGTACCTTTAAGTAATAAGGCCGCTGCTGACATACTTTAACATACTTTAACATCACTTTGCTTAGTGTATTTATTGTGTTACATTGATCGAAGGAGATATCATGATGAGAAAATAGCTATTACTCTAAGCATGCTAAATATTTCAACGATTTGCCATACGGCCATTCGAGAATGAAAACGTTTAAGACCTAAAATGTCATTAGCTACGCAACCAAAAAATTGAACATCGATATTTGTTCAATTTGAATCAATATACCCACTAATGATAGAAGCTGTTTAACATGCTTATATATGTTACAGGCAATGTGTGTAGTCAGGGATTTCATGAAATCACTGGGACAATTAGGGATTACACGTAATTCCTTACAAATGTAGGGATTTCATGAAATCACTAATTTGATAGGGTATGAAATCACTGGAAAAAACTGACAATTTTACACATATTCCCTGACTAAGGTCAGAGTGATTTAAAAAGAAAATAGCATGTGTAACATATGATTTATTCAAATATTACCCATTCACTTTGGCTTCTTTATTTTTAGAATTAGTAACCACATATCAATAAGAAACACATAAATTTAGAGAGAATTTATCATTCGATTAAATACAAGATTCAATTATTGCAAAGCGCAACCTAACGAGTTGCCACAAAGCTAATACCCCGATAGGTTTAGTGAGCACACTTAATGGACAGAACACTGTTAGCTAATATATGCTTCAACAATGATATTATTTGCAGTGATCAGTTTTCACTGTATAATGAAACAGCTTCGTTGGGACCTAAGTCTATAAAGCTTTAACAATGATCAGTGCCCTGGGTGAAACCTGTAACTGAAAGCTATGTTTATGTTTACCGGGTTAGGGAATATGTGTAAAACTGAAGGAAAGAATCAGTGATTACATCGAAATCCCTGATTTATAGGGATTTCATGAAATCTCCGATTACACATATTCCCTGTAACATAAATTATATAAGGTCAATCAAATAATTCATTAATGTTATGGTTCTAAGAAAAACTAATCGGCTTCTGGACGTGATTGCAATATGTTGCCAAGATATGTAATTGGGACTGGTGGATAAGGAATATCGGATAAGAGGTATTCATTGATTTGAAGTGGAAGTGATGACGGTACATATGTTTTCCCCAACATTGCGATACATGGCGAATTGCCATCTAAGAAGCAAATTTGGGTTTCATTATTAGTTTCTATGGATATAACTGGTTCGTAATGAGGCGTGTGTTTGTCATATATTGTTTACAGCGAACTTAAGTACTGCCTGTATGGTCTTTTATAGCGAGACGAAGGGAATGGTGTGGACATTATTCGATCTGATAGAACCCTATTATCTGTTTAATATACATATACAGAAAATTGAACAGAAGCCAGGAAGGAGTGTTCAAAGTAACTCAAGAGGAACAATTGACTTAAAGGCGCCAACATACACCAATGTTCGCAAATATGTGCCTTGCTGCTTATCATCTAAAAAAACACACCGGCGTTATATGACCCTAATGTATCGTAGTGCCTAAAGTAACCTCAAGCGACTAAATTATCGAAAGTAAAAGGCAAAATATGTCGCCGTAGCTTAAATAAAAGTAAGTATTCCATGGGCTGGATCTAAGGTACTGGGATACTAAATTTGCCAACACCAACAGATGATCAATATAAATATAAACTTCAAACGCACCGAGTCACAACAAGCGAAATGCATGCACACACACACACACACACATGCCACGCACTACAAACGCACACACATACGCACTCGTTACCTTCATTCTGCACGGCCTGTAATGGTCAACAAAAACAACCACGCTCGTTCATGACTTGGTTGAAGGTGGGCTATTTGTGAGTTTGAGTACCAGCAAATCTGCTCAACGCCCCCAATGTTTAGCCGTTCCAAGAGAGCACTCCTACTTTCACCCTATTCTCTACTTTTTGTGTGTTGCGCTCCCTGTAATATATTTTGTTTCCACTTTAGACATTATTTGCATCACTGTGCTCGTGGACGAATTTGTTTCTCGTTATGTAAAACTACGTCGCTGATCGGCAAAGACAACATTGTTTTATCTTTTAAACTGACGAATTGTTTCCTTCTTGAATCGTTTCAATACAGCCTGGTATCACAGACGGCAAGACAAATGCATCGTATTGACGAGAATGGTTGCACTATCATTAGTATGGAAATCGCACTGTGTTTACCTAAAATGTCATAAAGACAGAAGAACGCTTCGATTCAAAAGACTACAATAGTAAACAAGTGACGTCATAATTTAACTAACGCAAAAATCACACCAACCCTTTCTACAAACCTACATGTTTAAGAGTTCTGTGTTAACCAGTCGCAAACGAAATGTACATAGTTTCATTTCAAATGTCCTCTCCATTTTGATAACTGGTCTAAAGAGGATCTTACATGAGTGTTATAAATTGTTTTTATGAAACGAGTTAACTATAATATCACATGGCCTTTAGCGAGTGTCATTTTCATTATAGCAAACGAGTAATGAAAAATTTGTAATGAACAGGAATGTAAGATTCCTTTAATCACATAGGCCTTAAATGCCATAGAAAATGAAATAAGCTATAGCTGCTTGCTGTTGCGGCCATACTACAAACAGCGTAGTAACACAACGGACGACGTACACGGAGCACTACGATTGGCTGCTGATTAAAATAGCGCTACAAATGGTTAACGATTAAACGACACCATGCACTGGTTCCCTGTATTCTCTTTTAGATGCATTATCGGCCGGAATCAAAATGCAAAATTTGCGTAAAAATACAACAGTGCATTTTCGCGATTTACGACACTCTATTTTCACACTCCCTTACCGTAGATTATATGATTACATGTTTTATGTACCGTTTGCTATCGATCACAATAGATTACAATAAGCGCTCGTTTTTTCTGAAGTTTGGTACCAAACATCCTATATCTACATAGGTAAAAACAATCGTAAGTGCACACTTGCTTTTGAAAAAATATTGATACACATGCCTTAACCTGTTTTTTCCTAATGCATTGATACATATATCCTTATGTTTTATGAAGTGCACTGCTATTTGATATTAATGGAACTGCGTTATGTTTCCCCTTGAAACATTTCGACCAACTTGACATCACTTACAAGGAGCTAATACCACAGTTTAATGAAGGGAATCGACTTCAATACTATAATATACTTATTATTTTATTTGTCGGTGTTATAAATAGACCATGTCATAAAATCTGGCATGTATTTATTTTGTATTAAAGAATTATAACAATAGCTGTTGATGGTCCTTTTTGTCAGAGTTGAACGTTCGACTGTGTAAAAATACATTAAGATCCTATTACAGATGCAGTACATTGTTCCTCGCACACATGGTAAATAATCATTATATTGCGTGAGTTTATCTCCGTCCTGTAATATTACTTGTAGACAATATGTCGCGAGCAAGAATATTCTTTTTATTGCAGTAATGTTAACACATGGTCCGATCGATAAGTATCTTGTGTATATAAAGAACCTTTCACCAACAAAGATACGATAATTATGCAGGGCACAAATACTACAAATCACACAGTCGCCGAACAGTCCCATGGCAAAAAGAACAGTAAATGCATATGCCTATCAAAAGACAAAATGAGACGCACCATCATTTAGGGGAAGATGGAAGTAAAGCCTTAGAACGGTTAGTGAGATATGTCTACATTTCTAACTTATACAATACTTAGAAAGGTATTGCGATCTATACAAGAACCATAAAGCTAACCTAAACAACACTATTGCAGATACTGAACTTTGATATTCACATACTCATTAGGAGGCGGTTTCATCTAGCCAACATGATAGATAATGGGAAGAAACATTAGTCATTGGACTTTCACTGGAGGAGGTAAATTGTGTATTTAGAATTACTTTTTTTTACTTTTAAGGGTGAATAAATAACCCTTATACAATGAACCTCTACCCCGCTGTCCCTGACCTGACTCGTATAATATACAACAAGCAAGGTTTTACGCAAGCGTAAAATGGCTGCCTAACATGTCTTTAAGATTGATAGAGTGAGTTGGGTTTTACGGCACTGCGACACTGAATATGTCATATAGCGCCGATGAATGATGAGATGACATGATGATAGGCTGGGTCCAAATGGGTACCAAATTGTTCGTTGGGGTCCTCAGAACACGTTTTTAGCATGCCCCCAAAAATAGGTTTGTCCCAGCTATGTTTTATTTAACGGTTTCCATGGTAACCCAAGGTAACTACCTTGGTTCAGAAAATGCGTCATAACTTTGCTTTTAGAAGAAATAGAAGGACAAAACAAGTACCAAAGTAAAGCAGAGACATATAGCTTGAATATGATATATGATTTAATTAATATTCATAAATGCGTTCTTATGAATATTAACGAGGAAGTAAAAAAAATGCGTTTTTTAGAAAAAAAGAGGAGTTTGTTGTTTAGTCTGATAGGCTTATTAATGCACAGAAATTATTGAATTTCGGTTTAAGTTGTTTGTTGGGGTCCTCAGAATATATTTTGAGTATTTCCCCAAATAATTTTGTCCCATCTATGTTTTATTTAACTGTTTCCATGGTAACCCGAGGTAAATTTCGAAACATCCTTGGTTCAGAAAATGCGTAATAACTGTGCCTTTGGAGGCAATAGAAGGACAAAACAAGTACCAAAGTAAAGCAGAGACATATAACTTGAATATGATATATGATTTTATAAATATTCATAAATGCATTCTTATGAATATTAATGAGAAATAACAAAATGCGGGTTTTTCTAGAAAAAAAGGAGTTTGTTGTTTAGTCTGATGGGCTTATTAATGCACAGAAATTATTGAATTCAGGTTTAAATTGTTCGTTGGGGTCATCAGAACACATTTTGAGCATGCCCCCATAGTAATTTTGTCCCATCTATGTTTTATTGAACGGTTTCCATGGTAACCCGAGGTAAATTTCGAAACATCATTGGTTCAGAAAATGCGTAATAACTTTGCTTTTAGAGGCAATAGAAGGACAAATCAAAAACCAAAGTAAAGCAGAGACAAATAACTTGATTATGATATATACTTTTAATAATATTCATATATGATTGCTTATGAATATTAATGAGGAAGTATAAAAATCCGTTTTTTTAGAAAAAGGAGTTTGTTGTTTAGTCTTAGAGGCCTATTGATGCACAAAAACTATTGAATTCAGATTTAAATTGTTCGTTGGGGTCCGCAGAACACAATTTGAGCATCCCCTCCAAAAAAAATATTGTGTCCCAGCTATGCTTTTTTAACGGTTTCCATGGTAACCCGAGGTAAATTTCGAAACACCCGTGGTTAAAAAAATGCGTCATAACTTTGCTTTTAGAGGCAAAAGAAGGACAAAACAAGAACTTAAATAAAGCAAAGACATATAACTTGAATATGATATGTAATGTAATTTAACTAATTTTCATAAATGTATTCTTATGAATATTAATGAGGAAGTAAAACAATCCGTTTTTTGTTTAGAAAAAAAGGAGTTCATTGTTTAGTCTGAGAGGCCTGTTAATAAACAAGAGTTATTGAATTCATGTTTGAATGTTTTCATGTATCATACAAGGAAAATAAACTATCTTTGTTTCAGGTGATATTTCTATAAAGCATGCATATTTCAGCTATTTTGCATATAATGTGCGCAAAGGAATAAGGACTTTTCTATGAGCATTGTAGTTAGTATTATTTTGAGTATAATATCTTTTCTGTGATTTATTTTACGTAAAATACCAAAAACAAATTGTACCAAAACAGACGAGAGCAGAGGATCATTACTTTGTGTATATAATTGATTTGTTCATGTCTTTTGAATATAAATGCCATATTTATGAATATTAATGAGATGTAAAAATAAACACACTTAAATCAGCTGTGCTTATCTGTTATTTAATTAAAATCTAAAAATTTACAGTTATTTAGTACAATCCCCTCTCTCTGGAGAGAGGAGGCTGTCGACCCAGAGGGACGCGATAGCCCTCCTATACAATAGAGAGGGTCAAAGGGTCCTGAGTGATAGTGCTCAACATTGATGAAGGGTCGGATCGGAAGGGGCAGAAAGCGCGTGTCCCTAGGGCTGGGGCCTAGAAGGCCCAGAACCCCTAGGGCGGGAAGGGAAGGAACCCTGAGATGCAATCCTGAGTTAGGGGGGAAAAGGGAAGGGTCATAACTGGCTCTTGAAAGGCAGAATAGGGTCTGGTTGTCTTACCTTTCTTGGGAGGTCCCGTAAGAGGCTTACATTCAACCTTAGGATTTTTAAAAACAAAAAACAGACCCGAAGCGGTAGGGTTCCTGGTAGAAGCCCTGTCAGCTCTTTCTCCTTAACGTTGCCACTGAAAAGTAGTTCGGAGGCAAGGAGATACGCCCACAGCTCATCATTCGACTTGTCCTGTAGACTAGAGGAAGGTGTCACGGCGACCGCGGAGCATATTCGCTGTCGATGTGAGCCATTGATGGTATGAACGGCACTTAGTAACTTCGGATTAAAGCTCCACAGAGAAGGCCGCAGATAGGAGGTCAATGTTTGAAGCGAACCCCATCTGTTGGATGCAACTCCCGATGCTAAAGAAGTAAATGAGAGAGAGAGAGAGAGAGATCGGGAGGGGAAGGCCTAATGCCCGCCCTTGGGCTGTCAGAATCAAGCGAGGGGATCTGATAAAACATCCCAGGTCGATTTTCAATTGAAGCCAGGGAGTCCTTGCCCGTAAGAGTTTAGCGGACATGATCCATCCAGTTGCCGGGCTGGCACAAAAATATTTGTCCAGGTCAGGCAAACGGGAAAGAAGTCCCCTGGAAGGAGAAAGAGACTCCCTAGATTTAATTAGGTTAGGGAGGTCCACGTTTTCGACTGACACTAGCACGGAAGAGGATAGAGGACCCCTGTGAATAGGATTCAGGGGTCTAGGGCAGACAGAGGGTGGGAGGATTCTAAAACAATCTTCACACACCTTCTCAATATAAAAATATTGATGTTCAGAATCATCTAAGGACGAAGAGGACTTCTAAATCTGAGTGAGAGGCTTCCACAGATTCTGATTCCCTTAAAAATAGGATCATCCCTAGGAGCCATAATGGACAAAGTGTGTTTCAGCTCTCCCTCAGAATCAGCACTGGTAAACGCCACGGATGGCAGCACCCGGGAGGAGTGGGACCCGCCACAGACATAGAAGTGTGGACTGTGGGTTCACCTGAGAGCTATTCTCCCACTAGGGATGAACACACAACATGCCCTGAGTGGGGTGTAAGCCAGAACGGGCTTGGCGGGGGGGGGGAGCCGAGAGGAAAGGGGAATGGGGATCACTGAGGGGCATTACCTTGCTGGCCAGGTCGCCAGTAAGGTGAAGCTTGCTGGTTCCCAGAATGAGTGTCGGCTAGCGAGAGCGACCAGCATGCGAATCTGAGGAGGAAGAGCGATGTCTTCGCATAGAAGAGTAATGGTAAGACCTCGATCTGCGCCTGCAATGAGAGCGGTGCGAGTGCCGGTTCCCATTAGAAGAATAAGAAGGTTTTTCACGCCTCCTACGGGGTGGGGTGGGATGGGGGCTGGGGAGTACGAAGTGTACTCAGAAGATGAAGAGTAATTGCAGGGTCTAGACGGCCAAGACCGTCTAGACTTAGCCAGAGAAGCTTCCTGTTGAAGCTTCCTACCACTGTAATGCGGTGTAGAGACAGAATGCCCAGTAGAAAAAGATTGGACTGGTAGATTTACCGGTCCACTTTGGTATCCCGGTCCAAAGGACCGGACCGGGACACCGGAGGCCCGTTGGAGAGCAAACTTAGGACACCGGTCCAAAGAATACACAGAGACATCTTTGGGCCGGGTCGCGGTAGACCGGTCTGCCGGTGACGTCATGAAATGGAAGCACTAACACCAAGAAACCGGGGACAGGTGACGGATAACTGGGCCTAGATTCAGCGGGACCAGACAAAACTCACCACACAACAAGCGGACTGAGAGACCTGGCAACAATAGTACCTGGGACCAGAACAAAGGGCACTATTCAAGTGGTAAACGGGGAACCCGCACCCGGGCCAGCAGTTGGGTGTCGAGCTGCAACTAACAACTGGGGAATCGACTGCACCACAGGGGCTGTTGACGAAAGAGATTTGAAAGAAAAAGCAGGCTTCTTCTGAGCTTTAGAAAACAGTGATTTGTCTGTTGCTAGGGAGTCGCTGACCAAAGAGAAGAATACTTCTCCCGTCGGGCAGCAAGCTCCCACGTCTCCCATGTCCAGAGGGATGAAACTGGACAGGGAGCTGAAGCGGAGCATCCGCAGCAGGCCAGACACACTTAATGAGTTGTCCAGCCTGCCGCGAAATGCCCGCAAGAAGCCTTGCGTTGCTCTGGCATGCTGTGGTAAATAATCAAGCAAATGCATAAGACATCGCGAGTAAGTTCGAAGTCACGCAATGCTAATATGGGTAAACATAAGCTGATGATTGCAGCCGAGATGCTATATATTTTCCATTGTATTGCAAAACATTCATAAAAGTAATATTCCTCATAAAACATGCATGAGGCTCAATTCATCCGCTGTATTTTCTTACAAGAAATGTGTTATTCACATACATGTATATTGGAATATAATAGAAAACTTACTTTCCTACAACAGTTTACATTCTCATTAATATCCATGATTTTGAAAATAATATTCATTATATACATATTTATATACATGAACATCAATATCTCTGTTTCAGTCAGTATCAAGCTCTGTACTGGTTAACTAAAATAATCTCAGATAAAAATAACAGCTCATTCAAGTGTGTTTATTTTTACATCTCATTCATATTCATAAATATGCATTAATATTCATGAACCCAAGTAATGACCCTCTGCTCTTGTCAATCTGTGTTCAATATCTGGTATTTTACGTAAAACAAATAATAGAAAAGATAGTACGCTCGAAACAATGCTACATATAGTGCTTATGTTAAATTGCTTGTTCATATACGCACGTTATATGCAAATTTGCTTAAATATACATGTTTTTAGAAATATTACATGAACCAAAGATGTTGTTTTTCTTTGTATGATATTAAAACATTTAAACCTGCAATAACTCTGTATATTATTAGGTCTCTCAAATTAAAAACAAACTCGTTTTACTAAAAACGCATCTTTTACTTCCTCATTAATATTCATAAGAATGCATAATTACATATCGTAATCAAGCTATATGTCTCTGCTTTACTTTGGTTCTTGTTTTGTCCTTCTATTGCCTCTAAAAGCAAAGTTATGACGCATTTTCTTAATCAAGATAGTTTCGAAGTTTACCTCGGGTTACCATGGAAACCGTTTAATAAAACTTAGCTGGGTCACAATTATTTTGGGGGAATGCTCAAAAAGTGTTCTGAGGACCCAACGAACAATGTAATACTGAATTCAATAATGTATGTGCATTAATAGGCCTCTAAGACTAAAGAACAAGCTCCTTTTTCTAAAAAGGCGGATTTTTTTACTTCCTCATTAATATTCATAAGAATGCATTTATGAATATTAATAAAATCAGATATCACATTCAAGCTATATGTCTCTGCTTTACTTTGGTACTTGTTTTGTCCTTCTATTGCCTCTAAAAGCAAAGTTATTACGCATTTTCTGAACCAATGTTTCGAAATTTACCTCGGGTTACCATGGAAACCGTTTAATAAAACATAGATGGGACAAAATTATTTGGGGAAATACTCAAAATGTATTTCGAGAACCCCAACGAACAATTTAATGGAAAAGTAGTAAAGTCAAGCAGGCAAAGCCACATACAAGACGCAACCGCCACCCAAATTCAATAATTTCTGTGCATTAATAAGCCTCTCAGACTAAACAACAAACTCCTTTTTTCTAAAAAACGCATTTTTACTTCCTCATTAATATTCATAAGAATGCATTTATGAATATTAATTAAATCATATATTCATATTCATATTTTGTCCTTCTATTGCTTCTAAAAGCAAAGTTATGACGCATTTTCTGAACCAAGGTAGTTTCGAAATTACCTCGGGTTACCATGTAAACCGTTAAATAAAACATAGCTGTGACAAACTTATTTTGGGGGCATGCTCAAAATGTGTTCTGAGGACCCCAACAAACAAATTGGTACCCATGAAAAAAAGTCTACGGGGGGATGCTACGGTAACCACTACTAGGACCCAGCCTATGATGAGGGATGATATCAGGAAGATGATTTCGGCTAATCTCATTCGCTGCAAAGCAGTGCATGGGATCAAAACCACCGGTCTGCCTTCCTTTTAGTTCTTGGCAGAGGGGATAACCTCCGCCAAATGAACAGAAACATCCCCTGTGACAATTAGGCCCCAGAACCACGGCAAGGTAGGAAGGTATCTGGGGTTCAGAAGGATAGAAGAAAAAGAGGGAACAGTATTGTTTAGTACTTTTAATTAACAGATACATGGGGAAACCATGACTATATAAATTAATAGCAGAAACGGGGGAATGTTTTAATGAGCCATGATGCATAATATTCGTGTATGACACCAATAATACACATTACGTCACATGTCAATGTTATTCATTTGCTTTGCTGAAACACACTGATGTAGAAACCATTATCACATTAAGTGATGCTCACAAGTAAAAATAATTTATGATAAATCACAAAGCTTCTAGCACCATACGAAATTCACCAAATTCACATAACTACTGCTAGACATACAAACTCACATACTTACAGTCTACATGAAATTATTCGAATAGGTCGACTCAATGCCCATCAACATTTTCATTTACTTTGTCCCCAAATTAAGAACGGGTTAGTATAAGATATACATTTAAGTGACAGTAAATTCATGCATAATAGTGAAATATGCAAAACGGTCAACAAAACCACGAGTAAAAGGTCTTAACTTGATAACTTTACCAAAGCCAAAATGTAAACAAAGGACTTATATTTTTATGTACAAAACGTAAAACAAGTAAACTTAGGGTGCTAAGAAAAAATGAGAGAAAAATTATTCCTGTTTCCACCAAGAATCGAACCCACGAGCCAGAGTTTCCTAAGCCAACGCCATAACCTTTGAACCACGCTGACCGCTTTGATTCAGAATGTGATTATAATACCTAATTGACTAGCATTCACTGAAATTAGGTCGTGGCATAAAAGAAAGAAATAACCCTCGACACAAATGTGAACCCGCTGGGAAACATATATTAATTAAAATAAATAAAATAAAAACATATACATAAATAAAAACTAGTAAACCACGGTTATTAAAAAGATTGGCTTTTATAGAAACACAGGACCGCAGTAAATCATGATGAAAGCCCGTATAAGATTTGGCTGCTTTCGCAGCCCAATTATTTTCCTTTACATTACTCACTGGCTTATGTATAATTAGCTCTATTCCGATAGCCATGATCCGACTTCTTGATTATGGGTAAATACACGGTTATGCAGCTAGTCATGACCCCACTCGTTTATTTGTGCACAGTAAGCCGTTATCCAGCTAGTCATGACCTGACTCGTTTATTTGTGTACAATAAGCCGTTACCCAGCTAGTCATGATCGAATCGTTTATTTGTGTACAACAAGCCGTTACCCAGCTAGTCATGATCGAATCGTTTATTTGTGTACAACAAGCCGTTACCCAGCTAGTCATGACGACCCGACTCGTTAATTTGTGTAAAATAAGCCATTATGCATCTAGTCATGTCCTGGCACGTTCATTTGTGTAAAATAAGCTGTTATACAGCCAGGCATGGCCCGACTCGTTTACTTGTGTACAATAAGCCGTTATGCAGCTAGTCATGACTCGACTCGTTCATTCGTGTACAATAAGCCGTTATCCAGCAAGTCATGACTCGACCCGTTCGGGTCATGACTAGCTAGATAACGGCTTATTGTACACAAATGAACGAGTCGTGTTACCGGACGTTGGGCGATCAAACTAGCTCGCTTGAACTTATTCGGGTGAGCTAATATAATAATAATATCATACCAGCAAGAACGTTTTTGATGTATAGGGAATTTTCCTGTGTAATAATAAGCGCAAAATATTTTTATTTGTAGTTACGGGGTAATGCAATTGGGTCGTCGTTTCGTTTTTAGTACAAACAAACGAAAATATTAGCATTACAACATATTGTCTCAAGTCGCTAAAACTGATAGGATACTGGGTAACAATCATTAAATGAAAACCAATATTATGAAGCATAAATGTTATATAACTTGCGATGACATGTCGTCTGTAATAAACATGATCAGCAATGATAGTCCTGAAATAGTTCAGCACCATGTTTTCTTATAAACACAGCGTGGCGTAAATTCGCATACTAAGTACTGTCTCAGTAGTTGTAAGCATCGTACAGTTTTTAGACATTAACGTAATAATAGTTTACAGCAAACACGTCAAACTTACACATGAAATCATCAGATCAACATTTTGAACAGTATGCATTTACCAACTACAAGGTTTAAAATAGAATTGCCTTTTCACCGTCGACAAGATATTGTCGATTTTTTTGTTAATTTTGTCAAATTTTAAATCAAAACAATACCCAAAACAGGAGGGCCTTATATTGACACGGAACTATAATACAGTAATTGTTTTCTTGAACGACCATCCCATAAATAATTACTGTTGTCAAAAAACGGGAAGCTGTTGAATGTAGAACGGCAGCAATGAGGATGAACACATGATACAACTTCTTTTCAGGTACGTTTTAGGGAAACTGCATTGTTCATGATCCAGTACAAATGTACATTGAAGCATTCATAGATCGTTAGAGACGACAACCCTGCATATTCCGCTATGAAATACGGCAACAAAAAATGAGTACAGCATACAAGGGAAATCAGTGCCATCGAGATATGATCCTATTGCAGATTTAAGTGTTTTATGCTTTTGGTGTTTTACAATGGAACGGTTGCTAACCCGAACTACTGTCTCACACCTTATTAATAGGTACTTGATACCTCCGAATAATGTCATAGTTGGACATATTTTAACTGCTGAAACTTGTCATTATTCCACCAATCCCATTCGGTTTACCTTTAGAAGCAATCACCAGGAAGTCGTGTAACTCTTAAACCGCTGTGGGAAACATTATGTCTTCAAATTTGACCATGGTGCAATTTTGACTATTTCGTATTCGATGACGTTTTTCGGAAACTATACAGCGACTTCGAACAGTTTGGAATCTGATGAGACGCTGGGTTACTCCTCATGTCGACAGCTATTTCCAACTAGAGGTTTGTTTTTTGTCACACAAACAGATGTCTCCCCTCCCATCCTCTTTCCAATACACAAGTATAATGTCTGTAACTCCAAACTCCAAAACATAGGTGCTCAAGAACTCATGCTGTTGAACATTCCTGTGAAGTATGGTGACTCTAGTACTAGCGGTTTCAGAGATACGCGCGACACAAAGTTTTTCTAATTTTATTAATCATCAGGGGCAATAACTCCAACATTATCAGGGGAGACAATTCAAAAAACCCGGGTACACAACAAAACATGCTGGTCAACATTCCTGTGAAGTTTGGTGACTCTAGTACTAGTGGTTTCAGAGATACACACGACACAAAGTAAAGTTTCTCTTATTTTATGCCATAAGGGACAGTAACTCTAAAGTTATCAGGGGGAGACAATTAAAAAATCCAGATGCACAACAACTCATACTGGTGAACGTTCCTGTGAAGTTTGGTGACTTTTTTAGCCCAACTAGTTTCAGAGATACGTGCAGCACAAAGTTTCTCTAATTTTAAGTTATCATATCAGGGGCAATAACTCAAGAATTATCAGGGGGAGACAATTAAAAATACCAAGGTGTACAACAACTCATGCTGGTCAACATTCCTGTGAAGTTTGGTGACTCTAGCCCTAGTGGTTTTAAAGATATGCATGGCACAAAGTTTCTCTAATTTTAAGTAATCATATCAGGGGCAATAACTCAATAGTTATCAAGGAGAGACAATTCAAAAATCCCTGTTGCATAACAATTCATGCTGGTCAACATTCCTGTGAAGTTTAGCGACTCTAGCCCTAGTGGTTTCAGAGATATGCACGACATTAAGTAAAGTTTGTCTAATTTTAAGTCATCAGGGGCAGTAACTCCACAGTTAACAGGGGGAGACAATTCAAAAAACCGAGGAGCAAAACAACTTATGCTAGTGAACAATCCTGTTAAGTTTGGTGACTCTAGCCTTACTGGTTTCAGAGATACGCGCGACACAAAGTTTGTATAAATTTAAGTGTTCATATCAGGGACAATAACTCAAGAATTATCAGGGGGAGACAATTCAAAAAACATAGGTGCACAACAACTCATGTTGGTGAACATTCCTGAACAGTTTGGTGACTCTAGTACCAGCGGTTTCAGAGATACGCGCGACACAAAGTTTTTCTAATTTTAAGTCATCAGGGGCAATAACTCCAAAGTTATCAGGGGGAGACAATTCAAAAAACCCAGGTGACGGACAGACAGACGGACGGACGGACAGACAGACAACTCTGGCAAAAACAATATGTCTCCCCATAAATGGGGGAGACATAATTACGAGATAGGTCACGGATAGCAGAATATGGTTGAATCGATGCCTCCAATCTGAAGATATCATCCTCCGGACGTCTGACCGAACTATGTGGCACAATGTAAATATTGATAATTTTCATTTAAAGTGTAACACAAAGTATTTGACCGCACAATCTCTCCGTTCTCCACTAATTTGTAATTTAACTTGGGCTGACATACATGTACATGTAGTATCATACAATGTAGATCCTAATGTCAGTGTTCACTGATTGCCTAACTTTGACAGCCCAAATACTTACTGTAATAAGTGCATGCATGCCCATGTAAGTTTGTTATTGTTTGGTTGCGTTCCGCTGCATGTTCACCTACAAAGCATGCAATGTGAGGATGAGGTTTGAGATGACATGCAACATGATGATTCCGTGCACTTGTTCTGGAAATCAGAGACTATCACTCTAGGCTTAGATATATAATAAAACGTTCGATGACAGGGTAGACACAATGACACGTTAGTGTCATATGAATTAAAGTCAAATAATGTTTGACCTAGATAATCGCTATTACTCTGGTGCTAACCAATTAGAGCTAAGTAAACGTATCAGGATAATGTGGTGGTTGATCATCAAAGTAACTCTATCATTTAAGTTATTTAGTTTCGAACGTTAAACCACAAGACACATGGAGACATGACAGAGGTTTATCATCATTGAATTATACCTTTCGTGCATCCAGTAGCCAACAATAGACATGTAAACTAATATATACAGTAAACCCCCGCTTATGTGACCACCTAAAAGAGATATAATTCTGGGTGCTAGATGCAGGTGGTAGCTTAATGCAGGACAATCCTAGAGGAGCTTTCTGCATTACTTTTGTCCTGCATTAAGCAACCACCTGCTTATAAAGGCACCCATCTTTATTCATTAAGTGGTCGCATTAGCGGGGTTTTACTGTACATGTATATCTTGTTTTGTCAGAACACAAACACGACCAAGCATGGATTAATCTAGGGCAGTCTAATATGTAGACTTGTTTCACCTCGCGATTCCGCCGTCTAACTTTACGTGAACACTTATCCTGCTACCCATGACCTGTATCGCATTTGCACTGGCTTGGGTCCAGGTGAGACGTCGAGTAACTCGGCGCATCACCAGACTACAATCTATTTGACACTCAGTCAATAGATTCTTAAATGTTTGGTCGAATCGGAAATAGTCAAATTGCCCCAGACAAAAATATGACCAGACATACATTTTCGTAACAGAGTAATGGTTAAAACGTAAATCAAAAGTCCAGACATAGCGACCCCAGTGAACGGAAATTACATCAGAGTTGTCTTTTATTATACTGATTCGGCCAACAACCTTCCCGGATCATTTTATTTTTATGTAACACTATTAGTCCAGAAGTAGAATAAATTCCAACGTATAATTATTGCATTAACATTCGCGATGGCTATTTGTATTCGCATGATCTAAACTATTTCCATATTGAATAGATAAACATGCAATATAGAAGACTATATGAACATAAAGTAAAACGTCTTGATAACGTATAATCAGAAAACACAGACCAAATGTATGTTTTAGTTGCCTCTTATTTTTGTTGGATAATCAAATATTAAAATTCTAGACATCGTGTCTTCATTAAAAGGACTTTTATGGAAATATGGTGTAACCTCATTTCAAGCATTATTTATTTTTGATAATTGTCTAAATATTGCAAATCTTAATACCAGCTCTATTAAGACATATAAAGAAGTATACATGCATCTACCAGAGAGATTGAAATAATATCATGTTATTCAGAACTGATTTAGTCTTTTATCATTTGTATCCTGAACCAAATTCAACAGCTGTAATAATGATGACTGACTTATGCTCAATAAGGAGAATACCATACAATATATCATTTTAATATACATGTAATGTCACATGTATATATAAAACTTTAGCAATTGCAGTAACTGTATAATCAGATTCAATAACGAAAGAGAGCATAATCTAATCAGACAGCCCCTGCAGACGCCTGTGATCTGAGTCTGTTTTGTTCGCAAAAGCGTTACGAGTAAAGCGTTCATGAATACACAGAATCACCCATGTTTTAGTGGCCCCTTTAGAGGAGTTTACAGTACAGTAAAACACTCTAAACCGGAATTAAAATTTGGATCTTAAAAGGAGCTCAAAAGGCGGATGGCTGCTTAATGCAGAATTTACGTCATGTAGAAAGACCTGTGCTGCAGTAAAACCTCTCTACAACGGCCACTAAATTACATTTAGTATTTTGTGTTAAATGCAGGTGGCTGCTTAAAACAAGGTGAAAGTAAAACCGAACGCTCCTAGGACCGTTCTGTTTTACTTTCACCTTGCTTTAAGCGGCCACCTGCCGTATATACCTACCAATTAACATAATTTAGTGGTCGTTATAGAGAGGTTTTGTTCATCATGTATTATCTTGCCACCTGTCTAACAGACCTATAGTGATTCTAAATTGAAAGTCCGATGTATAGGGGGTTAGCTGTTCTGTGAACAGTAAGTGAAGTCTGCACTGTCTTGTCTCAAACTGACTTCCACCGGAGATCATTGGTCCACAAACGATTGTCTGGTTGAGCTATGAATATGCTAACCATTCTGTTTGAGCTAATTAAGGTATAGACCGGATATTTGAAGAGAATGCAACTCCGCCTAGCAAACTTGCAGACTGTAAATATAGAACAAGGAAATCCAGATCCCCAATAGGAAAGCTTTCAATCCTTGCTTATATAGACAGTCTATCAGAGCTTACACTTCTACCGGTTGAATTAATTTGCATATTTCTGTATGTTCTCTTGACAAGGCCTTATTTAAGGTTTCCTTTTAATATCAATGACATACCATCACTTAGATCGATCAGAAAGTCGCTGGATCACGAATGATACACGAATTGTAGAAGGTATAGTTAAAGGGAGATAATTAGATACAATTCTACAGCGCACTTTCAACGTGGGATCTCCGAGGAGATGCTACTGTGATAAGATTAGATTGATAGTGTTGAGATATATATACATTCACAGATGACCATGTAATACTCTAACAATTCAACCAGTAGAATACGGCAACTCCGCCTAGCAAACTTGCAGACTGTAAATATAGAACAAGGAAATCCAGATCCCCAATAGGAAAGCTTTCAATCCTTGCTTATATAGACAGTCTATCAGAGCTTACACTTCTACCGGTTGAATTAATTTGCATATTTCTGTATGTTCTCTTGACAAGGCCTTATTTAAGGTTTCCTTTTAATATCAATGACATACCATCACTTAGATCGATCAGAAAGTCGCTGGATCACGAATGATACACGAATTGTAGAAGGTATAGTTAAAGGGAGATAATTAGATACAATTCTACAGCGCACTTTCAACGTGGGATCTCCGAGGAGATGCTACTGTGATAAGATTAGATTGATAGTGTTGAGATATATATACATTCACAGATGACCACGTAATACTCTAACAATTCAACCAGTAGAATACGGCAACTCCGCCTAGCAAACTTGCAGACTGTAAATATAGAACAAGGAAATCCAGATCCCCAATAGGAAAGCTTTCAATCCTTGCTTATATAGACAGTCTATCAGAGCTTACACTTCTACCGGTTGAATTAATTTGCATATTTCTGTATGTTCTCTTGACAAGGCCTTATTTAAGGTTTCCTTTTAATATCAATGACATACCATCACTTAGATCGATCAGAAAGTCGCTGGATCACGAATGATACACGAATTGTAGAAGGTATAGTTAAAGGGAGATAATTAGATACAATTCTACAGCGCACTTTCAACGTGGGATCTCCGAGGAGATGCTACTGTGATAAGATTAGATTGATAGTGTTGAGATATATATACATTCACAGATGACCACGTAATACTCTAACAATTCAACCAGTAGAATACGGCAACTCCGCCTAGCAAACTTGCAGACTGTAAATATAGAACAAGGAAATCCAGATCCCCAATAGGAAAGCTTTCAATCCTTGCTTATATAGACAGTCTATCAGAGCTTACACTTCTACCGGTTGAATTAATTTGCATATTTCTGTATGTTCTCTTGACAAGGCCTTATTTAAGGTTTCCTTTTAATATCAATGACATACCATCACTTAGATCGATCAGAAAGTCGCTGGATCACGAATGATACACGAATTGTAGAAGGTATAGTTAAAGGGAGATAATTAGATACAATTCTACAGCGCACTTTCAACGTGGGATCTCCGAGGAGATGCTACTGTGATAAGATTAGATTGATAGTGTTGAGATATATATACATTCACAGATGACCACGTAATACTCTAACAATTCAACCAGTAGAATACGGCAACTCCGCCTAGCAAACTTGCAGACTGTAAATATAGAACAAGGAAATCCAGATCCCCAATAGGAAAGCTTTCAATCCTTGCTTATATAGACAGTCTATCAGAGCTTACACTTCTACCGGTTGAATTAATTTGCATATTTCTGTATGTTCTCTTGACAAGGCCTTATTTAAGGTTTCCTTTTAATATCAATGACATACCATCACTTAGATCGATCAGAAAGTCGCTGGATCACGAATGATACACGAATTGTAGAAGGTATAGTTAAAGGGAGATAATTAGATACAATTCTACAGCGCACTTTCAACGTGGGATCTCCGAGGAGATGCTACTGTGATAAGATTAGATTGATAGTGTTGAGATATATATACATTCACAGATGACCACGTAATACTCTAACAATTCAACCAGTAGAATACGGCAACTCCGCCTAGCAAACTTGCAGACTGTAAATATAGAACAAGGAAAGCCAGATCCCCAATAGGAAAGCTTTCAATCCTTGCTTATATAGACAGTCTATCAGAGCTTACACTTCTACCGGTTGAATTAATTTGCATATTTCTGTATGTTCTCTTGACAAGGCCTTATTTAAGGTTTCCTTTTAATATCAATGACATACCATCACTTAGATCGATCAGAAAGTCGCTGGATCACGAATGATACACGAATTGTAGAAGGTATAGTTAAAGGGAGATAATTAGATACAATTCTACAGCGCACTTTTAACGTGGGATCTC
This sequence comes from Azorinus chamasolen, assembly GCA_963576725.1. Taxonomy (NCBI): domain Eukaryota; kingdom Metazoa; phylum Mollusca; class Bivalvia; order Cardiida; family Solecurtidae; genus Azorinus; species Azorinus chamasolen. The sequence continues at coordinate 40,451,195 of OY755235.1, forward strand.
CGAGGAGATGCTACTGTGATAAGATTAGATTGATAGTGTTGAGATATATATACATTCACAGATGACCACGTAATACTCTAACAATTCAACCAGTAGAATACGGCAACTCCGCCTAGCAAACTTGCAGACTGTAAATATAGAACAAGGAAATCCAGATCCCCAATAGGAAAGCTTTCAATCCTTGCTTATATAGACAGTCTATCAGAGCTTACACTTCTACCGGTTGAATTAATTTGCATATTTCTGTATGTTCTCTTGACAAGGCCTTATTTAAGGTTTCCTTTTAATATCAATGACATACCATCACTTAGATCGATCAGAAAGTCGCTGGATCACGAATGATACACGAATTGTAGAAGGTATAGTTAAAGGGAGATAATTAGATACAATTCTACAGCGCACTTTCAACGTGGGATCTCCGAGGAGATGCTACTGTGATAAGATTAGATTGATAGTGTTGAGATATATATACATTCACAGATGACCACGTAATACTCTAACAAGTCAACCAGTAGAATACGGCAACTCCGCCTAGCAAACTTGCAGACTGTAAATATAGAACAAGGAAATCCAGATCCCCAATAGGAAAGCTTTCAATCCTTGCTTATATAGACAGTCTATCAGAGCTTACACTTCTACCGGTTGAATTAATTTGCATATTTCTGTATGTTCTCTTGACAAGGCCTTATTTAAGGTTTCCTTTTAATATCAATGACAATATATATATATTGGTTCGTTCATTTACCTGAACCCAAAACATCTCACAATTTGTTGACAACAATATTTATATATTTCCTGTTGCGATCAAATTTGTATCTGTAATTCCTTAAATTTACGAGATGTTGTTCTACTCATTACGAGGGCTCGGACAAACATTGGTGTACAATAACTACAATATATTAAGTGAAACAGTAATAGCTTTTGCCAGACATTTGATCCAGATGCGACGAGGAACCAGTCGTCTAATTAGAATCCAAGCTGTTTTGACATTCTGATCGTGATTTGAAAAGACATATTTTATTCAGAGTAATAGAAGATGGTAAATTTACAAATCAGTAAAACCCGCTAAACCGGAATTCTAGTAGAGAAGCATTAAGTAGATGTTAGGCAGATAGCTGCTTAATGCAGGTTGAAAGTCTGCATTACCTTCACCCTACATTAAAATGTCACATGTCTCCAAGACCGATATCTATACTGAATTTAACGTCAAGTTTATAGGGGGTTTACTGTGCTTAGAATTATAAATAAATGCACTTGTAGTTAAAATCGTTTTGCCCTAAGCCCTCATATACGTCAACATTTTTCCTGGATCTTCTCTGTCATCCTTTACTCCATTAACTTTTCTTATGTCTTGAAATGAGACCTCTGTTGAAAACATATTACAATAAAACGCCCGTAAATGGGGCGTTTAAATCATTATCAAACCGGTCTGTAAGAAATGTGATAGTTTAATGCTGGGTGAAATACATACACAATTTACGCTTTCTGCAAAGCCGTTTATACATGACTTTTATCCTGCAATTAGCAGATACCTGATTACCAACATTCACGTTTAAAAAAATTTTACTGTGTTTTACCGTATACACTAGGGAAATCAACGTTAAGCTGAACACCGACAGGAAAATAGTTGTATGTGTGTTACGTATGTAATAAAGATAGCAAGTGAAAAGCAAGATAAGCGAAGCATCACTTTCCTAGAGATGGTTTTATTGCATAATGTTTTTAAATGCATAAAAGGAAATAAAACAAATTGAGCACTGCTCTTTGTTGATCCTATTTAATACCCTTTTCTAAAATATTTGTTATACCTTAATCACACCATATAACACGTGCTTTAGCATGTGGAGTTGTCTGGGTGATTTATCTTTACATTTTGATTTAGATGAAAGTGGTTAAAGCCTGAGGTAGGGTACCCACAAACCTTGTTTAAGACCCAGTTCGGTTGCCGTATGTCATGCATCTGGTATTGTTACGATTTCACTTGCAGCAATAGTGTCCTACACGGTATAAATAACATCCCAGCAGGTGTTAAAATATCATAAGTACATTAATTCTGCTTATATATTACATGCAAGTTATATCGATGTAGCATCTTGTTCATTTTTTTATATTTTATCGATGATTGGAGCAATACTGTCATGCAATGCCTGGTTTAATAGACAACATTCCAACGTACGTTGATCTGTCATAAAGGCTTTTATTGAGGAAAAACAGCCTTGAGGAAAACCATAGTAAATACTTGACTAGCGTATATCTTTGCATTAAATTATAAACGTAAATGTTCATAATTGAATCGAGTTCTTTAGGCAAATTACAACAAATATATTTTGAAGTCTGGTGCTCCCTTTGCTTAACCCTTTCCCGACTGTAAAATGATAATGCTTGTTAAGATTTAGATCTGGCGGAATTTGGACTACTGTCCATTTCAATAAACTGGTGTAACTCAGTTTGAATAAATGTTTGTTTTATTTCAGGTGAGATTTTATTTAAGCATACCTCATTCGATTGCATCGTTTTTCAAGAATTCTCATGCAAAATAGCTCTCTGATCATTGCTTTAACAACAAAGAAATTGCAGGAAATGCATTTTCTCCATGCTGTTTTTTGCAATTGGCTGCCGTAAATAAAACATAAAGCATACCCTTTTTAGCAGGGGTGAAATTGTACAGAATACATATGCACGACTTTCGATGTGTTTCCCTTTATAATTGAGTGCAAAAACTTACCAAACATTTTTCTTAAAATTTATCACCTGGTGTCTTTCTTTTATGTAAGCATAGCATAATGCCCGATTTATGACGTCAATGGGGAAAATTTGGAAAGACATTTCGAAATGAGAGAGAGAAAAAAAGAGAGAAGGAGAAAAAGAGAGAGAGAGACACCATAAATATTGAATAATGTAGATAAAGTTTACATATACATATAAACACAGGACTTTGGCCATGGCAGAAACACTAAAATCCATATCTATATCTTTCCATAACTAAACAAAGCGGTCTTAGCAGGCTGCACCTACAGGAACAGTCTGATCTGTATATACTCTTTTTGAATTGCTGTAAAAAGGCGGAACTTATATATGAAGTATTAAGCGTTAAGAGGATTTCAATGTTATCAGTTAGGATACACATGAATCTCTTGAGTCAGCATATGTAATTACAATTTTCTTGCAGTTTGGGTCCTGAATCGATAATTTTGAAAAAGGGGAATCTATCAGCACAGCATTCGAAAGAGCTTGGACTCAAGCAACTATAAAACGGAGTGTACCCACATCGTTTCAATCAAATCAATACCCGTTTATTCAATAAAAGCAAAGTGTCTAGCTTTCATTGCAATATTTAAAATTACATGTCGTATTATATAAAACTGGATGCCTTGGCTATTATTAGAAGAGCCGATACTATTATTATGTGTACTTTAATTAAGTCCATACATTTATTATTTCACCTTTTATAAATATAAATAGTCTGGTATGTAAATACTATAATGATAAAACTTCATTGCAGATTTATGAACACTAACAAAAAAGAGTTCTAATTCTGGATATTATGTTACTGAGCCTGAAGCCCTTCTGTAAATTAATCCTGGAACATAACTGTAAATCCCTCTAATGCGACCACCAACGTGAATCACGCATGTGGTAGCTTAATGCAAGACGAAGGTAATGCAGAAAGTTCCCGCATGAGCTTATTACATTACTTTTGTCTTGCATTAAGCAACCACCTGCTTTTGAAGACGCCACAGTCTCACCATTAAGTGATCGCTTTAGAGGGGGATACAAGCGATTGTTTCGTACGTTGTTGTTTCCCCTTCTTACCGAACGGAATTGGGAGACGTTTGGCATGAAAGTTCGTGCAAAAATGATGCAATGGATTAGAATAGGTTCAAATATATTTTGACCTGAAATAAACAAAAATCTCGATTCAAATTAAGATACCTGTTTATTGAAATGGACATCACTTCCTAATATATTAAACAATTGAGAACATATTGACCAATTGGTAAACAGCTTGGATCCTGATGAGACGAGGAGTTACCCGGAGTCTCCTCTAGGTCCAAGCGGTTTACGATTAACGTCGCGAATAGTAGGATACAGGTTGAGCATCAGTGGTTGAATATTGGTCATACAATAACAAGATGGTCGCTATACTGCGTATGTTACAAACCTGGCAAATCAATAAAAAATCTAAATTCTAATAATAATTCTAAATAGTGAAATACGGACTTTAAACTAAGCAACACAGCTAGCATTATTACATATTTTTAAAGAAAGATTTTCTACCACATCGAACGAAAGCAGTATTAGTTCATGTTATTTCTACCAATTTGTTTATTTATCATATAAACTATGCAGTCCTTGGATAATCAAACTGCTTCCACCTGCCCTTAGTAGATTGATCATCATTTCCTTTCCATTATTTGCCTTTTCTTTTTTCTTGTCTTACAATTATCTGAGATACAAATTACATTGATAGACCATCTATCCTATAACATAAAATCGCAATCTCGATTACTCCTAACGAAATTGACTAGTAATTCTACAGGGGCTCGATTCCAGTAATTCCACTCAATTCGTATCCTTCCTAAATAGATAAATGACTGCGGCGGTTATTTTTTGTCAAGATCCGATTTGACATTGGCGCCTGGATGTGATTAAGTCACATAGAATGAATGAAAATGTTTCATACCAACTTAGGATTTTGTAATTATTTGTACCGATGAGTAGCACTTCTCCCTTTCTTTTATTTTAAAGAAAATACGGCGAATATAACGAGGTGAGGTGTTCGTTGTTTTCATTTTGCCTGTGATATTTTGATGTTAACGTACCGGTACAAAACGAGCTTAAGAGCACCGCATGTTGTCAAAGTAGTTTTTATAGACAGGAAGAGGATGTGCTGGTAAATATGTAACTTTTACATATGCGTAATATTGTATTTTATATATTGTCCGTAATAAGCAAACCCTGGTTAGTCACAGCTTTAAGTGAAGAATAATCTAGAACTTTGCAGACAGGTTGCTACTTAATGTATGGTGAAAGCTGCCGGAAGAGCTTAACCTTCTGTTTGACATTGACCCAACATTAAGCTGCCAGTTGACTTAAATTCGAAACTTATTATTATTTCTGATTATTATTTGAGAAAACAGTAGAGACGAAATACTGAATACGTGTTTATAGCTTTCGAAACTTCGACTCCAATTTGTTCATCTATCAATGGTATGACCAGTATAGTAATATATACATGTTCAAGCTTGTGTGTGAATTAATCTAGTTTTCCCTAAATTCTGATCTTTATTGTACTACCATAACACAGGTCTATACATGGTATCCTAATAAATTACATTTTATTTGAAATTTATATTATTCATAATAGACTGCTCCCGTTATTTGATATTTCTAACGCTAGCAGTAAATGCTGTACATACTATTATCATATTAAACATTTGAAGTATAATTAATGTATCAAAATATTTTGGTGAGACGCCTTATCACATTGCTTCTCGCCTGCATCCAAACTGTTTCCAAATGTGATCGTAAACTTGCTATTAACCCCTCGCTTGCTATTCACGTCAATATACCTACCTGTAAATAGTGAAGACCCAGATGAGACAGCTCCTGCAGGAGCTGTCTCATCTGGGTCTGCACTATTTACAAGTTGATTGTGCAACCAGTGCACCCCACAGCTGTGATTGCACAGCGAAATACGTGTACACAGTGAATATATATATGTAATTATACAACAGGGCGTGGGTAAAGAAATGTATTTTAAAATTCAGCAAGAGAAGGGTTAGTGATATCAAAAGAGTCAATCCCTTGCCAAGTTACAGCTCAAGCTGTTGCTACAATATTAATGGACTTTGTCATCTGTACAATTTATGTTTGAAAAAGGGTAAGATTTGCATCTTGCAAGATTCAGTTTCCATCATTAACTGTCCTATCATTCAGAATAAAGTCTTTGTTAAAATCGGAAAACCACATTGCACAATAACACCATACCTGGACCTATACCCTGTACCATTTTGAGTCTTACTCTGAAACCCTGAATCGAAATTTTCATATCTGAATAAAGTAGAAGCTCTCTTAACCGACCATTTATTGACTGAACATTGAATAAACATCGGTTGCTTAATACAGGCCAAATATAATACAAAATGCTCCTATATGAGCATTCTGCATTATTTCTGACCTGTATTAAGATATCACCTGCCTTAAAAACCAAAATGTGCTTATTTTAACATGTCGCTTAACACAAGTTTAACTGTAATGCTTTAAAGACGCCAGTTTGGAACATTTTTCGGACTTTCCCTATATGCAAATATTTCATTACAGTTGCGATTCTCGTCTGTTAGACCTTACGGTAATTTCAATATCTTTAGTACAACGCTAAAACTGGCCTAGTCTGGAAATAATTCAGCAAACATACAAATTATTTTCTGTCTGAATCTCGTTAGTCAGACATAACCTGTCTATATATCAACATTCATATGACAGAACGTGTTTTTGTTTCTTTCTCGGTATTCTTAATTTCGAAATATGTTTTAATTTCTTATATTTTTATCAATGCTGATAATAACGTAAGCAAATGTGTCATTAAAACAGGTCGCAACTTATCAAACATATGGCTTCATCCTGTTTTAAGATACCATATGCCTTAAGCATCCATAATAATACCTCATTTGAGTGGATGTGAATACTTTTTTCTGTTTTTCTATTTACACTAAACGAGTGTTACCGCCATCTTACGAATATAATACATCGTGCTTTTAATTCCGGTCAATTTGAAACGGTTTGTGTTAAACATTTTTCTGTTGATCGCGACCTACATTTGCAAACAGCCAGGAACTAAGAAGGATCTAGGAACTAGATAAAACACTGAGTCACTCGACGTCACATCAGGATCCAGGAACTAGATACAGCACAGTAACTCGACGTCACGTCAGGATCCAGGAACTAGATAAAACACTGAGTAACTCGATGTCACGTCAGGATCCAGGAACTAGATACAGCACTGAGTCACTCGAGGTCACGTCAGGATCCAGGAACTAGATACAGCACTGAGACACTCGATGTCACGTCAGGATCCAGGAACTAGATAAAACACTGAGTAACTCGACGTCTCATCAGGATCCAGGAACTAGATACAGCACTGAGACACTCGATGTCACGTCAGGATCCAGGAACTAGATAAAGCACTGAGTCACTCGATGTCACGTCAGGATCCAGGAACTAGATACAGCACTGAGTAACTGGACGTCACATCAGGATCCAGGAACTAGATAAAGCACTGAGTCACTCGATGTCACGTCAGGATCCAGGAACTAGATAAAGCACTGAGTCACTCGATGTCACGTCAGGATCCAGGAACTAGATAAACACTGGGTAACTCGATGTCACATCAGGATCCAGGAACTAGATACAGCACTGAGTCACTCGATGTCACGTCAGGATCCAGGAACTAGATAAAGCACTGAGTCACTCGATGTCACGTCAGGATCCAGGAACTAGATACAGCACTGAGTCACTCGATGTCACGTCAGGATCCAGGAACTAGATAAAGCACTGAGTCACTCGATGTCACGTCAGGATCCAGGAACTAGATACAGCACTGAGACACTCGATGTCACATCAGGATCCAGGAACTAGATACAGCACAGTAACTGGACGTCTCATCAGGATCCAGGAACTAGATAAAGCACTGAGTCACTCGATGTCACGTCAGGATCCAGGAACTAGATAAAGCACTGAGTCACTCGACGTCACATCAGGATCCAGGAACTAGATACAGCACTGAGTCACTCGATGTCACGTCAGGATCCAGGAACTAGATAAAGCACTGAGTCACTCGACGTCACATCAGGATCCAGGAACTAGATACAGCACTGAGACACTCGATGTCACATCAGGATCCAGGAACTAGATACAGCACAGTAACTGGACGTCACATCAGGATCCAGGAACTAGATACAGCACTGAGTCACTCGATGTCACATCAGGATCCAGGAACTAGACACAGCACTGAGACACTCGATGTCACGTCAGGATCCAGGAACTAGATAAAACACTGAGTAACTCGATGTCACATCAGGATCCAGGAACTAGATACAGCACTGAGTCACTCGACGTCACGTCAGGATCCAGGAACTAGATACAGCACTGAGACACCCGATGTCTCATCAGGATCCAGGAACTAGATAAAGCACTGAGTCACCCGATGTCTCATCAGGATCCAGGAACTAGATAAAACACTGAGTCACTCGACGTCACATCAGGATCCAGTCTGCTTGGCACTCGGTGAATAGCTTCTCAGGAGTTTGAACTAATTGGAAAAGTGGAAAACCGTAAGACATCATTTTTACAGTTGGTCATTACATCCTTATCAAATTAAACCATTTCCCATAGAAAATTTAAATCGATTACAAACTAGTCTTATGTTGAGATCGTTAACCCAAATTTCATCTCATTTCGACAGTGGCACTGATTTGTGTCAATCAATGAAATGTAGTTGATGGGCGAATGGCATGCCATTAACACATATTCCGCTATTTGTGTCTAATTCACATTTTGAAACAGTTTGGATCCAGATAAGACGATGGGTAACTCGGTGTATGATCAGAATCAAATCTGAAAGCTTGACCGAATCAAAATAATCATTATTTCACTAGATATAAATTTGAGCAAGCGTTTTTCACAACGGGATAGTAAATGAGTTGAAAGACTTCTTTTATGACCACAGATGAACACCAAACAAGTGACATTTTCGCTTTAGCCAGATAATCACTTCAGTTAGAAAGCATAACTCATTTATATTTTGTCAACATCGCAAACACTGTTATCGGGGTATTGCAACGTCGTCTTGTCTGATGTTTGAGTCGTATGTCTTTTCATAACAATTTATTTGTTGAATATCATGTAAGACATAATGATACTATAAATATTTATTATATGATCTTTCATATTGGGGTATTAAAATATTATAATTTGGTATTAGATATAAACTGATATACTCACTGTTTGCAAAGGCGTTAAAACGCTCATATGAGGGAATGAGTCAACACAAATATCCCACAGCTTAGATTTGGGAACATTCTGAATCACCCCGCGTTTTATCTGAATCCAGCATGTTTGCAAATACATGTGAAACCCCGCTAATGCGACCACTTAATAAACAGCCTCTGATATCGTCTAAAGCAGGTGGTTGCTTAATGCAGGACGAAAGTTATGCAGAAAGCTCCTATAGGAGCTTTCTGCATAACTTTCGTCCTGCATTAAGCTACCACCTGCCTCTGCCACCCAGACTTATGCCCTTTTTTGATGGTCGCATTAGCGGGGTTTTACATGTATCAATTATGTCTCATATACTGTTTGATTAAGTTAAATACAGCACAGTGCAGTCGATTCTCCAAGCTAAGCTATTTGCGTTTGACAAATAAGTTTGGAATTCATATTTTTCTGTACCAAATATGAAACCTCTTGACCTTATGGTTTAACACAAGAATATCGTAACACGTATTTGATGTTTTATTGTTTTCAAGCGTATTTAAATGTTATTAGAAAGAGATATAACCGTTCTATACTGCAATGCACTGCATATTTGGGCATTATGCTCCCCTCTTTGATTGTCTGACGACGGGGAAAAACTAACAATCAACGACGGTGTCCCCTTGAATCCAAATAAGGAGGGAGGAAACTGGAATTTTGTATTGATGATTCCATTTCTATCAAAGCCGAAATGACGGTTTCTATAATTGTTTGGCCTCTGACGGGTCCTCGAGTACATAGTATCGATGTATTTTGTTTGTTGTTTTCTTTCTAACATAAACATATTATCACATAAACATCATTGTATTAGAGTAAATATAGCTATCACATGTATAAAGCCATGTAGAAACATTGATAATGTCATATCAAAATATTGATAATATGAATGTATGAAGTTTTAAAAACGGCGTATTGTAGCCGAAATAAGTATGTGAAAAAAAGGAGTATGATGTTCGTAGTCATTTTGTACAAAGTGACTACTGGCAACATATCCTATATACAATGTATTTATCTTACGACTCCACATTTGTATATTTATTTCTACATTTTTATAACGTCGGTATTAACATGGTTGGTGCATACAACGGCGCTTAACTTTAATGACGTCACTTGTTTCCAAATTTCAGTTTTTACGGTTTATCTCAATAGTTTTGTCTTGACATCGTTAATCGTATTGTGGAGTTATCAGTAGTGGAAATTTTACCCTACATTTTGACTTGGGTGAAATTGGGATAAGCGTGAGGTCAGGTATCATAACACGTGGTTTAACCCCCCAGTAGCCTTTTGTTTGTTGGCTACTGTCCGTTCCAAGGTGGTACTCCTGCTTTCACCCTTTTGTCTTTTTGTGTGTTCCGTCACATCTTGTCTGGTAGTTGTGCTGTTTCCTGTTGGATGCTGGTTTGGTGTCGTGACTTTTTGTGTTTGGCGCCCAATGTAGGACTGCTCATACGATACATTTGAGAAGCTGAGAGATGTCATACATATGCTGTTGATTGAAATTTATGAACCATTACTCCATTCAGGTTTTAATGGGGATAAATCGTTTAAAGGCACTTTGTAGACTCTATTTTATTGCCTTTGACTTACTTATAAAGCGGGCTGAACGACAAATGTGACTGTTTTTGGAGAATAACCCAACGACGTTTTCGTGTCCAGTTTGATTAAATGCATTAAGCTAGTATGTGGAATATGTTAAAGATTCCAGTACAGTTGACCTATTTATACTTATTTATACCTTTACTATTTACAAAACTTTGACAACATATAGTCCAAGCCGCCCTCCTGTAAAATGTCTCTGTTTTTGTCGTGGTGCTGTTCGGGCGGCTGTGTGTTTTGTATGTGGTGTTTCCTTCATGACTCATAATATATTTTCAGGTGGAGAAGTATCGTTGAAAGCATGTGTTCTAAATTTAATTTCGTTCCGGCATCACCTAAGGATGATTTCTGTGAAGTTTTTTATATTAGTCATAAAAGGGGTGAGAAGTCGTCTCTAATCAGGTCATTGGTTATGGTAAATATACCTCTCACGGTGAAAGTATGAAGTCTATACATAAAATTTTCAAAATTATCATAATTATTCATTTGAAAATGCAATATGTACCTTTAATTTACTGAATAGGCATTACCAGCGTTTCTACTTTTGCTTTCGAGGGATCACCCATTTTCAGAATATATGTACTTCACAACAGCATGTGTTAAGTGCTTGTATTGCGGCCGTAAAAAGTCGCCCCGTACTTCATTCTCCGTGTTATTATATTTTCTGGTCCTTCGGGATCATTAGTTTTCATGTTATTAGTTTTGAAAATTGAATACTGCTTAAGCCGGTGCTAGGGGGCGTGAGTAGTGTTGCACTTTTAATTACTACTCATGAACAGACTCAATAAAACCGAGTCTGCAATTTTCTCTTTTTGCATTTCTACTTTTGCTTTCGATGATCACCCATTTTCAGAATATTTGTACAAGTGTCAAATGTAACATGTAAAGATGATATCGCTTTTCGCTTTTAAATCTGCATTGCATAATTGCTGAATAGTTTTGTCGGATTATCTATTACTGTTTAACGTTGACGTCCAGGACAATCTGAAGACACGTAACAAGTTATTTAACTTTTGTTTGTTTCGGATGCGCAACAATTAACGATCCTAGTCTCTCGGTAACCTTTACATTTACGCCAATACCGTAAGTTCTCAATAGACATTTGAACTTGCACAAAGAGTAAACAATATATAAAAACGATAAACCATTTTACATGAATATGTGGATTAAACGTGACGGTTATTATTCTGTTGAATTATATTGTATCGCATTGTGTTTTATGAAAGCTGTTTCATTTTTTTCTTTGTGTAGTTTTGTTTATTATATTCATAATGTTGAAACTGTTAAGAACGATGTTTTACAGTGTAAACCATTTGAGGAATATAACATTTACATTTGAAAGTAACGAATTAAAATATTGCTCAACAATGTATTTCATTAGTTTACAAAGCTCAAGCGAACTCTGTGACCATCGACTCGAAAATTGCATTTTTAATATACATGTATTTACGTTTACGGATAAATGGTATCTTAATGCATGACAAACGTAATGCAGAGTATCTATATATACATATATTATCATTTATTTCAGCGGACTAAATGAATATTTTCAGCGAATATGTTGTCTGTTACTAGGAACTTATCTGTAAGATATATGCAATATACGAACCAAACAATACAGACCATGGTTGCTCAGCAATCCTTGTATAACGATCAACGTTTTATATATGTGTGTGTCTGTTCAGGGGTAGGTACTTGGCAAGTGTGGATTAAACTTTAGCCAGCATAGTGACGTTTAGCCCAAGCTTAAAACTTACCATGCATTGTATTTATAAACATATACTATCAAACAAATACTTTGAACTCACGCTGCAGTTCGAATATCAGCGATATTAAACCATTACATGCCACTCAGTTCTTGTATCTGGGTCGAAACTTTGAGCACACATAACTACACATTTGGTCGTAGCATGCAAACGGTTAGTAAAGCTTCGTAGTATGTATCCATAGAAACGGTATGTAATATATTCAAACGATAATCATAAACAAAAGTATGGTCTTGATAGAATGCATTCTCTCACCATGTCTGAACTCGGTTTAGCAAGTGGCATGGTGATATGACGACTTTGGTCCATTTCATATTAACAGCAATGTAAACTCCCAGTACGTCTAATGGAAATACCGTTGAAGTTAACAAACTGTTCTTTCCTTCTCTTGGTAGATGACATGTTAAATAGGCAAACAAATTGATATCCATTGATAAGCATGACCTTTGATAGGGCTGTCGATATTTACTGCCATTCAATAAAGTATTCGTTCGTTTAAAGAGAAACCTAGATGTACTCAGTGAGTGTATACTAGAGAGACTTCCGCCTCCTGTTCTGTTAAGTAGACATCAAGCCATGCAGCGATATTCGCTGTTTCTAACCTATTCCCTAGTGTGACGTATGAACTCACAAAATCAAGGTAAATAATATTATATGGAGAAATAATTCGACCTCTAGTGTTTTTGTATTGGTTTCTGACCGAATGTTTGAATAATGTAAAGCATGTACTTAAGTAAATAATAAATTCGCTAATGTTTGTTGAAGGGAAATTGTACAATACGATAGCTCCAACAGTGTCACTTTCCGATGGCTACTCGAGTTATCGCAGTAGAATATAAAAACGTATATATGCTTTTCTGCATGCTATATGTATTTAGAGTTGTAACACCTTACATTCGTGGTTGTATAGATATGTATGGGTTTGCATTGTTGCATTTGTTATCATTCTAATATAAGATTAACAAATATTGATACAGGAATTATATGCCACCAATGTTTACCTTTCTCCAAAATGCAAGGGCAATAACTCCTACAACACTGACTAAATCTATATCGAAAAACCCCAAGTGCACAGAGACGGCACAGAGACTGTGTCAAACCAAAGGTAAACTTTAAATGATCGACAAACAGAGCTGAAGTGCAACATATGAGATTCAGGTTTTCGATTTTTAGATAAAACGCCGGATACGGGTTGACATTTGCTATTAGATCGGTATATTTACTTTATCATTTTTCAAACGTTCGCTCTGGTGCATACGTCACGGGTGCTTTTGTATGCACTTAATCATTCCAAATAAGGAGTTAGTGTAGTGCATTTTAACATGAATAATGTCTTTATATTAGGTTGTTCTTTCGATTTCTCTACTCTGTGTGATCTCTGTGTAAGATGTTTACCAGTAATAAAGAAATGTACAAAATGAACAATGACGACCATACTTGTTGTAAAAGTTAGGTCATAGACTTACGTTTGTAAGATCAAATCGTTGATGTGTAACATATATGGGTAATGGACGTCTTACCACAACTTAAATACACGACCATGTACAATGCGAAAGTAATACATCCACCATCGAGATATGCTGCCATTACATTTAATTATCTGGTACTAAAACATTTTGTCTGCAAACAAATTCATTTGCTTCAAATTTCAGAGTTGACTTTTCTAAAATCCTCGTGAACCTAAGCGATGGACCATACAGGTAGATCCTGATGATACATCAAGTGGTGTCTCATCCTGATCCAAACTGTTTGCCAATGTAATCATAAATGAAACCATTGCTGCAAGCTTTTCGGCGAATTGTATGGTGAAAGAGTTAAATTATAACGGGTGATGAAATCGTGTATACGACATTGCAATGATAAATTGGCTTTAAATTGAGAATTATATATGCAAAACATAAGCATTTTGGAAGAAGCTTTGTCTTATTGTAATTTACAAGGTCATGACAGAGCTTGAAATGTAAAAACAAATCCGTAAATACAATGTTTATATAGATTCTCTTTGTTTTGACCTACACATAGTAATAATAATAAAGACTTTATTTAACTACAGTACTCATTTAATTATGTAAGTAATGTTTTGGTTGAGCATTGTTCTGATAAGATGCACTAAGTGCGATGACGCGTCTGTTTATGTATCTATTTATGCGTGTTTTATGCGTCTGACTTCATTTTGAAAAGGTATGGCAATATTAACCCGTTACTCCATAAATATATCTTTTTGCCTTTGCAGATCAAGTATATCCTGTTGGAGCCGACCGATCAAGGCCCGCTGACTTTGGTTATTGTGTTATGCAGACGTGAATCTTCTATAGCTTCTGCTAATGTAAAATAAGGTATATTGTTTTCAAACATCATTACTAATCAATATTCATAATGTCATTATTTCTTGCATTAATATGCCAGGGGGAAAGGGTTAAGGACTGCCAGGGGAAAGGGTTAAGGACGTAACGAAATAGGTCTTTAATACAGGGGGTTGTTTAATGCTGGATGGAAGTCTGCTGTTTCGTGTTTGATGATGTTTGGTGCCGTGCCTTTTTGTATGTGGCATTCCCTGTATGACTGTTTTGTCCACTTTTGGAACAGAAAAATATCTCATTTAGATTTATTTTCTGAGTGACATATAGGTCTCTTTTATATTTCTTCATGTAACTCATACCCATACGTACATAAATACGTTTCCGATATAATTATATGGTACCCGTACATCTATGTTAAGCCAAAATAGCTATGAAACATTCGCTGTCGGTAACTTGCATCAATGAGTGAGTGAGTTGGGTTTTACGTCCGACCAACAGTATTTCAGTTATTTGCAGACGGCACCCGCATGAGACAAGTTATAGTGCTGCCCCACTGGAATACCCCTGTCGCGCGCACCTTGCAAGGGCACCCACCCAGTCACACTATCCTGACACCGAGCCGCTCAGTCCTAGAACTACCATTTAATGTCGAGCGTAGACAAGGAAGCCACTAGTACCAACTTTTAATGATCTGACATATATAAAGATAAATCATTTAAAATATTCAAACTTTATCGAGTTAGGAAATAGTTTGTCCAGCCTTTATTTCTACATGGTTTCAAATATGAACACAAAGGCTAGCTTCTTGTTAGTTTTATGGCTGGAGCATCACAAGTGGGAAGAATAGTCCTACAGGGAGCGCCACACATTAAAAAACTTGATCAAGTTCATTTCTAGCGACAGCAATATTTAAAGATAAAAAAGTGAACTAGTCAATATAAATACAATCAGTAGTACAATATAATGATAACTGTTTTATTGTTGAGCCATGAAGGATGCATTAAATGTACTTAGGAAATGAAATTGTGAAACAATAGTTTAACCCCCTCTAGGGGCAGTTTTGCAACTGACTGTTCCAATGCGGTACTCCTGTCATTTATGTCTATGTGTGCCTCTGTGTCTGTCTGTTTTCCTGTCCCTGTGTCTATGTCTCTGTGTGTGTATCCGAGTGTGTGCCTAGTATGTTGTATGTTATATTATATTGCGTGTATGTGTGTGTGGTATGTTGTGTATGGTCTATTACATGTGTTTGGGGCATACTACAAATGGGCTTCCCTTTGACTTTTGTGAAGCATCTCCTTTCTGGCTTCCATTCTTTTTCAATTATCAAACGACAATACAAATTGTAATGAAGAATAGAAATTAACAAAAAACAAACATGCGACATGTCGTATTGAGTTTAACACAAATGCAGGGAACTAGGTTGCAGCGAAGTTCATATTGCATAATCTCCAACACGTTGTGTTTATCTCCCATTTTGAAACTTAGTTTCAAATGATGAGAAATATGGACCCAAGACAATGTTTAATTAAAAGAGTCATACCAGTACTACTTCAAGCACACTTTCAGCTACGTAAACTTCCTTTCAAGTGTGATTAAATACACGGGCAGTAAATGACATTTGATATATTGTTGTACGACAGACCCCCAGCAAAGCTATTGAAAAAGTGTCCTGATAACGGTTGTAAGTGGATACTTTTGTACGCACGTGATTTTTGTGGTTAAAACCTATCTACCTAGGATCGAGCCCGTGCATTTGGAAGTATCGTCCAATGTCACGTGATCCATGCTGTGTAGTAACGGGTATGCTAAGCATGTCGTCTGCAGCTTTCTTTAACGCCCCCACTTGTATAAAGGCAGACTAAACATGAACTATCTAACTGCTTAGAGCCAGCTCAGAAGCCGAATCGCTCAACATCTGATCTGGGTTAAGCAGGTGTAATGAATAGTTTTGATAAATGTTGGGACAAAAGTTAACGCATATCGACTGCTGTTGTTCTGGTGGTCTGCGGAAATGGTCGTCTGCTTAAAAGTATTTAACACAAATTACGGGTCACGATTTACTCGTGCAGGGTACCGCTCGAGCCACTATGTGGCCGGTGGCTATTTAGAGATCAACGACCGGCTTCTTTGTAATTTGAATTGGGTGAACCAAGGGGAAAACATTTTGTACTCATTTGTGAAATATTCATTTTTATTCATTTTTAATCAAAATTAAAAGTCTACAACGTACTGTCGTACAAGTAAGATGCATGTACTCGTCTTACTACCAAAGTGTCTTCTTACAACGGCTACGCCTCGGACACGTGTCTTCGGTCATGCGAACAAACTGTCCTGATAACGGTTGTAAGAAAACACTTTGGTAGTAAGACTCGTACTGTATCTATTACATACATTTAAGGGATATTCGGTATACCACCAATCTACACCAGTTTACGTAAGCATATATAAGCTACAATATTTTATTATTGTAGGCTATGGTATTCGTTTGAGCCAACGAGTTGTGAAAACATTGTCGTGCAAATACGATTTATTGAAAAGGATAAATATTTCGATCAATATTGAAACAGTGTATAATTTGGTTATAAACAGTTATAGTATATATAATAACGTCCATATATTGTATGGAATACAGAACATCTCTTTAAGGCGACCACAGAATAAGTATGTATTGACTCTATATGAGTTGCGGTGTCTTAATACCAGATTGAGGTTATGTTGAAGTTTTCTTCATACCTTTCATCCTGTGTGAAGCTTACAATTGTCTATTTTTTTGTCTGTTCGTTTTGGCCGTGTCTGTCCAAGAAAGCGATTTATTGCTGCTGCTACAAGTTGTATATATCGACAATGTTTTGAAAACTGTGATCTCAATAGATATAATATAGCCTCGTAATTTCATCCAATTATTATATTTAATAAAGTTGTCTAAATCGGTAGATCGAGTAAACCTTGTTACACGACTGCGAAAACCATTTTTATAAAATTGAATTAAATTACATGACGCTTTGTTATCATTATCAAAGCGTAGCGATTTTTATTGTGTATGCTATTTTATTTTTATAAACTACATACTACATCGCACCCGATGGTTTGCATTAATTTCCAAGGAAGGCACATTTTATTGTATCCAGTTTATTATCTCCATGATAGTATCGCTATGTAAAGCATACTATTTAGAATGTAAACGTATCCAAGTGTTGTCGAACTTCAAGCAAAGATAAACTACACATCTAATGAATTATACTTAACATAATTATATCTATTTGGATTTCCTAAGTCAAGTTGTACATCATAATCCCATGGTAATAGTTTATATACGTGTGTTTGCGTAAACCATGTTTGAGCTAATGTCACATTTTTTTCAAGAAAGATTAATGTCAAACAAAATATATTCTCCTGCTATTTCCCACTGTGATAAGCCCTTCCATAATAATATTATATGCACTGGATTAAAGTCCGACAGATAGAGTACAACAGTATACTATTCTATTGCATTATATATTACATGTGAATGGAATTAATACACACGGGAACAACACTGGTGTAGGTGAGTTTCCTTTCAGTAGTTTGCTCATTGTACATAATGGCTTAATATCGGTTTCTTCGTATTTGTGTACACTTACATAAGGCAACTATAGGCCATAGAAATATACATATAGCAATTGCAAATCATACACCCTACTTACTAAAACACCGTCAATGTAATGACTAACGTGTAGGTTGCATTCCGATTAGGATGTATGCTATTTAATTATACGGGACCTATCACAATTTCAAACAGCAGGGTAAAGGTCTGATTGTCAAAGCAGTATGAGCTTTGTAAAAGACATTATTAAATGAGACATTTTTCTTCTCAGAAGTTTTTCCTCAATTACATTTCAACAAATTGGATAATAACCGAAGATTTTTATTTCAATCTAATTTGTTTCACATTGGGTTGAATTTGCAGGTTGATTAACAAAAACCACCAAGTGCCAAACGGCTTTACACTGCTCGAGACATTTTCTGCAATGGTGTTTACTATGAATACAGTTTAACCTTCTTAGCGGACGTTCAACTTGGTATCGGCCTTTAAGACAGGTGGTTGTTTAATGCAGAAAGTTCCCAAAGGAGATTCACACTTCACACTGCATTAAGTAGCCACCTGCCTAAGTTTTGTTTTAGTTTAGAGGGGGGGGGGGGGGGGTACTGTAAAAGGTAAAATAAATGTTAAGCTGTATCACTTTACAATCTAAAATATTGAATAACGTTGACGTTTTACAAATAGTTCTCATAATAGATATATGCGCATGTGGTCGGCTGCGCGTTAAAAACGACATTCGGGCATTTGCAAACGTTTAATCCTGGGATGCCAGGGTCTACGTTGTTTGCAATCGCTTTACTTGATGACATGTTTATCTTATTGTAATGTGGATGCTTAGCCTTTATTCTGCTATGACAAAATAATGTATATTCATATTTGGATCTGCATTCAGTTTGACTACATCTGATTCTAGCATTCGTTTTAGAAACAATTGACCCTGTGCCAAACAGCCTTCGTCCAAGCCGTTTACATATGCGAGTCAGTTCACAGATAGCTGGACAACGGCTCATGAATAATTGTTCAAGACAAGGGTGGTGAAATGTGATACTCATATAATCCACTTTGTATAGGAAATGGAATCTGTAATGTTTGAGCTACACAATGAATTGCAGCAAACAAATATTGACAGAGCTCTCATGCCAGCAATGAACAATAACCCAAAGAGCTCAATATCGTGAAAGGCCAACAATATGGCAAGCGTCATCAAATAGCAAGGCTGATTAGTTGGCACGTACTGTTTGCAAACTAGTGTCCGGGGGAACATATAAATGGTGTCTGGATGTGAAGGGTCGCTGGAGACTTATTAACATTTGATTATTGACATTTAGAAAGTGAAATTGTCAATCACTGTTTAAAAATGAAAGTGTGAAATTCAATAACAAAGCGCGTGCTTTGCAAGAGGATATTGAATGACGAGCGACACAGATTCAGATGACATGGTCCCTCCAGTGGTACTCTGACCTGGTTTTAAATGCCATTACCCTCGTTGTTGAGCATTAACCATGGCCAATCAATCGTTGGCGCTCCGTAACACCTGTATCGCTATAGGTGAATCCATGATGAATTTTCAAATAGTTTAGATCCAGATTAGATGCTAAGCCACTAGGCGTCACATCTGTATCAAAACTGGTGAACGCTGCAATTGAAGTTTTTAAAGATATTGAGGATTCCATAAATTTGCCGCAGAAGTTATAAAAAGTATTTTAAGCAAGTTATTTTGTTGTCATGACGCCAGATAAAAACAGTTTAGATAAGTTTAATCCTTTACTTCATATAGACGTGATTTCACGCATTTGCAAACGGAGTAGACCCAAATCGTCTGATAAGGGTCTGCGCTGTTTGTTAATGAAATATTCTAAAATGCCTACCATTTTCCACCTTCCATATTTGGTTATAACTACATGTTTACGTAAGCATATATAAGCTACAATATTTTGTTAATGAATATTCAGTAGGTATTAAAATTGAAGTAAATATAGAACAGAGAAATTTCGGTTTATCGGGCTTTCCGATATTTGATATTCCAATTTCTGATATTCTAGTTATGTTGATCGGAGATGGGGTCTGGTGTATACCTTGTGTAAAGTTGAAATGTACCATACCCATATATAAACACTAAAAAAGCGGTTTGGTTTTCTCAACTCTTATCCCACTAGCAACATTTGGGGTAAGAGTTAGTAATTGTTTCAGCTGTAACATGTACAGTATACTCCCTCTTAGCCGTACATTTACTTTAGTAGTATAAATATCGGTCTTGGAGGTGGCAGCTTTATGCAGGGTGAAAGTAATACAGAAAGCACATCTAGATGTTCTCTGTGTGTCACCTCGCATTAAGCATCCACATGCCTAAAAGTATCTCAATTATTCTCTACTGTGTTAATTGGTTGTTATTTAGGGCAGGTGGCTGTTTAAAGCAAGGTGGAAGTTAAACTCTTAAAGGTATATTCCTTTGCTTCGTATCATAACCAATAGCTGTACGCATTCCGGTTTTCATATCATGAAAATGAGTATTGGTGATGCTTGACCAATATCCGTTCGACATAAATTAGATTTTCACACGGGTCAATCAAAAGTGAAAAACCACGAAAGAGAATGTTTACGGTGTTGACCTACATGTATATCGAAATGAGTATATAATTGATATTTTCGACGAATTCCGGTGAATAGTGAACGCGTTTCCGTTTGCTTCCGTAGCAATACAACCATTCTAATGTGTTCGATACAAACAATTAGTTCCTTACCATGCTCTTTGGCAATACGTTAAGTTGAAGGCAAAACAATTCCAATTTTGAAGTTATACATATATATTTCGATACACGCAGTTTTCGAAATTATGATCAGAATACACATTGTACCATTTACTGCATATGTTCGTTGTTAACGCCTTCGCAATTGTGTATCCAGGTATCAGACGGCTCCTATAGGAGTTCCTGGTGTTCATATATCATTTTAAAATTTCAGCTACATGTAATTGATATAGACGCATTAAGCTAACACCTCTATTAATGGCCGACATTAACATTTATTTGAGTGTTCGGTTTCGATCAGTTTACGTTAGGTCATGAAAAGTGCACAACGGAACTTTGCCCCTATCAAGTTTTGCATACGCAGCAATTGATCCCTTCCTTGTTTTGGACACACGGACTTTTACCTCTTATACTGTGTAATTTTACCTTTCTATTTTTGTATAGTGGGAACTTCTATATTACAATTATATTTTAAATGTTAAATCTTATACTTAAAGTTACTTTTAGATGTGGCCTGCGCTCGGGTGTTAAAACGTGTGATAAGTTTATTGTTTATTTAAAACCTGTAGTATTTAGCTATAATATAAATAAGTGCATCATGAGGTACAATCATTGCATCTTGCATCTTACACAAATGGAGGTAAAATATGGAGGTTTACTGTGTATTATGTATACTGTGTATTCGACGTTACAATCTAGATATCATGTTATGTTTGTTTTATTTACTTAATCTATATAATACAACAGCTATAATATCTCCCACTGTTTTAAATAACAAAATTCGATTAATTGAATATATGAGTTGTAATTAAAGCGTATCAGAAATAGTTGCTTATTTTTGGTCTGCTTATATTAACACACAGCAATTATCATTCAAGCTCGGACACAACACTTGTTACATTACATAACACTAGCTATAAAACTATAAATGTCGTTATAATATGTGACAATATTGAATGTCATCATAATGTTGTCTGTCACATATTGCCTGTATGTAATGTAAATTATGTATCCTCCTTGTTTCGTTAAAGTGGCAAACTGATCGCTATTAACCCTTAATGTGTGGGGGTCGATTATATTAGACATTTGCAAACATTTTAGATCAATATCAAATAAATAATTTCCTTCAGTAACATCTTTGGTCCAACTTTTTATTTACTTACTATTCAGGAAGAGAAGAGTCAGTTTCAATTATTCAGCAGAATAAAGGTTAAGGCATGATTATATATTGATGAATTGCATTAACCCTTTACTCATCCATAAATAGGCCTTTAGAACTACGCCTTGCAAACAGAGAAGACCAAGATCAGACGGCTCCTATAGGTCTGCTCCGTTTGCTTATGACACAATATAGATTTGAGTCTACAGTGTCTGCCATTCCCTCCTACTGGAGCCTTTTGACACCATTGTAAAAGTCATTTGTTGAAAATATTGTGATAAATTGAGCATTCGCTGTATAGGAGCAAATGCTCTATTTATCACACTGCTTTAAAAACTACACAATTCTAAACTTTTATTTTTTCTCTAATAAATGCTCCTTTTCGGTAGATTTGTTCAATGAGGTTAGGTCTAAAATTAGTCCTGGATTTAATGGGTTAAGCCATGTGATTGGAACGTTTCGAACTCAATTTAACCCTTATACAGCTACACGCGACCTGACTCACATTTACAACACCTTGGGTCTATATGAGACTTCGAGTGAATCAGCGTCACATTAGGTTCAAAGTTTATTGACACTCGGTCAGTAGCTTTCAAAAGCTTGGTCGATCCTGAAGTAGTCACAACAGCAACAGATACAAATTGGAGTGGACATTATTGTGTATATATTTGGGTAAGGTTTGACGCTTTCAATGCGGAAAAACGAATCCGTATCATCAAACAGTGTAGATCCAGATGCAAACAGTGTAGATCCAGATGAGAGGAATCATAGAGGAGTCATCTCAACTGGGTTTTCACTGTTGGTCATGGTACACAATTCCTTAAAACATTCCTGAGTACTCATGGTAAATTTGACCCGTTGGAATTGGAATAGTTTGTTTACAATTATTGCCTTGAGAATGTTGATACGGAATTAAAATGTAGCCAAAACCTTAGAAGTGAAATTGAACCTGTATTCAGCATTTTCATTATACAGTAAAACCCGGCTAATGCGACCACCTACAATATGTATAATTCTGGATGCTAGATACAGGTCGTAGCTTAATGCAGGACAAAAGTAATGCAGAAAGCTCCTAGAGGAGCTTTCTGCATTACTTTTGTCCTGCATTAAGCAACCACCTGCTTATAATGACACCCATGTTTATTCATTAAGGGGTCGCATTAGAGGGGTTCTGCTGAATATACACTTTGTAACGCCTTTGCGAACAGAGGACTCCTACAAGCACCGTCTGGTTAGGGTCTGTAAATCTGTATGATGTCTTATTTACGTAAACGAATATGTGTGTGGTAAAGGGATAAATGACAACTGTAGGTATCAACCATTGATGTACTCTTAGATATTCACCTATATTGGCTTATAAATACTGTAGCACCGAGTGTATACGTATATTGCATCAGTAAATCCATATGAATAAGAAACTGTGTGTTACAATATACATTTGTATAAAATGTCAATCTAGAAAAAAAACGTGTTTATTCTTTCAAATTCCCACAATCTCATATAACATCGAAGCAGCCTTTAGACACACACACACTTGGTTAGGTTTTTCGAATATCTTTTCACGTTCCGAAAGACATTAATGAATATGTAATGTAATTTCGTTATCTAAATTCCTCCTCTTTGCTCTGATGTCGATGTTCCTATGATTAAATTATTTTTCCTCGTTTTACATTCCCCTGATACCATCAATAAAACATACATCTAAGTTGTCTTATAATATAACCTTTCTTCATTTAAAGTGTTCTAAAACAAAACCAATATAAACTGACAAAAAGCAAGTACTGAGTCTTATATTCTTTATTAACCCATTTGCATCCACGATCCCATATACGTGTATGTGATATAGGCAAACAGTGTATCTGATTGCGGCGTCTGATCAGAGTCTACACTGTTTGCTGATAGGAATGTCAATATAAAACAAAACTAAAAAAGGCATCCCTTAGATCAAGAATGGACAAATTAAATGTATTAACATGGAAGAATCTACTGGGCGCAAATGGGTTATTTTGATTTATAAATAAATCATGTAATGGACGTAAAGTAAGACGTTTTAATAGGCCGGAATACAAGCGAAGATGAAACATCAAACTAATAGTTGATACGGAAGCGTGATTTATTACACAGTAACGTTTCGTTAATGTGCTCACAATGGTGTGCCAACAGGCTTTAACGGTCACACATTCACGGATTTGACGCCGGGTTCGCTACGGATACGATCCAACATCATTCGTGACATTCTGTACTGGTCTGTAGCTTTCCGTATTTTAGCCGTAGTCATACGTAGTTGTACTTGTATACCCGTGACAATTTTTGAACATGACTTCGGATCAAACAACCGTAGTACATCCTTACTAAACCGTATTAGAACGTACGGATCCGTTTTAGTCCATACTAAAACCGTATTACTACGTAGTTATCACAGTGCACAGGAACTGACAGGTGTCGTTCCGTAATAAACCGTGTCATTTAGGGGATAACCGTTGCGTACTTGAAGATTTGCAGCAGTATATCGGTGGTTTATATGTCGCAAATTTAGTTTTACATGCGACGCGTTAGCGGAGCATGTAAAACGATTATTTGCGACATATAAACCACCGATATACTGCTGCAACTCTTCAAATACGCAACGGTTATCCCTATTCTAATGAAACCATAGATCCAGATGGTAAAAACAAACAATACTTTAAGTCCTTTGATATGATCTCTCTGTCGTCATAACACGACGTCATGAAACACCGCATATCTCCGCATTACGCATATAGAAAATAGTTCTCTCGGAACCTAGCAATTGTGCATATATTTAACATACCAATGAACGATCTTCTCACTTGACACTTTGATTTTCACAAATGAAAATTGTTAAGTCACGGTCCTTTTGTATTTTTGACAGTAGGTCCCTTTCAAAACTACCAAAGATGAATCAAATTTGACCTCGACATTGCTGCTGTGTAAATATAATAAAATTCCATAATAATTGTGCACATAGACAACGGAATTATTTATTTTAAATTGTTTGCAATGTGGAACTGGCGGCATATTCAAGATAATTTGGCTGATTGGTGTTTTGATGAGAATGATTATAGGCCAAGTGGACGTGCAAATGGAAAATATCAGGAGCGACAATCTACAGGCGTGTTTGGAATTTGCAAAGAGTCGAGTGGTCTAGAGTGGGTGGGGCGAATTCTCATGATGGAATTGTCCTTGAAGAATTGAAGAATACTGCCGCTTAAGCCAACAGCTAGTGCATGGTTGCGATCTCCCGGACAGTGATTTGTGTAAACTTTTGACGAAACCAGCCTCAGCAGAAATTGTATTAGCACACGCTCATCAAACAGGCCTGGATGTGTATCAATGATATTCCTCATAGGCCTAATCGACTGAACGTTTGAGTTACTGAATGAAATGGTTCGATCCCGGGTGTAGTTTTATCAGGTATGTTTTCAGAGATTTACAGGACATATTTCATCTTGATTACTGTACCTTATTGTATTAATGTTAGAATCATTGTTCTTGATAGTGTCTCCTTTGCGATTTTTTGTGTGTTCTTGATTGTACGCCAGCTGGCAAAATCAAACACCAGCCTCGTCATGGAAAAACAAAAGATGGCTGTTTGCTCTGAATGTGGTGTTTCCTGCATGCCTCATAAATTGTACTTTTGTCAGAGATTTAGGTTTCCTATGTAGATCTATACCACGAAGAGCGAAATTCTAATTTTGTTTTCGCGTTTTCAGATCATTTTCTGTGATCGGTTGGTTTTGCCAAGTGTTGTCAGGTCCTTCTTAACTAGTTTCAACATGGATATAAATCTCACAGCTACATAATTATATACTTTTAATCATATATGTACAGGGTGCAGGTGCCACATACACCTCAAAACAGAACAGGAACGTTTGTTCAAGGGCAGTGTACTAGATCTACACTTGAAATAAATGGACTCTGGATTAACTTGTCACTTCCTTGTGGGACTTTGCGATATATATTTGAGTAGAATCACCAGACTCACATTGACTACAACCATAAAGTGTGTTGAAAAAAACAAGCAAATTGAATACATTTGACAGTTCATTCAGCCAGGGTCTTCATTCATTCAGGTCCATGCATTCAATTTTACTATGAATGCGCGTATGAATATTTCGTAGTAAATTTTCTAGTGATTCGGTTTCCGACAGTATATTCATTTTTCCGACAGTATATCGGTGGTTTATATGCTTCACATTTTGTCACGTGGACCAATCAGAATGCGTGCTACAAAAATGTTGCATTAGAATTCTGTATTAAACCGTGTCGCAACGTAAATATCCGTATCCTTCGTGGCCCATTCCTACATTATCTTACCATAGGTACGTCAACACCGTAGTCGCACCGTTCTGTGCATCCGTATCGGACTACGGAAATTGGCATTTTGCGGGGTCATCCATGAGATTTAATCCGTAGTGGAGCCGGCCAGGTGATCCGTGAATGTGTGAACTAGGCATTAAATGCGGAAATGGCACGGTTTAACTCGGAAATAACACGGTTTAATACGGAACGACACGTGTCAGAGCGTGTGCACTGCGGATGAACAACAGTTTGCAAAAGTATAAGTAAGAGTTACGAATCAGAACCGTCTAATACGGAATAGCACGGATGCGCTACGGTTGTTTGATCCGTGGTAAAATTTTGAACATGTTCAAAAATTGTCACGGATATACAAGTGCTACTACGCATGACTACGGCTAAATACAGAAAGCTACGGATATACAAGAACTACTACGCATGACTACGGCTAAAATACAGAAAGCTACGGACCAATACAGATTGCCACGAATAATGCCGGATCTTATCCGTAGCTAATCCGGCGTCAAATCCGTGAATGTGTGACCTAGGCATAATATTGTGTCAGCAAGCCGTGTACATGAAATACGTCTATAGTAGCCCCGCAAATACAACGTGTGGCTAATGAAGTACACCATGTGTATGAGTATAAATTGCTATGCTTTCTGCAGGTGTTTTGGTGATGGTGGCATTTTGTGTGTGGCTTTCCTGCTTGACTTTACTACATTTTCATTTAATAGCTATATGTTGCCTAAGAAATTTACTTATATTAAACTTTTCCTCCATATATACACTTTTACGCTCCTTTTTAAAACAGAGTAGACCGAGGTCAAACTGCTCATGCAGGAAGTGTCTGATCAGGGTCTACTCTATTTGCTTATGGAGTTATATAGATCTAATTGTGCAGTTTTTGCTATGGCCAAATGTTCCCTTGTCCATGGTTGACTATAAATGTTCAAGTAATGAAGACCCATTGTGTAATTATTTACAGCAAAACAAACTTCTAATGTGACCACCTGAAAGAAGTATAATTCTGGGTGCTAGATGTAGGTGGTAGCTTAATGTAGGACAAAAGTAATGCAGAAAGCTCCTAGAGGAGATTTCTGTATTACTTTTGTCCTGCATTAAGCAACCACCTGCTTATAACGACAGCTATGTTTATTCAATAAGTGGTCGCATTAGAGGGGATCTACTGTAGTTTCATAAATATCCATTAGGTAAAGTGTTAATATAGCATAGCTCTAAATACTTACCTAAAATGGTATTACAACCGAGCGCAGCTGATATTGGTCTCAGTTAACATACAACTTACACTAATTCAACCCAGTGTTTATTTGAATAAAAACGCAACCAATGTAATATTAATTAATATAGAAATGTAACGAGAGATAGATTCGTTTGATGTAACATCGCAGAGCACCAAAGCTTCATCTTATAGGAATTTCCAATATGAACCCAATTGAAAATACTTAACACCGGTTAGATACCGTGATTATACTACTCACAGGGTCACAAGGTGGTACAACATCCATCTTCAATTGGTCAGATGTCCTTCGTTTGAATTATTGTAAGAGCTAGCACTCTATTCGTTACAAAACGATGATAGGATTTCATCACGATCTGTGGGAAAGGCATACTTGACGTTATAAACGAATAGTCATCACATACTATAGCGTTTATGTTCAAACGAGATGTATCACATTTCATTAAACACTTATTAATTAACATCTGATCGTGTTTTGAGCACCCCCTGTGACATCCTCATCAGTATAAAAATAATCAACATCTTGTTCCATATATCACGCACACTATTAAAAAAAGGCTGATTCACAGTGTGAGTTCACGTACCAATTTCTTTTCCATGAATTGTTAATCACAAGAAATGCAATGATTCAACACGAAAATAGATAAAAGTTTCTGTATCTATGTAAATATAAAGCAGTGAAAGATACACATGTACTTGTTATAAAAATTATAAAAGTATAATTATATATAAAATGTAAAAAATCACAATGGTTTTTTTTCATAAACAGAATAAGAACAAGAACAAGAGAGAACATATGTTACTAGCCGACAGTACTGTGATGAAAAGGGCATACAATAAAATACTTATTATTCCCTACGCAACAAAGTTGTGCTGAATATATAGTGTTTGATCCGTCCGTCCATCATTCAGTCATTCCGTCAGTCCGTGTATCATAATACATGTATATTTTTGCTCATCTAGCACTTTCATTTCCTGACATTTTTTTCTCAAATGTGCTTTAAGAATTGGCATGTATAAAACTGTGGATGACTTTCATTTTCAGACGAAGCTGTCATGGGGAACCACCTTTTTCTGTGACAATGTGGCGCCTGGGGTATGGGAGCTTGCTCCCTGAATGTATTTAGGTACATTTGCAGTAATAAAACAATTATGATAATCATATTAGCAATAATAATAATTATAATAATGATGAATGCAAGGCCTATACCAAGCACTTCTCTTAGAAATCATAAAGAGTAAATATATTACCACATATATTAAATAGTAAATATATTACAAATTATAATTATATAAAATTGTTTAATAATTTCATTGAAGATAAGTCTATGGCATCTATCTTTTTGTCTATGTCAGTCTACTTCTTTTGAGATTATCAAGAATAATTTAAATTAATTCTAAACGTTTATTTAAGTAATCGTGTATTTTATTATGTATACTGTATATAAAGCAATGTGATCGGACATCACATGAACGACATGTCCTAACTCGGACAGTTATTTTATGACAGTACTTGAGTAAGTGTTATGTACAAAAAGGTCTATCAAAGAACATACAAAGTTTCTCAATTTACTCATACAGATCAATGCTATTAAGTTTTATATAAATCGAAAGGATCATCAGCCTATGTAAATGCTACATTAAGTTTCAAAGATTTGCAAGATTTAACTCTGAGAACATCAAACCATACAAATACTAAACAAATATAAGATGTGTCAAAAACTAACTCGATAATGTCTCGACAAGTCTGTGTTTTGATGGAACTTCCATTAGTATTTAGTAATAACCATTTTTGTTTTAAGACTAAGAGACTAAAAAAAGTCCACAAAATATTGTCCATTATCGTTAACGTTTATTTTCTATTAATTGTTTGTGTGTTTGTATCGTCGCTTTAACCCTTACGACGCCGACTTTTCAGATTGACTATTCCAAAGTTCAAACAGGTCAAACTTACGGTGAATATTAAGTGATTTTTTCTGGTGTGACTACGTTTTGTTTACTTTTTAATTTGCATTGTAATATTTTGTACACAACACGACGAAATGTTTGCAGATGTAAATAACAAAAGGCCATAAAAACTCAGAATGTCCCTACGTTGTGACTTATATTATTCAAATAGTATTTGCATCTGTATATGCCCTTTTTCTATTTTGCAATGCTTTAATATTGTTTCATACATTGTAAAAAACCCTTACAGCTATCAGCTAACGTTCTGTAAAATACATTTGGTATGTGCAATTTAATCTAAATGGGTTTTGATCTTACAAGATTAGGCAAACGAGACAAATCTAAAACAGGAAATTGGTTCTGGAATATTTGCAATTCAAATGTGTTACATTTGATTACAACTGAAAGCACTATCGTTGAACGTCACTGAAAATCATTATCAAGCTCGTGTTTCCCGGTTAATGCCAAAAAGGGAAAATTAATTAAATGGTTATTAAAATTAGAAGATAGACATATCCTCTCCAGCTTTACTTACATTTTGGTCCAGGTTTCAATTCCACGCAAGACCAAGTCCTCCGTATGAGACTATATAAACCGAGGTCCGATGTATCAGAGAACAGAGAACCACTATCGATAATAAGAGTAGGGCATGACGCCCGGTTTTCTCTGTATCCGCTCCCCATTGATGAACCCATGGTTGACAGAAACGGACGTTAATTAACACACACACACACTCGCTCGCACGCACGCACACATACACACACACACACACACGCACATAAACATACACACATACAATTTGGAAAAGCTGATTATGAAAAAACACATAGTGTAACAATATTTTCGTTTAGCTTTCTAAACCACACTTTACCAAGTTTCAATCTGCATTTTTGAAAGTTATAGAGAATAACCTGTCACTGACGGATATGTTAAAGTTTATCCGGTGAGGATAGAAAATCGAAGGGCGAGCCTTGGCGAGCCCTTCGATTTTCGTCCCGAACCGGATAAACTTTAACATATCTCGTCAGTGACAGGTTATTCTATTTATTCTGCTACCAAATAACAATCATATTTTTTACAGTAATAAAACGAATATAATTTTTCTTTCTTTTCTTAGCACCCTTCCGATTTCTTTACACTCTTTTAGATGATTTCTATAAATAGAAATAACCGAAGTACTGCTTTACGAAAAAAATAGTGCACCTATTTTTTGTTCATATAATCACAAAAAGATGAGTAAAGGCTGCAAAAAGAGAAACGAAGTGCGAATATACTTATTCTTAATCGAACTAGACATAAATTATCACATGTCATTGATAAAACCCGCACATGTCAGCTTTACATGTGAGACGATCAGAGGTCATCGTTGTTCATCGTTGATGGCGAAAACAAAATTAATTATTATCAAACACATTTTGGACTTATACAGCGTTCATGGACTTCACGTTAGATCTGCTTTCTTACAGTGACCATGTCTTGTGATGCAATAACAATGTTAAATCTAAAACTTGGATTTATGGAAATGGATTTCGCGTCGACGTGCAAAACATCGGTGGGTGGGGTAACATGTGCTTGTTGAGATTAAAAAGGCAGTTCACAATGGGCCCATGACGTCGGACTAAGATGTTTTCCTGATAAGTGGCAGGTAATAAGTCTCTCCCTCTTTCTTCTCTCTATTTCTCTATATCTCTCTCTCTCCCTCATTCTTTTTTCTTTCTGTGTGGCAGACTGAAAGGAGTTTATGAAAGCAAAAACAAATAAGAAAACTTCTGTCACCCTGCTTTCAGTAGTAATTAACCACCTGCCTTTTTTTGCCTAAACTTATTTCACCGCAATCTCTACCCGGCTAAATTTCTTTATATTCATGGTTCTATTTCAAAAATAGACCCACCAAAACCCAGTCACTATTTGAAAGAATATCAAAATTCAATTGAAAGTTATATTCATGTCTGTATTCTGGTCAATTCAAAATCAAACATCCATGTTAAAACACCTTTTTTACAATTTCCTCCGCATAAGCCTCATAGGACGCCTTTAACAATTCTGCATAAGCAACAGAAATGATTATTTGATGCTGTTGAATATTAATGACAGCATAATCTGATAAAGAAATATGAAAGTAAAGCAGAAATATCTGGAACCAGCTTTCTGTTTTACTTTCATTTTGCTTTGTGAGCATCATCATGCTTTATTTATAGCTGCATGTTATTTGCACATTGGAAATATACATGATGTGCATACATATTTGCACTTTTGGAAATGGAAAGCAATTCATTAACAAGTAATAAAAAAGTAAACAGCATATTAAACATGAACAGGAAAGTCATGAAATCAAGTTTCTAAGTTCATTACCATAACCTACTTAAAGTTAAGGTTAAAGTTGGTAATGTTTACTGTAGCACCTGCAAATATTGACTGCAAATCATTGTTTTTTAAGTTTACATTTGCCTGATTTTGATTGTTTTCAATTTCAGGTCCCATGCCAGACTGTACTGTAGCAGGAGTATCTGCCAACCGTTGATTAGATGGAATGTTTGCAGCAACATGGGGGAACTGAATACATTCACTAGAAGGGCTAGCCGTTGGTGCCAAAGGGGTTTGTTGATGGTGAATTGGTGCAGCCGCAGAAGAACTTACATTTGACAGCAGATTTGAACAGGTCATCTGCTCACCCTCAGACATCTGACTGTAATTCAACACAGATTGTATGTTCCTGTGACCACTCATTTGCATGATTGTTGTGGGAGCTACACCAGCATTTCTAAGTTTTTGAACCAAGTGCTTTCTTGCAGAGTGATTGGTTAACCGTTTGGAATTGTTCAACTGACCTTTGATGGCCATGGTTTTCATCAGACCTGCAATTTTCTTTTCTCCAACTGGATTTCTTAAAAACCATTGATCTCCACTGGAAGACAACGGCACAGTTCTTGGTGCAATGTAAAAAGGATCCAGAGGTTCACTGTAACCAACAGGTCGCCTGCTGGCATATACCTCATACATTCGAACTGGATCTTGTGCAGCATCTTGTGGGTTGGAGAACATTTTTGGTTTGACAGATCTGACATCGTTTATATTTTCTCCAGTGCGTGTTTTAGTCTGACGTTCATTTAGCTCCAAGTATTTACATCCAGTCGAGGTTTCTTGCAGTGTGATGTCTCCCCATCTGAGAAAAAACATTGATATGTGTGTCAACTTTGAATATTCTTAATGCTTAACCATTTCTTCCATAGTTTTACTTTTGACCTTCATTAAAATGCCACCAGTCATTTAGGCTATAGTAAAAACGTTTTTACTAGTCGATTAATTAAGCTTCAATGTTAATCCATTCCCTAATAATGATGCCTCTGTAAAAGTCATTTCTTGAAACCATTGTGATAAATAGAGCTTTTACTCCATATGAGCAAATGCTCTATTTATCACATGGTATCAAAACTACACAATTACAAATATAAAATTTTCCTTTTCTCTAGTAAATGCTCCTTTTTAGTAGTCATTCAAATAAGTTGGATCTAAAAATAGCCTATGACGTAATGGGTTAAAAAGTATCACATGTGTTAGATTCTTGTAGTTTACACTTTATACAATTATTTACATAGATTTATATTATTTGCAATATTAACCCTTTGCCTGCTAATCGCGATTCGACTGGTACATGCACTTACTCTACCATTTTGATCAATATCACATGAAGCATTGTTTCGTGTCCGATCTGGATCCAAATTGTCTGAGAAGTAAATATGTATGTTATTTTAAATTTCAAAATGTATAGATAAAAATGACAATTTTACTGGCAATTTTTTTTTACAATAGGATAAGGGTTAATTGAGTACATAATTGAGTAAAGAATAAATCTTTTTTAACTCTTTCCCTCATTTAAACATGTTTTCACACATTTGCAAACAGAGTAAACCCAGATCAGACGGTTCTTAGAGGAGCCGTCTTATCAGGGTCTACTCTGTTAGCTAAAATAATTTGATAGATCTGTTTCCTTGCTTTCTAAAATGTTCAACCTTCCCAATTTCATCATAACTATTTTGCTAATGAATACAGTACAAGCCCCGCGGACTTTTTGTTTTCCGTTTTACCAGCGCGGACAAAATTATTTGAGAGCGGGTTTCCAGCACGGACAATTTTTATGGATCACCGCGGACAAATTCTGTGTCCACCGCGGACCGAAATTTACCCTACGGGATATTATCGCCGCCGAGCCATCGCTGTCCGTGCTGATATCAGCGTGGATTGCGGGGCATCACCGCGGACACTACCTTTATGACTGGCAGTCGTTTAATCGATTTAGGTATAAATTATTTAGATAAGATATATACAAAAGCTTACATGTACATATAAACACACATTTGCATTTTTTTTTCAACTGAAGAAACGCATATTGAATATACTGTCAGATCTAGAATTCAAAATGAAATTAGATAGCATACGTATATAGATAGCCTTCACCCAAAACCCGAGACTGAAACGGTTTCTTTCTGCTAAAACTACAATTTATAGTCAGATTTTAACGATTACCAGACTGTAAATGCTCGAGAAAAAAGAAAAAGATACAAAATATCAGCAGCAATTGTTTTCACAATCTGATTTTCAGAAAATGCGTAGCGCAGAGATTATAGATATCAGGAGCACTCGGTCATATTTTTTTCGACCCCACGCGCGTATTAACCCTTTCCCTGTTCTACATGTGTTCCAAATTTAAATACAAATGTACATGTACCTACTGAATATTCATGGACAACATAGTTATAATGAATTACGGAAGGTGGAGCATTGTATACATTTTAGGAAAGCAAATAAACAGATCTATTAAATTCTATTAGCAAAGTGAGTAGACCCTGATCAGACGGTTCCTCTAGGAGCGGTCTGATCTAGGTCTATTCTCTTGACAAATGCGTGAAAACAGGTTTATATGAGGTAAAGGGTAAAGGGGTGGAGAGTTGTATCCAACCATTATTTGTTGAAATACTTTTTTTTTTAAACCTTAACACTTTACTCCATAGTTTGTGTTCAGTATTGAAGACAGATGTTTGATTAAAACAGGCTGAATGGGACCATTTTGCGTTTTTCTCAGCCTGCCGTCTACTGTGATATAGAAATATTTCTTATGGCGCATATTCATGAATGTATCAAGTGGAACTATTTTTGAGTGGAGGAATGGATTAACGCACTATAATGAGTACCTATGGAGTAAAGGGTTGAACTGGGTATCATTCGACGAAGAGATGCAAACAGTTGATTAAATAATTATAAAGTTCCAAACGCATCTACACTAATACACTGATACACCGCATCTACACTAATAATCTATACTGTTACAGCTATTCTTGTTTGACCGACCATGTAGTGCAGCTACAAGATTTAATTTGATATCAGAATAAGATGAAAACTATTGTAGCTTATTGTATTATAATTTATTTTGAAACGGCGCAAAGAAGTCGCCTGCATAAATCATTACTCTGTATAAATGAGCCACCTGAAATAACAGATAGCCAAATATTGGTATGTCGTTGTCTTTCAGATGAGTTCAAAGCTGCGATCGTAATGTTATTCATTTAAGTCATATTAACCCTTTTCATGCTAGTAGCATATATTGACGCAATTTAAAAACAGTGCAGACCCAGATCAGACAGCTCTTAGAGGCTGTATGATCAGGGTGTGCATTGGTTTCTTATAGGATCTGTCAAGCATAAATTGCCATTCGTCCTGGGGAAATTATTACTCCAATACCAATATAAAAGTTGAAATGATAGATAGTCATACGTAAACC
Organism: Azorinus chamasolen; assembly: GCA_963576725.1. Lineage (NCBI taxonomy): Eukaryota > Metazoa > Mollusca > Bivalvia > Cardiida > Solecurtidae > Azorinus > Azorinus chamasolen. Next base: position 40,486,680 of record OY755235.1, read on the forward strand.
ATTCATATCTGCGGGAGAAGAGAGAGAGAGAGAGAGAGAGAGAGAGAGAGAGAGAGAGAGAGAGAGAGAGAGGATGGGGGAGAGAGAGACACACACACAGAGACAGAGACAGAAAGAGAGACACACAGAGAGACATAGATAGGGACAGACAGACAGACAGACAGAGAGGGAGAGTAAGAGGTGGAAGAGACGGACAGAGAGAGAGGAGAGAGAGAGAGAGAGAGAGAGAGAGAGAGAGAGAGAGAGAGAGAGAGAGAGAGAGAGAGAGAGAGAGAGAGAGAGAGAGAGAGAGAGAGAGAGAGAGAGAGAGAGAGAGAGAGAGAGAGAGAGAGAGAGACGGGGGTGAGAGAGATTTTGACGTCCCTTCTGGCCTTGTGATTGCGTATCATTGTAAATGTTTATTTTGGGAGAGGACTTCTTAGAAACAACAACAATTGTACACAGAGAGAGGGACAGGGACGGTGAGGAAATATATTATAGGCTTATTAATTATATATCAGACAATAACCAAGTCTAAAACATGATAAATATTTCATTTTCATACAGTGCCCCTGTATTGATTCACAGGTGCTCGTAGCATGCTATGTATCCACGACAACAACAGACAAATTCAATATAATTGGTCTATAAGGCCTTGTTCGATCTGATAGCATGGATGGATATCTTGTATTAACAATTTCTTAAAATAATACTTACATGTAAAATAACATTGACTGGTTTTAAACCTAACGTCAAACCCTCACCGACATCAATTTCAAGCTTATAGAAATTGTTTTATTTAACATTTCCCTGTTCTATGTTTATTCAAAATTTCAATACTTACTGAATATTCATGGACAAAAATAGTTATAAATGAAATATGGAAAAGGGGGGGGGGGGGGCATTGCAGCTATTTAACAAAGCAAAGAAATATATCTATCAAATTCTATTAGCAAACAGAGTAGACCCTGATCAGACGGCTCCTCTAAGAGGTCAGAGAAGACCCTTCTCTGTTTGCAATTGCGTGAAAACACGTTCATATGCGGGAAAGGGTTAAAGTACAATATGAAGAAATTTTGAATACATAATACCCATTCATTCTATATTTAATATTGTGGGAAATATAGATGGCCGCTCATCAATTATGAAAAGCAATATCAATTATTGGTGATTGACACGCCTATAGGTGACAGTTGATTGGATTATGTCTTTTCAATGGGTGGGTCTTAAAGATACTGAACCAATGAGCTGTGACATCTTGATAGTAGCAAAAGAGCGGAAATACCCGATAGTCTTTCTTTAAAGTTGTCGGAACTTTATTGATGACCAAATAATTAACACAATGATGACCATAAATCAATGACCCCCTGCGCTGAAACACCAAGGTAGTTTCCGTACATTGTAGAGCACGCTTAGCGATCATTGTTTTAATGTATGACCAAAACATTTGACCCTTATTATACTGAATTATCGTCCGCTTAAAAAATGTAGTCTGCAAAATAAATGAAATAAGCATTGCTTTAGTTCGTTGAAAACAAACAGAAAAGTGAGAGTCAGACATATTTGACCCTAGTAACACACTGGGGAACTCATCATCTGTTCAGTATACAAACTGTTTGTAAATATTAAGGAAGCCACGCTCGGCGGGCTAAGGGTTGATCTGCATATTTTCTTTTTTTAAACTTTCAGGGTCCTATAGAGAATGTCCAAGTTACCTACATTTATTATGCTGAAACAATTTGCTTTTAAAAATGTTTTTTGTTTTCTTACCGGGTTTCCTTCTGTCTTCTTTTAAAATAAAAATCGACTAAATTTTGTTTCCGCGTAAAACATCGAATTAGTGTTAGTGTATCATTTTCAAAGGCAAGTGACTGCTTAATGCGGTGTGCGGAAAAATGCAACTGGAAAAAAACTGCCACCGGAAAAAATGCCACTGGAAAAAATGCCACCCTGATTTGGAAAAATGCCATTGGAATATATGCCACTGGAAGAAATGCCACCCTTTTTTCAAAATTATATTTTATCCTTTTTTTTTAAGGCCCCAAATAGGGGGCAAAGGTCCGGGGGCAAGTGTCCGGGGGTCAAATGTCCGTAAATCGAAATGCCGATATCATGAATATTTATTAAATTTATTTTTAAAATAGCTTATGTACTGAGGCTGATTTGGTGTTGGAACAAAACTATAGAGTTAGATTCAACATAAATTCATAAGCAAACAGAATACCCTGATCAGACGGTTTCTATAAGAGCCATCGTATCCGTGTCTACTCTGTTTGCAAGCACGTGAAAAGCGTCGATGCTCTCAGATTTTTTACTTCTGTTGCCGGGTCATGTCAGACGTGCGGATCTCTAGCTGAAGCGTAACCTAAAGTTTGGTTGTCGGTGGGTTTCAACCATTTCCCTGTTTAATATTTATGTCGGAAAAGATGACATCATGCTATTTATAAGTTGATTTTTATAATGGTGTAGGTACGCGGTCCATGACTTTTCTTGGTACTTGTAGAAAATGTAGAGTCAGATCTTATATAATTTCACAAGTAAACAGAGCTGGTCCCGATCATACGACTCCAATAGGCGCCTTCAGATCTTGGTCTACTCTGTTTGCAAAGGCATGGACATTGTTTATATATGGTAAAGGGATAAGCAAACAGAACAGACTCCTGGTCAAACAGCTTTTATTTAAGAAATCTGATCTGAGTCTTATCATTTAAGAGTTTTAAATTAATAAACATAGTTTTATGAATTGTATAACTATGAAAACATTCTTGTAATTCTGTTAATTTTGCTGATTAACCCTTTCCCTGTTCAGTATTCATGTAAGAAATAATGATATCATGAATATTTATAAGCTAATGTTTTGAATGGCATTTGTAGACAAGATTGTTTTGATGTTGGTAGAAATTGTAGAGTCGGGCCTATTACAATTCCATAAATAAACTGAGTAGGCCCAGATCATGCGTATGATCTGGGACTACGCTGTTTGCAAATGCTTGAAAACACGTTTATATTAGAGAAGGTTTGTATTTTAAGGTGGAATGGCCCGTCATTGTTTAACAGTAGATTCCATTCATTATATAAGACCTAACTTAGCTATTTGATTTTGAATAATACACAGTGAAGACCCTGGTCAGATGGTTGCTTTTTGAGCCAACTTGTCTGGTTCTACAGTGTTCAAATGTCAGTAGTTTTATTTCCCAGTATTTAACAATACAAACTGTTTGTTTTATATACTGAAAATGATTTGTGTTAGGCAGTTGGAGACTATATTATTATATTACTTACTCAGCCTAAATACATGTATGCTGTAATTTACTAGCTAGACATAAGAAAATAGTAACGATCAAAGGTGCAAGATGGTCACTAAATCCCCTAATTTCTCAGCAGGGGGCAAGGGTCAGTGTCACACATCTGCCATCTATCACCCACTGTCAACAAAGTTATGAATTATTACGCAACAGGAAAGCGTGTAATGAAACCGAACTACCTAACAATGTGCCAATTGTCTAAAGTTATGATTTGTTAAACAGTTTCCCGAAAAATAGAAGATAACTATGCTTTGACTAATTAGATCTATGGCTAAGCATACTTAAACCCTACCGATTAAAACCAGTTAGATTATTGCGAATTCTAGTTCTAAAGACAGTTTAGATTGATATGATCTAGATCTATACTAAAATACTTTTACTAGATCTGATATGGTACTTTACAGTAGCCAGAAAGAAGACATTTTACAACACATAAATGAACGCCGTGAGACTGTACATGTATATCTTAATATCTAGATCTTATTAAAACAAAACGAGATTTAAAATTCTAAATACTGTTGATCTAAATTATTCAACGCGTGTATCACAATAGCCCCTCACTACAAAAGCCCCTCTTGCAAAAGCCCCTCACCAAAATGGTCAAGGTTTACAAAAGCCCCTCACAAAAAACAATACTAACATTAATTGAACTTTAAGTGCTTTGTTAAGTGTACTTTTAAAAGGAGTGTTCTAATAACCTTACTTAACGAATCTTTATAAGCTTGTCATTGAGCAAACAGGGTAGATCCAGATCAGATTGCTCAGTATTTTGATTTTGGTCTACTCTGTTTGAAATTTAAGAAAGTTAAGGACTTAGAAAATGGAAAAAGTTTGTGTTTAAGTTAATTGGGGTAATATTATAATAATTTATAAATAATATGGCTAATATTACATCATCCATAGCTATTGGATCTATATTAACTGTCACAAAGCAAACATGGTTGAACTAGATCATATAGCTTTAGATTTGATTTGGGTCTACCCTGTTTGAAATAAATATAAGGAATCTCCTCCTTGTGATCTACAATGTTTACTTTTATAAGTATAGAGTGTGCTAATTACCTTACTTAATGAATCTTTATAAACTGGTCATTCAGCAAACAGGGTAGATCCAGATAGCTGTAATTTTGATTTTGGTCCACTTTGTCCAAATATTTGAAGTATAATGATTAATTAACAAAAATAGTGGGGGGCTTTTGTAAGCCTTGGCCATTTTAGTGAGGGGCTTTTGATCGAGGGGCTTCTGTAGTGAGGGGCTTTTAGATGAGGAGCTTTTGTAGTAAAGGGCTTTTGAGTGTACCCCTATTCGACATATGAGGCATGTCCAACACATAAATAAGAATGTCTTCCATTTCAAAGAAAGGCCAGATCATGGGATCTTTTTTCCAAAGTTCAGCTGGTAATGTATAGGGCGTTCCTGAAGGCCGATTCATTCCAGCTTCTTGTTGTACATTGTATCTATCCTTCGGTATACGGACATTTTCTCTCTAGGACATTTGTTCTCCTATTTGGGCATGGGAGGATATGGCTGACATTTGTCCCCTTCAAATTTTATTTTATTTTACTTGCTCTACTTGCTCGCAAAGGATAAAAAAGAAAATACCTACATTGTTCTAAAAACGGACGGTTGATTACACAGGAAATCGGTAATGCAGAAAGAGTACGGAGCTTTTTAAATTACTTCAATTCTGCAATTAGCTGTCATCTGTTTTAAACGATCGTCAAATCAACATTTTTAAGAATGGTTGTTTACAATCGCCGCCCCTTAACCGATAATCTTTCTAAACCGATATTGGAGCTACATGTATCCTGTGTTTAGTTACCACCTTTTTTAAATGACAGCCAATTCAACTGTTTTGAATTGTTATTTTACTTCGCTACACCGGTTTGAGAACCTCTCTAATCAGGTCATTTTCTCGGTATGGTCACAGGGTTCGTTTTATAAGGTTTTGCAGTAATTTTGTTATTATCAGGGGCAGTTACATTTTAAACGCATCGAATATTAGACCACCGGCTTACTTTAAAACTAGAAATTGGCATTTAAATTAAGAAATATGCTTTTAAAAAGAAAGAAAGTTGGCGTACATGTATGAGAGATATATTTTGCTGTACGTATATATTAATAAATGATAACTACAGTATTACCTCTGCAAAGCAACACTCTGGGGGATATAAACTTCTGTATTGTCGTTGTAGAGAGGTTGTTGCTCATCGGGGTTACATGGCAAATCTCTCTCAAGAGACAACCCAGTAAGGAATACATGGGATCTTTTGAATACAAGTGGCCGCTTAATGCAGGACAAAATTACTTTTATCCTGCATTAATCTGCCACCTGTCTTATAACAGACATTTTATTTGTACATGTATCGATGTAGAGAGGTTCCACTGTAAGTTTTGGGGATTCATTTAAAGTGTTGTTGAAAGGAGGTGTTTGCTGTAATCTGTACTGTATGCTATAAACCCCTTCACTGTCATTATGACGTAATAATCCACTAAAATAGTCACTGTCAAATCATTGTCTGCTTACATGTTTCATCTACTTTTCTTTAAAAAAAATTTATGATAGTTTTTACTTAATTCTTTCCTCCATAAATACTCCTTTCTACGCCTCTGTAAAAGTCACCTGTTGAAACCAATGTGATAAAAAGAGCATACATTTTTTTTTGCTCCTACACGTATAGGAGTATATGCTCTATTTAACACAATGGTTTCAAATTACAAAATTCTAAAAACAATAATTTTATCTACTTAATGCTCCTTTTCGGTAGATTTATTCAAAGAAGTTGGATCCAAATTGAGCCTACATGTATGGAGGAATGGGTCTTAGAAACTTTAATATAAGTGTCAAATGGTTTGGATCCTTATCAGACGCGGCGTCTGATCAGGATCCAAACTGTTTGCAAACATTAGAGTTTTCAAGTTTGACATGGAAGGGTTTAATAGTAAATACAACTTACAATGGGGAAATTGTGATCTATTTCTAGATAAGGAATACGTCATGGAATTTAAGCAGGCGACACGTTGGTTTAGACATATCCGTTTAACGAAAGAATGTGGGTGTACGAGGTCCGTGGTTTGATAAACCATGTACATACTGTATACGCTTCTTTAATAACATTGATTAATTTAATTATGCCCCTTCACTCCCAGAATTCGGTTGCCATGACATTAACAACACTTTAGATCTAGACCAGACGTCCAGTATCTCATTATCAAACCAGAACCAAAAACTGGTTTACATCTATATCTACGTTTTTAGAAAAAAATGGATTATCTTTTTTAATCCATAGGATGCAGGTACATCATGGCAGTGAATCGATTGAGCAGAATCTAAACATGCAGTACATGTACATCAAGCAGAAAGACAAAACATGTACACAGGTACATTTGTACACAGTAAAATATTAAGCACAAGGGTAATAAAACAACCATACAAGTATTATTCGAATGGCTATTGAAACTGGTTAAAACGTACATTTAAGCTGCCGAACCAAGACTAAATAATGGAGAAAACTTCTAACTTTACAACTCACCTGGCTGAATTGATATTAGATGTATTAGTAAATAAAATCCCTCAATTCTTTCGTCTGCCAGAACAATATTTATATACATGTAGATCTATACAGAAATCATAAGAAGACCAGTCAGGACTATTCTCATAACAGAATCAATAGGTTTTGTTGGTCGTTTCCAGTAGATTTCTGATAATTAAAATTTACACTGATGTGAAACTGAAAACAAAATCGATTGGGAATTAGAATTGGAACCTAAAAGATAGAGTCGAAATGAAGATGAATTCACTAACAATATGCACAAACGTATGCAAACCTGATACAAGTTATACAACCTAGTAACTTATTGTGTGTGTGTTTTGTGTTTAACGGGTGTTCCGTGTTTCTATATAAAACATCTTACGTATTGAACAACAAATAATTGAAATAGAAAGCATACTAGAATATCGCACCCATATTATGCAGAAACGAATCAGACAATTCACGGACAGGTTATATTCCAGTACAATCAAACGCGCCAAAAATAATGGATGAATTAATTTGTGTTTGCCGAATGCAGAACAGTTTCGGTTTGGAATTAGTCTAAACGAACCATTTCTCGAGTGTTTTATTTCATACATTTCATATCAATTTTGCAAAATGTGGATGTATATACATGTAAAGAGAAAGATAAGCCGTGAAAATGGATATAAAAGGATGAAAAGGATATAAATATCAATCCAGGTAAGGTCAAGCGCGATCCGCAGTAGTACACAGTGGTCCACGATGATACCACCGCGACCTGCGGTGATAACGATCGCGCCCGACGACGAGTGCCCCTACGGAGGGACCAGCGCGGACCCATCACAACCCGCGCTCGATTGCGGAAGACCGCATATCAGCGCGGACAAAAATACCCGTGTCCGCGTTGGATAAAATTGCGATGGGCCGCGGAAAACAAAAAGTCCGCGGGGCTTGTACTGTATTCAGTAGGTACTGAAATTTGGCAGATATACAGAACAGGGAAAGGGTTAAATGGTAAAAATAATCTGAAACTAGAGCTAATTACTTTAAATTATGATTTTCCTTGACACCTCTCAGGCCGAAGTGTATTGTGTTATTCAGCCACATGGTGTTGAGTAGGGCTTCTGGGTTAGCATCTCCTAATAAGTCCTTTTTGTAAAGAATATTGATTTCCTCATCCGTAATTGGGGCAGCACAATTCGGTCGATTTCCTCTGCCCATTTTCTTGAGGGATTTCTGTTTGGCCTTCAATGCATCTCTTGTCAATTGGAAAGCTGGCCCATTGTCTCTAAATATACTGTACGGATATTTGGCTCTTTTCAATTTTCTATCAAGGCTTGATATTATATTTCTTAAAGAACAGGGTTCATAGTCATTCCCATCATTCTTTTTGGCAGAGAGCACAAAATTAGCAATGTACTCGTCCAACTGTTCAGGTTCAATTGTATGAAACATTCTTTTCTCACCTTTTGTTAACAAAAATCTTTCAAATTTCTTTATATCTAATAAGGTTTTTTTGGCAGTGTTTTGATTTTCTTGATCTTCTATGTATTTTACAACATCAGCATTGGACAAATTTTGAAATTCTTGGCTATTTGAACATGTTGCATCTTTTTCCAAAGAGATGGATCTAGATCTACTGTCCAAATTGTTTGCATATTCAGGTGTGGAATTATCATCAAAATCTGAAGGGCATATCCCAAACCTCTCCAAAAATCTGGCATCAGCCGATATGACATCATCTGGATCCGCAAAACCATCCCATAATACATCAAAATTGGCCTGTGCCATGTAATCTGACATTTTTCTATTCTCCAGTAAGACAGAGTTTTGCAGCAGAAGAACAAATAAATTGATGCTGTTTATCAGTTTAAAAAATACTGATATCATATAACCTTTTGTTTGGAGTTGTTTTTAAATATGTTCACAATAAAAAAAGAATAATTTTAATTGTTCATTAAAATTATTTGATATTTTGTTATATTTTCTCTCTATCATTATCCCTTTTTATCTGTACTGCTGTCGTGTAAACAACGACGGGTCAAAATAATGACGTCATCTGTCAAATAAAATGGGTCAAAATAGTTCCGTATTCCTACGCCAACCATATAAGGAAAAGTGACTGGATATCAAATTTGGTCCCGAGCTCCATTGCCTATAGTATTTAGGAAAAGGGGAAACTGTAGGTAGTGGTAGGATAACACAAAATATATCCGGCAACCTGTTTCACGGTCGTTTTAGCGGTTGGTGGCAGGATAAAAATATCCATAGACCAAGAAATGCAAGGGTAATTAAGAAGAACGAACATAATTCGACAAAATTCAAAGATACTGAATCTTGAAATACATTATATTTCTTATAGATTTCTACAATTAATGGTTATGAACTAGGGCAAACAAAAATCCCTAAATATACAAGTATCTAAAAGAGTATACACTAAAATGATCAGCAACAAACCGTTCTGGGAAACGAAACATCGATGCATGCCCTCTGTGCAGAGAAATGAATAGAAGGTTGTACACTAATGACAATGTATATCCTGACCAGACATGGGGATTGAACTAATGATGTTTGCGACATAACGCAAGCTGTGTCCTGTTCTATTTCATTATTACAACAGTTAGCAAAATGACAATTCTAGTTACTTTAATCAACTTATTGGTAACTTGATTTGAGTTATGTGCATTATATCAAACTGATAATCATCAAAGGAAGCCGGCCGGTATGTCTGTTATGACACTAGTGCCGTATATGTCTGTTGACACATGTATCAGTATGCTCACAAAATAGGAACAATACACATCTGTCTACGCTCATATGCAATTCCCAAGTACGGAAACATGTAGGAATTTGTGATGAAATATTCTTGTGTGTCAATGGTTATATTTGTTTTTTAAAGTATGTACCTTGCTTGTTTTGCCAATTTTGTTCATCGCTAATTTGCTTATCACACGAAAACCTGGGTCCCTTTTATTTTGATATATTTCTGTGTATTATTCTGTGATGTGGAATCAGAGGTCTACTCATATGACTACTTTTATGGTATGTAGTTAATATTGCCTGTATGAAACAATAATCATTCCTTAACTAGGTACATGATCTTAATAGTAACAAATATAATAGCTACAAGATTCTGATTCATATACTGTGGAACTGTCCAAAACGAGACACTAACTCTTTATAGATGTGCGTGTACAGACAAATAGACAGACGAACTGACGAACGGTCAGACAATTTAAATCCAGTATACCACACATTTGCGTTGTTAATGGTTAATAAAAGTGAATAAACTTATATTTCACTATTCAAATGAAATAACAATTTAAATCTGAATTAGATTACTGTGTTACTCCTTGCATACATTTGCAGTTGATGAAGTTTAGTTGTGACGCGAAGGTGTACAAGAAGGAATGCGTATCGCATGTTTTATTAAAATGTGTAGCTGTTAAACACACCACGCCATACTTCATAATGTGTAAGTTTCGTTTCGTACAACAGTTCATTCCTTTCACCTTACGCTCAGTTCTAAAACGATTTTGTCTTAATTGCGTGTTTAAATATTACATGAAAAATCACACATAGCTGGTTAGTTGCTAGGGTGACTTTGAGAGAAGTGTGAGGTTAGGACGTCCGTAAACCGGTTTAAACCCCCAGTGGTGATTTTTGCTACTGACCGTGCCAAGGCGGTACTCTCTTTGTCACCCTTGATTTTGTTTGTCTTGTGTCGTTGTACATGTGTTTTTGTTCATGTGTGGACTGTCTATCTCTAGTCCATGTGTGTTTGTTGGTGTTTTCTGTGTTCATATCGTGTATGTGCGTGTGTTTGGGTGTGTAGTTTTTCAATTAAAATTAATACACTCTGGTAGATAGAGATTTAATATTATTTATACATGTTTTATTGACATTTTGCATAATGTTGCTACATTCAAACGACACGTGCTGATGCCCGTCTTTAATGCCTCAGCAATATGTAATGAAAGCATGTATAAATGTAAATATAAGATGGATCTATTGCATTCGACAAATTGACTATTGGTTAGAAATTATGTAATCTTAGTTCATGCTCTCGTTAAACCTGTCTGCTGGTATTGCTGTTCTGTAAATATGAATTTTGTTTACCACAGCTTGTTTAAAGGCAGTTAGACAGTTTAATGCATCTACTCAAATGTAGATTAGGAGCTTAATGCAATCAAACACATTTTAATATCATTTCATACCGAATATTAAACACGTATTAAGGTTTGAAATGAATCGCATTTCCAAATATATATAGACGCGTCTTAAGATTTCCCATGTTATAACATACTCCCATACATATCATATAAACACAATAAAGAATAGGAAATAAGGGAATATTGGGTAATGCTTTATTACATCTTTGTGAAATGCTGTTCTCTTCGATCTTTTCATCAGAGCCACTTTGTCCATTCCATTGGCAAAATGTTCAAACAAACGTCTAGTACTTATGACTAGCATAAATTATTTCCAGATAATTGTAATTGACTGTACAGATGTTAGTAAATACATTTTCCCAGCATACGTCCGATTCCAAGTGGAAGAAAACATGCAAGGTTTCTATCGTTTAGTCGACATAAAGTTATCGCGCATAAAGTCACTCTCTTTTCCCGGATATATTACTCCGTGCCCAAAAAGCTTAACATGTGTATTTATAAATAGACGAACCACTCCAATACAATACGTAAAGCAATATTTACATCGACTCTGCTTGAAAGTATGGTAATTGTTTGGGTTAAGTATACACAATAAATCCTGATACCACTTCTTTAACAATGGAATACCGGCAGTGTGTTGAGTCTTGCCTCTATTGTCGGTGAATCCCGAGACAACATACCCTATATGGTATGGAATATATTTAGGATCTGACGCATTTCATTTCTTAGTATATTTATAAATTGACTTGGTGTTAGCATTTGATATCGATCCATACAGTGTGTGAATTATTAAATACTCTCCAATACAAACACCAGAGTTCATTAGTATTACATATTTAGCCAACACTAAAATTTATTACAGTTATGCGAAAATATCTAACGCTTTTGGCTTCCGTAAGACTGTATGCAAACAATATTCTTACCAGCGCTTTACCTCCGTCATATTGGACAAACATTTGGAATTTCGCAATAGGTCATTATTCTAGTCAAAGAAATTGTTTACTGTCACATTACAGTAGATTTCCATTTGTACCTGCCCCCTAGAGAAGAGGTTAGAATTTTACTTGTCCTTTTTATTCATATTCTACCTGCCCCAGGCAAGCAGCCAATTAGTAAAACCTTAGATTTATTGACTGTCGCCCCAGGCGGAACATGTAGTCTATATTTACGAAGATAAACGAAGCTCTCGAAACAAATATGTTCAGTAACTAAACACTTTTATGTGTGACGATTTATTTCTTTTTAGAATCTAGATATGTGCCCATGAGATGGTTACTATGGCGAAGCCGTATGTATATATATTAGAGATAGATGCGTTTCACGTATAATGAAAAGCAGGGAAGATGTTATACGTATTTCCTTAAAACATACTAGAGCATTGGCAGCGATTTAAAATGGTTATGTGTATTACCCCTATCAATACAATTCGCACAATTCGATATGTTTATGCGTGTCCGTTCACTTAAATTGCGCTACTTGGGTAGTTGTGAGTTTTTGTGTCGCATCTGCTGCCTGCCTTTCATATTATTTTTATGCCCCCAAAGCTAGGCTTTGGCGGCATATAGTAATCGCACCGTGCGTGGGTGTGTGGGTGGGTGGGTGTGTGGGTGGGTGTGTGTACCTTATGTCCGGAGTATATTTCCTTTGTCACATCAGCTACGGATACCAAATTTGGTGTGTAAGTTCATCTTGGGATGGCGGAGTGTCGTGTACCATGTCACTGTGACCTTGACCTTGACCTTTGACCTTGATTTTGCAAAAGCTTGTCCGGAGCATATCTCCTATACCTTACCAGCTACCGATTCCAAATTTGGTGTGTGAGTTCATCTTGGGATGGCGGAGTGTCGCGTACCATTTTCATGTCACTGTGACCTTGACCTTGACCTTTGACCTCGATTTTACAAAAAGCTTATACCTTACCAGCTACAAAAAGCTTGTCCGGAGTATATCTCCTATACCTTACTAGCTACGGATTCCAAATTTGGTGTGCGAGTTCATCTTGGGATTGCGGTGTGTCACGTACGTCTTCAGTTCACTGTGACCTTTACCTTGACCTTTGACCTATTTTACAAAAAGCTTGTCTGGAGCATATCTCCTATACCTTACCAGCTACGGATTGAAAATTTGGTGTGTGAGATCATCTTGAGATGGCGGAGTGTCGCGTACCAATTTCAGGTCTCTGTGACCTTGACCTTGACCTTTGACCTCGATTTACAAAAAGCTTGTCTGGAGCATATCTCCTTACCAGCTACAGATTCCAAATTTGGTGCGTGAGTTTATCTTGGGATGGAGGAATGTCGCGTACCATTTTCATGTCACTGTGACCTTGACCTTGGACCTAGATTTTACAAAAAGCTTGTCCGGAGTATATCTCCTATACCTTAACAGCTACGGATTCAAAATTTGGTGTGATAGTTCATCTTCGGATGGCGGAATGTCACTGACCATTTTCAGGTCACTGTGACCTTGACCTTGACCTTTGACCGATTTTACAAAAAGCTTGTCCGGAGCATATCTCCTATACCTTACCAGCTACGGATTCCAAATTTGGTGTGTGAGATCATCTTGAGATGGCGGAGTGTCACGTTTAATTTTCAGGTCACTGTGACCTTGACCTTTGACCTCGATTTTACAAAAAGCTTGTCCGGAGCATATCTCCTTAACAGCTACGGATTCCAAATTTGGTTTGTGAGTTTATCTTGGGATGGAGGAGTGTTGTGTACCATTTTCAGGTCACTGTGACCTTGACCTTGACCTTTGACTTCGATTTTACGTAAATGGTTGTCCAGAGAATATCTCCTATACCTAACCAGCTACGGATTCCAAATTTGGTGTGTGAGTTGATCTTGGGATGGCGGAGAGTTGTGTACCATTTTCAGATTACTGACCGTGACCTTGACCTTTGACCTCATTTTTACAGTCCGGAGCATATCTCCTATACCCTACCTGATACAGAAAGCTTGTCCAGAGCATATCTCCTATACCTTACCAGCTACGGATTCCAAATTTGGTGTGTGAGTTAATCTTGGAATGGCGGAGTGTCGCGTACCATTTTCAGGTCAATGTGCCCTTGACCTTTTACCTTGATTTTACTAAAAGCTTGTCCTGAGCATATCTCCTATACCTTATCGGTTACGGATTCCAAATTTGTAATTTGTAATTTGTAAGTATTGGACAGGTATGCTTAGGCAAACAGTATATACCCAAATCAAACTACAGGGTCAACACTGTTTGCTACTACATTAGCATGAATCAGACATTATAAAAAGCTCTAAATACTATTCGTACATGGGTAGGCCATGCTGTTCAAATACTTGCAGTGTCAGAACTTTCAGATGAATTAGAGCATTATAACAATATAGACCCATATCAGACAGAACAATGAAACTTGACCCTGTGTCTTTTTTTCAAAACGTTAAGAATTTACCCAGGATCTGTTGTTAACGTTGACAATCAACCCAGGGTCCTTTTTAACGTTTAGAATGTCCTAGGGTCCTTTTTAACTAAGTGTCGATCCCTGGCTCTTTTCTTAGCTATCATAATCGTCAAAGGTTCTGTTTTTAATGTTAAGAACTGACTCCTGTGTCATTTTTAACAGCATCAAAATTTCATGTTACACCTGCATTACGTTGTATTGTTTTTCTTCCAAAATGCATTTCGGTGTCAAACACTTTGGGGGTATTTGTCACCCGTGACGACTCTCTTGTTTGTATTTCAGGTTTGATACCATATACGAGTATGATTGGACGGACGTATGTCAAAAGCGATTTTGATTCCTGGACGAAACACTGTGTGTGTTTGTGCCTGCCTTTCATATTCTATTTTGAATTTCAGACTTAATTTCATATATGATTTGAAGGACGTATGTCAAAAGCGTTTTTGATTCCTGGACGAAACCCTTAGGGAACGGTCAGTGACAAGTGTCATTGGAGGAGTGGGTTAAACCGGTTTATGGGCACCCAACCTCAAACTTATGCCATCCCCACTCTAAAAGACATTCCGTCACATATATGTCGTCTATGCAGTTGCTACCGTTAAAACATCTCACAACCTGCTGGCACGACTTAAAGCATACTGTTAAGGAATTATTCCTCAACATAATCCTCATATCATTAAAGTGTTGCCGTCATAGGAGTGATTGTTTTTTAATAAGTTTAAACAATTCCATTAGAAACTACTGGTCCTAAGTTAAATCAATTTAACAGAATAGTTAATTTGATGATCGTCTGTGAAAGTCCCTGAAACAATTCCAATATAGTTCAAATATATTTGTCATAGGCGGGGTAAACATTTCTTCAGATGACTACATAGGTAAAGGTTCAAGGCTTCTTCTTAGAAGCTACATTTTCGATTTCAGAAATAAAACATCTTCTGAGAATCTACTGTAGCCGGGTAGAGGTTGTAGTGAAACAGTTGATAGGATTTAGAATGTGTGGCTTGGTGGCTCTGTCGGTAAGGCCAAAGGCCTTGGGTTCGGGTCCCAGTCGAGTTATTTTTTCCCCATATTACATTTGGCGCCCAACGTAAATAACCCATAGGGTGATGTATATGGAAAACATTTGTAATAATAAGAAACGCGTTAGGTATTCTTTGAGTAAGAATTCAGGACGAATTCTTGTGTAGAGGAGTGTTGATATGCTTTAGACTGTGTGGTTTGGTGGCTCAGTCGGTAGAATGTTGGAATGGTAAGCCAAAGGCCCTGAATTCGGGGCCCAGTCGAGGTTTTTCATATGTTTCACCATGTTACACTACTGTCTTGGGATTGATCATCTACACCACCATTTCTACGCTCAATTTCATAAATGGAACGTTTGCTCCTATGGAGCAAATGCTCTATTTATCACAGTGGTTTCGAAAAGTGACTTTTACAGAGGGGTCAAAATGCAACAAAATGAAGGAATGGGTTAAGCAGAGATCAAAGCTGAGAATACATGTTATGAACTTGAACACAGAGTAATGTAAGCAATTTTGCTTAATGTTTCTTCTAGTCAGTGATTGGGCATTGTTTCATCCGAGACAACGCAGGCATTTTAATGACCGTATTTCTAAACTATCCATTGAGATACAGGGGTATATTCTGACGCAAATGTAATGTTCTGGGATTGCATTGCGTGATAGTGAAATGGAATATTACCGAAATTGAATATATAGAAATAGATGTATGTATTTCAATTACTTCGAGACACAGCTTACTGTCTTTTATTCCCGTGTATGTTTCACAATCGATCAATGTTATCAAGCTTTTACATTTGTGTTCGAAACCGGTAACATTATGCTCTATGCAGATATTTCTCAAAGTAGATCAGGAAAGGTTTTGATACTCGTCAAAGAGGTTGTACACATTATAAAGCTTTAGCGTATGAATAAATATATCGTGAATGCATGATTGATCTCGCTAGTAATTTATCCCTCGATGATTGTGCGTGCGTGCGCGTGCGTGTGTGTGTGAGAGAGAGAGAGAGAGAGAAAGAGGGAGAGAGAGATAGATACTCAGTAGTTCAGTACCATAAAACCAAACACACCCAAATCAGTGTCGCAGTGCACTAACATCCAACACATCCAATTCATCGTCGCATTGCCTTAGTCAAAACATTCCATTAGTCTATTATACGATTTTTCTGTATGGCGTTTTATGATGTTATACATTTTCTTACTATTGTGTAAGTTATAACGTGCTATATTGTTTTGTGTTTGCGATGATGAGCAGGCAATGGATAATTCTATGAAGGCTTGGTGTGCGTTCGTGCGTGAGTATGAACTTCCATCTTTCATATTATTTGAACCATTTACTGTGTAATTCTGACATTGCTCATGACAATAATAATAAAACACACACCGTTTCTTGTCTTCTAGAATTATTACCGACTTATGACCGTTGGATCTTACATGGGCAAATGGTCGAATAAGCACATATAGATCTAAACACCTTACGCATCCTCTGATTCCTAATATACGATTGTTTTAGACACCGTACTGACATAAAAAGAGACATAATCTCCTCATATAGCATGTGTTGTGTACAATTTTAAACTTATGAAAAGTATAATATCAACTATCAAAATGGTATTGTTAAAAATATGAAAATTGTATATAATTATGTATACTAACCATGATTAATAAGCTACTAACAAGACACTTTTTGTAAGGTATGATGGGAGGGGGTGGTCCTCTCCGACCCTCTCATACCTATAACGGGGAGAATAAACGAGCACTCAGTTTGGTGTCTCAAAAAAACCCATATATATACGATGGTTATCAATGTATCCATAGGCAAACTATTCCATTGTTAATATGTCTGAATGTAGCTTGAGCATTTTCTAGTCAGAACCCTATTGGACGAGCTGAGTTGATTCTTTATATCTCAAGTTAGAAATAATTACATCATGAATTACCATGGCTTTTAATTATCAAACCGTTTGTAGTGGAACTATAAACAGGGGATTTAAGTGTCAAAATGCGTACATGTGGAGTAAGGTTTAATATAGATACTTTTTCTTTGGCACAGTGTGATATAAGTTAAATCGTTAACTGGTGCATTCAATGTCAATATGATGTCGTTACTATTCTCTAACAGTGATATGATATTATGAGAGTCATGCCAGATCAACAGATGAATGTGCGTATTCAAATACTAAAATCGTCATTTTTACATCAAAACCTATGTTGTGACCACTCTTTAGAATGGTCTCAAAGAGACGGTTCTCTAGAGTAGTCACAATTTACGCACCTTATCTGGACCTCTGTCAAACACGATTTTGTATCATATTCCTAGATGTTCTAGTGTATTAAATGTATCAAATAGCGCCACAAATGAAACCCAGTCCAATCCGATGTACAGTAACTTTATGTTATTTATTTGTTTGAAATATGTTAAAAGCTTGATGTTGTTCGAATAATTGTACAGGTGAGAATGTAGCTAATTTTAGTCCTTGACAATATGTATATACACCGTCTTCAACCACACACCAATACCTTATAGATAGGCCAAGTTTATTTCCAAGTGTTTTCATAGACGACTTAACATTATGTGAGATACGATTTGATCTTCAGGCGTAATATGTCTACATATGCAAAGTATTATTAAAGTATGATATATGGATGAAACATCCATGCTAGTACATCGAAATTATTTAAAAATATTGTGAGCATCAAATGGTGTGTAAATATTAATTGGACCTGTGCCGCCACAGTCTGGGCTGCTGGTAAATATAAATGAGCTGTCTGCAATAATCTTTATAACTTAATTTATTCCGTGATTTGTCTCCCGTCTATTTGTACGATATAGATTTTTCTCCTTAGAATATGTTTGCACGATGGCTGAAATTCAATTCGTCTTTTAATCAATAATATTGTGTCAATATTACCTATATCAGCACCATATATTCCATATCTGTAAATTATCCACAAATAGAGGTCTTATAATTGGTCTGTAAGACAGGCGGGAGCTTAATGCAGGACACACATTATGGAGAAAGCTCCTATATCCCCGCATTAAGCAACCACCTGTTTTTACACTTATATGTGCAATAAATGAATGGCCGCTTAGGATAAGTTCTACTGTATTGTAATTATCCTCATGGTTCAGTTTTACGTGATCAGAAAATCAAACAATAATCCAATGAAACTGGCTGTGTGCGTGTCATACCCTTTCTAATAGCTTCTATATATATAAAGAAATCTGTCAGCGACCGAAATCCTGCACATAATACTGATCACAGTCCCGTTCTCCCATGACAAAATTCTAACAACTGACAGAGTCCAGTTATTTGTTCATAATTATTTGCTTCAAAGACTGTGTATATGTAGTCTATTTGTTGACATTTCAGTACATAGTGCATGGAAGTCCTAAAATAACGCTGTCAGACAACAGCCTATGCAGAATTCCAATAGGAATATTCATTGTTATACGCCCGTTTGAAAAAAACGGGACGTATTATGGAATGGCACTGTCTGTCCGTCTGTCCGTCTGTAACATCTCTATCTCAAGTTCCACTTGGTGGATCCTTCCCAAATTTAACTTAGAATTTTTGGTTAAGGCTTTGTTAAAGTCCATTTATTTACATAACCCTTTGAGATAAAGCTTTTAACCTCGGAACACTTGTTCACCATCACAATCCTTACCTGTAGGCAAGAGTACATAACTATGTCCAACATTTTGACAGGATTATGCCCCCTTTTAACTTAGAACTTTTGGTTAAGGTTTTGGTTAAAGTCCACTTATTTACATAACCCTTTTAGATTAAGCTTTTAAACTTGGAACACTTATTCACCATCACAAGCTTCACCTGTAGGCAAGATTACATAACTCTGTATAACATTTTGACATAACTATGACGCTTTTTAGTTTGGAAATTTTGGTTAAGGTTTTGGTTAAAGTCCACTTATTTACATAATCCTTTCAGATAAAGCTTTTAAACTTGAAACATTTGTTCACCATCACAAGCTTTACCTGTAGGCAAGAGTACATAACTCTGTCTAACATTTTGACATAATTTGACGCTTTTTAGCTTGGAATTTTTGGTTAAGGTTTTGGTTAAAGTCCACTTATTTACATAATCCTTTCAGATAAAGCTTTTAAACTTGAAACATTTGTTCACCATCAGAAGCTTCATCTTCATCTCAAGCATTTAGACACAATTATGGCACTTTTTAATTTATAAATTTTGGTTTAGGTTTTTTGTTAAAGTATGCCTATTTACAACCTTGAAACTTGGTTGCAAAATTGGACTTTAGCAAATACGTTAACCCCAGTTTATGTTGAACAAAACATCGACGGGCGTATATTGTGCCCACTGGCACTCTTGTTTCTTAATAGTAAAAGAAACAATTGGAAGATGATTTGAAAGTGTCATTCTACTCTCCTAAATTGAATGATGCTTATTTGTATGCTTTTTTGTATCAAAATTGAAGCGACAAACACGAAACGTGTTGTCAGTTAATTGTTGAGAAAAACATAAAAACAGTGCATGAATGGACCAAATATTTGTTATATTTCAAATAATGTAAATCGAATTATATGGCACATACCTACAAAATTAACTCTATTTGGCAACGGGGAATAGTAAGTTTTTTCTTAAAATTGTTTTATCCTATTCGCGTGAGGTATTTATATTCTATTAAGGGGGACATTGGAAATGAATGTTTAGTAAAGCGATATATTAACCCTTTGCCTGATTAATGCGACCTAGCTGTCACTTGCAAACAGCTTGGATGTAGCTGACACACCATGCTTCTCAGCGCCTAATCAAAATCCGAACTGTTTGACACTGGGTCAGTAGTTTCTTAATAGCTTGAAAGAATTAAAACTAAACGAAGCTTGTAACAGATCGTCGATTCAGCAGACATCATTTTATAGCTGACCTGCAGATTGCGGCTACTCGGCATGCTACATGTTGATAAAAAGCGGAATTATAATCACAGTTTACTATCAAAACGCTGCTTTGCACTAGCAAGTACAGTAAAACTCCTCTATTGCGACCACCAAAAAGGGGCATGATTAACAGAGGCAAAGGCAGGTGGTAGCACAATGCAAGACAAAAGTTCTCCTATAGGATCTTTCTGCATAACTTTCGTCCAGCATTAAGCAACCACCTGATTATGAAGACAGCCATGTTTGTTCATTAAGTGGTCGCATAAGATGGGGTTTACTGCACCAGTTATATCATGGAGAATTTCAATCAAATGTTTATTAAAGCATATGATATATATGCCGAGTAATTGAGCTACAAATAATTGGATAAGATCGTATTTATGGTCATAAACAATAAAATTACTACTCGCCCAGCCGTCTGAAATCACCTTTACAGAGTCAAACATATGGAGTACATGACCCCCCCCCCTCACTGCTGTAACAAACACAGCAACCCCCAGTTGGTCTGCCGACACGCAATTCTAAGAAATATTTTGACTGTCATAGCCGAAATTACATTAGTTGATTATTTGTTTCCTTTGATGTATATCAAAGCCACAAAGCAATTCTATATACAGTTAAGCCTCTCTATAACGGCCACTAAATTGTGTTAATTAGTTGGTATTTAGGGCAGGTGGCTGCTTAATGCAAGACGAAAGTAAAACAGAACGATCATATAGGAGCATTTTGTTTTACTTTCACCTTGCTTTAAGCAGCCACCTGCCTTTAACACAAAATACCTGATGTAATTTAGTGGCCGTTATAGAGAGATTTTACTGTAACTTATTTATTTTATTATTTTGGTTTGTGCTTAAAACATAGTAGCTGTCTTTGAAGTCTCCCTAAACAGATAAACGAAAACATTTCAATTTAAATTTGTTATTTTGCAGACGTTTCTCTCGTGAATTTTGAAAATAGGAGATCCTTCGAAATCAAAGGCAGCAATACGAAATGAGAACACTGTAGTTTTGAGTTATTAAAAGTACAACACTACTCAATCCCAATAGCACCAGTTTAGTAAGCCATTTACTCCGTAAATACGCCTTTCTATGCCTTTGCAAACAGAGTATACCCATATTAGACGGCTCCTATAGAAAATGTCTGCTCTGTTTGCTTATGATATAATTATATGTCTAATTCTACAGTTTTTGTCCTAGCAAAAATGGCCCTGTGGTCATATGCTATTACAAGATTAATCTAAATGATGTCATAATTTCCTACATGAATATTCACGGAGTAAACTATGTAAACGGTGTATTTAAATTGTCCCACTGGGGTTAGCTTATCAAGCATTCTGTGTAGACGTGGTGTTACTCATTCGATAGTTTGCAGATATTTCGGTACATAATTGGGAAAGAATACACTTGCTTACTAAACCATAGCTTACCAATTAATACACATGTATAGAAATATTAAATTACACACTATGAATTTGGAAAGCAAAAGTATGTATCAATTGAGTCATATATTAAGGTGTCCCAAGTGTTACAAAGCATTTATTTACTGCATTGTAATATATTTTCCCAGCGTTCGCATAAATAGTTGATGGAAATTCAAAATGGCCATGCTTCAATTTACTGCAGACAACACTCCAGATTTACACTCCAGAAATATGCAGGTCATTTGCCGTCCAGCACTGTGTGTTCCAACTTCTTTCTGCACTCTTAGCAATTAACTCTTACAATGCCAGAATTGTCGTCTGCTAGACATATTTTCGTCTGCTTCAACTTTTAGAATGGACGTTTGTTCAATGTCTTTATAAAAAGATAAACAGTGTGTCAAAAAGTTTGGATCCTAATGAGAGGCCGCGTTACTCGCCGTCTCATCTGGATCCAAACTGTTTTGCATATGCTATTATATACCCGTTCATGGTACTGACGGGGTTAATGTCTGTAAATATTGTCGTCTGCTGCATTTATTTCCTACCATATCTATTCAAAAGTAAATGTCAGAGTGAAAAACAGCTTGGACCCTGATGAGGTGCTAAGTTACTCAGCGTCTCATCTGGATCCAGAATGTTTGCAAAGGTTGTCATACATGCTAAGAACCATAGCAAAAGCAGCTCGAACAAAACTCGTATCTGTTTAGAGTACCAGTTGCTTATATTTCAGAAGTCAGTTTATTGTCTTTGGTCAGAACTTTGTATGTCCTTGCATAATCAAAATCTGTTTTATCTCCTACCCTGCTTAAACAGGCTTTACGCAGCCATTTTACGCTTGCGTAAAACCTCGCTTGTTGACTCATGACATAGGTCTACGATTCACCGTGCGTAAAAAAACAATACGAATGATCAATATGTGCGAGGGTTATTTTTTCATAGAGGATTTCAGCTGTTATTCTAGTATTGTTTTAAATATTCAAATTGTATTTCAAAATAAAGCCCTTCAAAAAATGCAATATCTGCCTTCACGTACACTTTGCTTCGATCTATCCCGAAAAGCTGCATTGTACTCGTCGTTAGGTCTTTCAAGACACTGGTAGACCGCATGTTCTACACTGCAGCGGGAGAAGAGGCGGCGTTCTGCAATCATTTACTTTAGTCGTGGGATGTATGGAGGATGTTTTAAAACATCAAACCTAAATCCTTTCACAAATTCATATACAGTGGCGGATTTATGTTTTGATGTGTTATCATGCAATAACGCGATGCACGTGCATGTACTTCGCTTTTGATAGCAATTAACGATTTAGGTCAGAACGATTTCTCTGTAAAACATCACAGTCACAGAACTGGGATTTGGATCAAAATAAAAATCGTACATAACATCTGAGTAGAGCTTACTTCGAAGGTTTTACTTTCTTGATTCAAAATGGTATATTCAGGTTTCTTTTAAACGACGTAGATCACAATTATCATACTTTTAGATTATTTGTGATGCCAGCACAACCACAGTTTGTTTCTACTAATAAGTGAGCAAATGGGAGAAGGGGGTGTCAGCGGAAGCAGAACTTCCGAAGCCAAAGTGGTTCACGTAATATCTTAAAACTACTGGATAAATAAATACCAATTATGTCTGTTATATCTTGCACGACTGCATATCGCGCGTATTTATCATTTAATGAGTCAACATTCATTTTCTCCACCCACCCTATGTTCATTTCCACTGTCTTCTAGCCTTCTCTGACACGATGCATCCATTTCAAAACTGTTTAATACTCTAAAGCATCCTTTCAAAAAACTTTCTGCAAATCGGTATGGATTCCTGGCGACGGACACCCGAGCAGTGTTCGAATTTTACAATACACCATCTGCCTCCGTATGGCAAGCTAAACATATTTTAGTGTACAATACCATGATTGTGTTGTAAAACACATCTCGGCAAGGCGAAATAATGGGGAGAATGTTTCAACTAGCTCTTTGTTATAAATCGTGTAATGTCACCAACGCGTAAAAAGTGCATTATTCTACGAAATCAAAAATGGCCATCCTATGATTTTAATTGCTGGTATGAAGTTATATTGTTGCAGTGGATGTGCCTATTGCCATCCTATGGCTCCGATGGCTGGTAAAAAGTTAAATTGTTGCAGTGGATGTGACTGTCAGGCAATACACATAATGATCTGTCATCCAATCTATGATCCAAAGTATGAAAACATTTTCTCATCCAACGTCTCGTGTCATATATCACGTGACATGGTGTAATCAACTTCTGACCCGTTCGTGAATGTCTGTTTAAGTTAAAATGATGCCAAATGAACATTTTAACAGTTTAACTGCATTTCTTCACAAATGGTGAGTTATTGCGACTGCTCATATGCGCTCATGTGCCATATTTTTGTCACATCATAAACATTTTAATAGTTATGATAACGGATACTCACTGGACCATTCATATCATATAAAATTATATAAAAGTTGGAATAACATTTTCAAACAAGAAAACCAATATTTGATTCCGTTTGTCATGACAACCAGACTTATATCCGGATTCAATTGTGGGGTATGTTATGGCAGAGCATCATCCAATGAGTATTTGTGTATTTAAAAACAGAATGTCCTTTGAATACAAGGCTGACGGCGAATGGGCAACGAACGGAATCATATATCAGGATGAACTATCTAACATTAGAATGAATATAGATGTACATGTATTGTACTTTTGTAAGAAAAAAATCCTTCGACATGAACTGGTCACTTAGTTGATTATAATTAATAAAATCGTTAATAAAAAGCAATAAGAACAGACCTCATGGATTTGTTCCTATAACGTTCTTTTACTCAGAAACATAAACTACTGCTCGAACTTCAACACTACAGTAAAACCCCGCTAAGGCGATCACCTAAAAGATGTATAATTTTGGGTGCTAAATGCAAGCGGTAGCTTAATGCAGGACAAAAGCTATGCAGAGAGCTCCTAGATGAGCTATCTGCATTACTTTTGTCCTGCATTAAGGAATCACCTGCTTATAAAGACACCCATGTTTATTCATTAATGGTCTCATTAGAGTGTGTTTACTGTATTTTGATGTACTATTCCTTTTGTCATTCGATTCCGTAATTATCCAGGTAATCATCAAACTCGGATCGAACACATTACTTAATACATTGGCACTCAATGCCTTTCTTTTACCTATCCGCAATCGAGGATTGAGTTTATATCAGACAGTTTACGGTAACTGTTTATTCTATACCTGGAATCGAAAGATGTTTCAATGTTTCAATTGATAAAGCAAAAGTTTAAAACACAATTTATTACCTTGAAAATTACACTGTAAACTATAAAATCAGTACAACTTGCGTATATATAATTCTTGGTGACAGACTACCTAGGTTATACGTTTCAGTCGAAACGTAACGGGTTTCATCGAATAACAACTATGGAGTGTATTCTGGCGTTGCTGTGTAATAAAAGTATTCCGATGAAGATTCGACATTGTAACAATTTCAGTAACAATGGCAAAATAAAAGATTCACATGTGTCAAAATTATATTGTTAGTTTATTGTTTATATCGGTGTTTTGCGTCGCTTTAACAGTATTTTAGTCATATCGTGACGTCCGGCTCTAGTTACAGGTGGGGAAGATCCCGGTGTTTTCTGTGTGTGGAACCATTGCATTGTTCCGTGCATAGACGATTACTCGGGTAGACCCATCCACCCACCGCGTGCCAGGTGGAAGGCTGTCTGACATATTGTTTGGAATATTCTACCATCGCTTTGTTGTATGGTTCGATTTTCATTTGACACATTTAAAACATTCCTCAGTGTTTAAACAAATTGTCTAAAGCAAACACCTTAATTGCACAGCATTGTATGGTTCGAGTTATATTTGACAATTGTGAATTCTGTTCTGTTTTCAGGGCTGAGGGACTGTATGTTATTACATTAAAACATTCCTCAGGGTTTAAACAAATTGTCTAAAGCAAATACCTTAATTGCACAACTCTGATAAATTACTGTCTGGCTTGAATCGGCAGATCTTAAGACAGTCAATGAATATAAAACAGCCACTTTGCCTTATTCCTATCCAGCATGCGAAGGGAACAAATTAGATTGGAACACTGATGGGAAAGGACAATACGAAACTGGTTTCAGACAGATGGAGATGCAAATGGATCTATTATATCAAACATTTACATATCCATCAGTGTACAGTATTTCAAAGATATAAGATATGTTTGGAAATACGACTGATGATTCAATGATTACAAATTGCTGTTTTATATTTGAGGCAGTTGCATCACAAGCTGTAATGCACATCGTTCCTCGGAAATGATCGGCGGTAACAAATCTCAGCATTTTGTGTGATAATTAACGTTTGTTTCTGTAATGCGTAAGGTTTAATTATCAAACAAAACACCTAAAACATTTAATACGCAAATTAAGCAAATCGTTTAAACATTTGCCTCATAAATATCCATGCAAGAAACAAGTACAACATCAATATCAATGTCATATGAACACAGGAACTTTCGGCATGGCATAACATGTAGCATCAGATCTATATTATTCCATAGGAAACAGACCAGACCTTGATCAGACGACTTCTACAAGAGCTTCTGCTCTGAGTCTACTCTGTCTGTTTGCGTTTATGTGAAGTAAAGGGCTAATGAATGACGCATAAGTAGGGACATTTAGTAAGGGTACACATGCATCTTAAAATCATCTCTTATCACAAACGAACTACACCCTATGCAGTGTAAATTAAAATGTAGTAAAGTCAAGCAGGAAAAGCCACACACAAAACGCAACCATCACCAAAACACCGACAGAAAAGCAATTTATATAGCAATTTATACACACACATACAGTAGAAAGTCACATACAATACGCAATCACCACCAACACATCGATAGACAGCATTTTCACACACACAACCAAACACACGCAAACATACGAGAAGAACACAGAAAACACCAACAAATACACAAGCACCAGAGACAAACATGAACGAAACACAAGCACAGATACAAGACAAACAAAAGTAAGGACGACAAAGAGAGAACCGCCTTGGCAAGGTCAGTAGCAAAATCACCACTGGGTGTTTAAACCGGTCTACAGACGTCCTAACCTCACACTTATCTTAAAGTCACCCTAGCTTAACAAACATTGTAAATAAATGTATCCCCGCCGGATTCCCCACCACATAGACGATAGTAATCACAGTGCAAAATGTAAAACATAGCATAACAACTGCGAAAGTCCATTAAATATGTACTCAATGACTTTGCTGAAGACAGAGCAACTGCAGGGAAGCCGTTAAGGGCACGACAGAGAAAAGGTAATACATGGGTCTGGTAAGCTCATCCCATTTTTGGGTTTAAGAGTATACCATCATAGAGTTCTAGCCTCGCCCTGCCATCGTGCAAGCATAGAGGAAAGCGTAGTGACCGACTGTAAAGGGGTCGATAACCAATCATGCAGTGTGTTGCAGTATAATAGGGTCATAACCTTTATTCCTAAAAGTTTTAGTGCGTTTAATAAACAAATCGTGAAAATGGATATGACACCGAATTGTCCTAAGTTTGTAGATAACATCACCATAGAACTCTGGATGAGAAATACCTTGTTGCAGTAACGTCCGTAAAGTGCAGTTATATTTACTAATGAGGGGTAAATTTCGATAATAGAATTTTGAAAAAGCTTTCCGAATTTTATGATATCTGTAGCCTTGCTTAAGAAGTTTATCAGAAGTTTATAACTAAATTACGACTATTAAAATCTTCTAGCAAAGAACAGGCTCGGGCAAAGCGAACAAGTTTAGAAATGTAAAACCCCATAAGATGTAGACCGAGGAACATCTCCATCTAGAGAAGGATAATTAACAATTTTGAAATCGAAATCTTCCCTTTTATCGTATATTTATTTTATCGAAACTTTATCATTAGTGATGGAAGGATTCAAATCTAAAAAGGAAGCCCGAATGTCAGATCGGTTCGCTTTGTTTAAAGTAAGTTATTTTAGGTAAATAGAAGAAACTATATTTTCAAAATAAGGATTATCCAAATTCAAAATATCGTCTAAATACCTAGACGTTTTATTAAAAGCACTAATAATGTCAGATTGTGTCTCAGGTTTTAAAACTAAGCATGCAATCCCTCTCATAGCAATATAAAAACAAATCTGCAACAAGAGGGGCACAATTTGTTCCCGTAGGTATAAGCAATAAACATGAAGTTATTGGATTATGGTTCTGACACCATCTGTTTCCCCACTGATATAGTTATAAAAACGTTGGTAATTGACTGCGGAGCACGAGTTCAATAATATTTTTTCTACTCGTTACGGTAATTGTTTCAACCGTCATTATTTTAACACGTTTAAAATATTCCGGATCAAATTTCCTATTTGTTTTTCGTTGGATTACTATGAGAATGTCAAACTTCGCAAATAACTGTTTGTAAAGAATGCAAATTGTATAAGAGTCCACTGCTTCTAGGAACCTATCACATGCAAAATGCAAACATGCCTTAATAATTCGGATTGACAAACGTGGGCCAATAGTACACCCACATATTGTATGGGCAGTTTGTCCAGCCAGGGCCTCTACACGATTTGTAAATCATAGGTAAATATGGAAAATAGTCAAACAGGGAGAGATACACACGAAATGACACCGCACCAAACACCATCAAACAAGAAACGGTAAAGCCACAAGACAAAACATAACAGGGCGCATATAAAGACGAAAAACATTAAACATTAAGAATATTAAACAACAAAATTGACCGTAGGCTGAAAGCAGGAGTGTAACAAATCGGCTCACCCAGCTTTACAAACTAGTAGAGAGGACAGATCGGTGTCCGAATACTTGAGTAATTAGGATATGCATGTATACGTTAGTAAATGTTTCCCATAGTAAATGTTTCCCATAGTTGTTTTGTCATAAAATCTATTCATTTGTACAATTATGTCCGTCACAAAATACATGCAGTACAAACTATGTCTACAAGTGAAGGAAGTAATGCATCAGCTCTCCTTGAGGTTCTTGTACAGGATCATCATAGTAGAAACTGAGTTGGAGGAATTTCTAAATAAATCAGATACGTCACGATACATGCAATGTTAGGTTGATATTTGCTATCAGAATAATGTGACTGTCAATATCAAACCTTACTAATTTACTATAGACACAACGAGACATTCCCTTGCGTGTGAACTGTCTGTACTCACAGCATTTTCGTACAATACCTAGGATAGCAGACTTCAAAATGGACAACACGATATATCCTCCTGCTGTCAGAATGAAATGAAGTCATTAACTCTTCGTAATCCTTGTTTAGAACATTTGTTTTGTATGCAGATATCATTTTTGTTTGATCCACGTTTTCCTCTTGAATATCCCGTCTGAGATTGTACAAGTGTGTAATACATACAATTTAAAGCTGTGTTTACAACTTACCAGACTTACAGTATACTTATGTTGTATGTATGCACTAGTACAAAATTGTATTACTCCGCCAACGAATTTACAGACTTGTCTAAACCAAATGCCTTAATTATAAGACTGTGATATATTACTGTCTAAATTTAGTCGGCATGATTCGTGACCATGTATGTAGAACTACGAATTTTTATCTAATCAACCATTACAAGTTTTTCAAGAAAATAACAATACTTAATACTGTATTTGCAATGCAGCATATTGCGAAAAAGCAGGTAGGTAGGTATCTCAAGCGTATAGTAAGATAATCAAAGCAGTAATTGCATACTTTATCTCACAGCATTATATTGAAATATTTAGATCTAAAAATATTAAATTATATAATGCCTGAGTTACATTGCATGAAGTCAAAAGCGTTGCATGTCTTAAGCTGTACATTATCTCATATAAACTCATTTGGAAGTACAATAACCTGTACTTACTGTGTTACATGTATATACATGATCTTACTTCTATTGTTACACACATGTCTACAGCACGGCACTTATTGATTATTTGACACGTGGTGCACAAATAAAATAATATAATTATCTGATACTGTTCTTCACCAATGTAAAAATTGTCTTCAAATAATATTTAATATAATAAAATTTGATATACAATAATGACACATTTCATACACTTTTTAATATCATTTCATACCGAATATTAAACACGTATTAAGGGTTGAAATATATCGTGTTTACAAATATAAATATATAGACACGTCTTAAGATTTCCCATGTTCTAACATACTCCAAGACATATCATATAAACACATTAAAGAATATAAAATAAAGGAATATTGGGTAATGCTCTATCACATCTTTGTGAAATGCTGTTCTCTTCGATCTTTTCATCAGAGACACATTTTTCAATTTCATTTGCAAAAGGTTCGAACAAACGTCTAGTACTTGTAACCAGCATAAAGTCTTACCAAATAGTTGTAATGTATATGTTAGTAAAATACATTTTCCCAGCATATGTCCGATTCCAGGTGGAGGAAAACATGCAATGTTTATCGTTTAGTCGACATAAAGTTATCGCGCATAAAGACACTCACTTTTCCCGGATATATTACTCCGTGCCCAAAAAGCTTTACATGTGTGTTTATAAATAGACGAACCACTCCAATATAATACGTAAAGCAATATTTACATCGACTCTGCTTAGAAGTATGGTAAATTTTAGGTTGAGTATACAAAACAATTCCTGATACCACTTGTTTAACAATGGAAGGTCGGTGGTGTGTTGAATATTGCCTCTATTGTCAATGCATCCCCAGATAACATATAGTATGGAATCTATTCAGGATTTGACGCATTTCGTTTGTTAGTTTATTTATAAATTGACTTGTTGTTAACAGTTAATATCGATCAATACAACGTGTGAATTATTAAATACTCTCCAATACAAGCAACAGAGTTCATAAGTATTACATATTTAGCCAACACTAAAATTTATTATACTTATGCGAAAATATCTAACGTTTTTGGCTTCCGTAAGATTGTATGCAAACAACAGTCCTACAAGCGCTTTACCTCCCTTATATTGGACAAACATTTGAAATTTTGCAATAGGTCATTATGCTAGTCAACAAATTGTTTACTGTCACATTACAGTAGATTTCCATTTGTACCTGACCCCTAGAGGAGTAGTTTGAATTGTACTTGTCCTTTTTCAAATTCTACCTGTCCCGGACAAGCAGCCAATTAGTAAAACCTTGGATTTACTGACTGTCGCCCCAGATGGAACGTGTAGTCTATACTTACGAAGATAAACGAAGCTCTCGTAACAAATATGTTCAGTAACTAAACACTTTCATGTGTGACGGTTTATTTCTTTTTAAAACAAATGTGCCCATGAAATAATTACTATGGCAAAGCCGTATGTATACATATTACATGAATTTGTTTCGTTGAAAATGAAATTCATGGACGATGTTCTACTTATTTCCTTAAAACATACTAAAGCATTGGCAGCGATTTGAAATTGTTGTTTGTATTACCCCTATCAATACAATTCGATATGTTTGTGCGTATTCGTTCACTTAAATTGCGCTTCTTAGGTAGTT
The DNA here is from genome assembly GCA_963576725.1 of Azorinus chamasolen. Classification (NCBI taxonomy): domain Eukaryota; kingdom Metazoa; phylum Mollusca; class Bivalvia; order Cardiida; family Solecurtidae; genus Azorinus; species Azorinus chamasolen. The sequence continues at coordinate 40,517,997 of OY755235.1, forward strand.
GTGAGTTTTTGTGTCGCATCTGCTGCCTGCCTTTCATACTATTTTTATGTATTTCAGACTTGATACCATATATGATTGGAAGGACTTATGTCAAAAGTGATTTTGATTCCTGGACGAAACCGTTAGGGAACGGTTAGTGACATGTGTCATTGGAGGGGTGGGTTAAACCGGTTTAGGGGCACCCAACCTCACATTTATGCCATCCCCACTCTTAAAGACCTTCCTTCACATATATGTCGCCTATGCAGTTGCCACAGTTAAAACACCTCACAACCTGCTGGCACGACATAAAACCTACTGTTAAGGAATTATTCCTCGACATAATCCTCATATCATTAAATTGTTGCCGTCATGGGAGTGATTGGTTTTTAATAAGTGGCTATATTATTAAAGTTTACACAATTACATTAGAAACTACTGGTCCTAAGTTAAATCAATTTAACAGATCTGTTCACTTGATGATCGTCTGTGAAATTCCCTGAATCAATTCCAATGTATTCCAAATATATTTGTCATAGGCGGGGACAACTTTTCCTCAGAAGACTGCATAGGTAAACGTTCAAAGCTTCTTCTTAGAAGCTACATTTTGGTTTTCAGAAATAAAACATCATATTTATGTTGAGGCAACTGAGCAACCATCAATATTAACTTTTAAGTATCCATATGTATCGATTAGCGGTAGTCTTGCTGGTAAACAGGCGCACTGATATGTTCATGATAGCCTTAGACCGAGACAGAAATATAGCTTAGAAAAACAGATCCTCTTAATATAGCAATAAAATACACTCGTAAAAATGAAAGACCAATATGATAGTTTGACGCCAGTATGCTACAATTGTTCATGATCTCTTCTTCACTTAAATGTTTATAAACATATACCGAGGTTATAGATATGCACTACTCACTTACGTTAACCCTTATCCTGCTATGAAATCCAAAACATATGCTACAACATCAAACAATGTGTCAAACAGCTTGGAATTTGATGAGACCCTGGGTTGCTCAACGTCTCATCTGGATCCAACCTTCTTGCAATATATAAAGGTTAAACATAAAATTATACTTTTGAAATTACTTTCATCACTGTAAATTGTGTGAAACTGAAACCAGTAAATCCCTTGTTGGTGAAATTCGTTTTTAACGTCCACACTGCAAAACATCGATATACAAGGGCATTCACACCACACTACCGTTACATTGATATACAATGACATTCACTCCACACTACCGTTACATTGGTATACAAGGACATTCACTCCACACTACTGTTACATTGGTATACAAGGACATTCACTCAACACTACCGTTACATTGGTATACAAGGACATTCACTCCACACTACCGTTACATTGGTATACAGGGACATTCACTCCACACTACCGTTGCATTAATATAAAAGGACATGAAATTCACTCCACACTACCGTTACATTATATACAAGGACATTCACTACACACTACCGTTGCATTAATATACAAGGACATACACTACACACTACCGTTACTTTATATACAATGACACTTACTCCATACTACAGTTACATTTATATACAATGCCATTCACTCCCCACTACCGTTATTTAAATGATGAACGTAACACGAGGGAAATTTTACTTTAACCCGTTACCTCACAAGCTATTTTAGACGCAATCGCTTTGGATAAATCTACCGAAAAGGATCTTTTTCTACGGAAAAGGAACAATTTAGAATTGTGTAGTTTTGAAATCATTGTGATAAATAGAATGTTTGCTCTTATTGAGGAAATGATTTTTTATCACAGTGGTTTCGAAAAGTGAGATTTACAAAGGGGTCAAAAGGCGACAAAATGAAGGAATGGGTTAAGCAGAGATCAGAGCTGAGAATACCTGTTATGAACTTGAACACAGAGTAAGGTAAGCAATTTTGCTTATTATTTCTTCGAGTCAGTGATTGGGCATTGTTTCATCCGAGACAACGCAGGCATTTTAATGACCGTATTTCTAAACTATCCATTGAGATACAGGGGTATATTCTGACGCAAATGTAATGTTCTGGGATTGCATTGCGTGATAGTGAAATGGAATATTACCGAAATTGAATATATAGAAATAGATGTATGTATTTCAATTACTTCGAGACACAGCTGACTGTCTTTTATTCCCGTGTATGTCTCACAATCGATCAATGTCATCAAGCATTTACATTTGTGTTCGAAACCGGTAACATTATACTCTATACAGAATTTCTCAAAGTAGATCAGGAAAGGTTTTGATACTCTTCAAAGAGGTTGTACACATTATAAAGCTTTAGCGTATGAATAAATATATCGTGAATGTATGATTGATCTCGCTAGTAATTTATCCCTCGATGATTGTGCGTGCGTGCGTGAGAGAGAGAGAGGGGGGGGGGAGAGAGAAAGAGGGAGAGAGAGAAAGAGAGATAGATACTCAGTAGTCCAGTACCATAAAACCAAACACACCCAAATCAGTGTCGCAGTGCACTAACATCCAACACATCCAATTCACCGTCGCATTGCCTTGGTCAAAACAGTCCATTAGTCTATTATACGATTTTTCTGTACGGCGTTTTATGATGTTATACATGTTCTTACTATTGTGTAAGTTATAACGTGCTATATTGTTTTGTTTTTGCGATGATGAGCAGGCAATGGATAATTCTAGGAAGGCTTGGTGTGTGTGCGTGCGTGAGTATGAACTTCCCTCTTTCATATTATTTGAACCATTTACTGTGTAATTCTGACATTGCTCATGACAATAATAATAAAACCCACAAGGTTTCTTGTCTTCTTGAATCATTACCGACTTATGACAGTTGGATCTTACATGGGCAAATGGTCGAATAAGCACATATAGATCTAAACACCTTACGCATCCTCTGATTCCTAATATACGATTGTTTTAGACACCGTACTGACATAAAAAAGAGACATAATCTCCTCATATAGCATGTGTTGTGTACAATTTTAAACTTATGAAAATGGTATTGTTAAAAATATGAAAATTGTATATAATTATGTATACTAACCAATATTCATAAGCTACTAACAAGACACTTTTTGTAAGGTATGATGGGAGGGGTGGTCCTCTCCGACCCTCTCATACCTATAACGGGGAGAATAAACGATCACTCAGTTTGGTGTCTCAAAACAAATATATATACGATGGTTACCAATGCATCCATAGGCAAACTATTCCGTTGTTAATATGTCTGAATGTAGCTTGAGCATTTTCTAGTCAGAACCCTATTGGACGAGCTGAGTTGACTCTTTATATCTCAAGTAAGAAATAATAACATCATGAATTACTATGGCTTTTAATTATCAAACCGTTTGTAGCGGAACTATAAACAGGGGATTTTGGTGTCAAAATGCGTATCTGTGGAGTAAGGTTTAATATAGATGTATATTTGCTACTTTTTCTTTGGCACAGTGTGATATAAGTTAAATCGTTAACTGGTGCATTCAGTGTCAATATGATGCCGTTACTATTCTCTAACAGTGATATGACATTATGAGAGTCATACCAGATCAACAGATGAATGTGCGTATTCAAATACTAAAATCGTCATTTTTACGTCAAAACCTATGTTGTGACCACTCTTTAGAATGGCCTCAAAGAGACGGTTCTATAGAGTAGCCACATTTTACGCACCTTATCTGGACCTCTGTCAAACACGATTTTGTATCATGTTCCTAGATGTTCGAGTGTATTAAATGTGTCAAATGGCGCCACAAATGAAATCCAATGCAATCCGATGTGCAGTTACTTTATGCTATTTGTTTGTTTGAAATATGTTAAAAGCTTGATGCTGTTGTTCGAATAATTGTACAGGTGAGAATGTAGCTACTTGTAATCCTTGATAATATGTTTATACACCGTCTTCAACCACACACCAGAACTTCCGAAGCCAAAGTGGTTCACATAATATCTTAAAACTACTGGATGAATAAATACCAATTATGTTTGTTATATCTTGCACGACTGCATATCGCGCGTATTTATCATTTAATGAGTCAACATTCATTTTCTCCACCCACCCATGTTCATTTCCACTGTCTTCTACCCTTCTCCAAAACTATGCATCCATGTCAAAGCTGTTCAATACTCTAAAGCATCTTTTCAAAACACTTTCTGCAAATCGGTATGGATTCCTGGCGACGGACACCCGAGCAGTGTTCGAATTTTACAATACACCATCTGCCGCTATATTGCAAGCTAAACATATGTTAGTGTATAATACCACTTGTTGTAAAACACATCTTGGCGAGGCGATATAATGTGGAGAATGTTTCATCTAGCTCTATGTTATGAATCGTGTAATTTTCTCATTCAACGTCTCGTGTCATATATCATGTGACATAATGTAATCAACTTCTGACCCGTTCGTGAATGTATGTTAAAGCTAAAATGATGCCAACTCTACATATTTAACAGTTTAACTGCGTTTCTTCACAACTGGTGGGTTATTGCGAAAACTTTAACAGTTATGATAACGGATACTCACTGGACAATTCATATCATATACAATTATATTAAATTTGGAATGACATTTTTTTCAAACATGAAAACCAATATTTAATTCCGTTTGTCATGACAACCAGACTTATATCTGGGTTCATTTGTGGGGTCTGCTATGACAGTGCATCATCCAATGAGTATGTGTGTATTTAAAAACGGAATGTCCTTTGAATACAAGGCTGACAGCGAATGGGCAAGGAACGGAATCATATATCAGGGATAACTATCTAAATGTTGAATGAATATAGATGTATTATACTTTTGTAAGAAAAATCCTTCGACATGAACCAGTCACTAAGTTGATTATAATTGATAAAATCGTTAATAAAACGCAATAAGAACAGACCGCATGAAAATGTTCCTATAACGTTCTTTTACTCAGAAACAGAACCTACTGCTCGAACTTCAACACTACAGTAAAACCCCGCTAAGGTCACCACCTGAAGGAGGTATAATTCTGGGTGCTAAATGCAGGTGATAGCTTAATGCAGGACAAATGTTATGCAGAGAGCGCCTAGATGAGCTATTTTCATTACTTTTGTCCTGCATAAAGCAACCACCTGCATATAAAGACACCCATGTTTATTCATTAAGTGGTCGCATTAGAGGGTGTTTACTGTATTTTGATGCACTATTCCTTTTGTCATTCGTTTCCGTAATTATCCAGGTGATCATCAAACTCGGATCGAACACATTACTTAATTCATTGACGCTCAATGCCTTTCTTTTACCTATCAGCAATCGAGGATTGAGTTTATTTCGGATCAAACAGTTTACGGTAACTGTTTATTCTATACCTGGAATCGAAATGTGTTTCAATGTTTCAGCTGATAAAACAAATTTTTAAAACACAATTTATTACTTTGAAAATTCTACTGTAAACTATGACACTAGCGCTTGATACTTTTATAAAACGCTTTTATTAAATCATTATATACGGAAATGACATGTCAAACGTAGATTAATATTTTCATTATTGGTATTGTTCTTGATAATACATCTAACTATACTCGTGGACGATTATTTCATTCCGATGACATTATGCTGTCAATAAATTTCCTAGAGTTAAGTTTTAACTGGTATTGTCACAATACAAAATCCCGCCTAAAAAGTTGACCTATTTGACTTACGTACAAGAGGGGCTATTTACTGAACAGCCGCTTTGTGAGTCTGACTAGTTAACAAACACATTATGTTAGGTATGCATATATAAATAAGCAATACTACTTGTGCATATATAATGTTTGCTGGCAGACTACCTAGGTTATACGTTTCAGTCGAAACGAAGCGGGTTTCATCGAATAACAACTATGGATTGTATTCTGGCGTTGCTGTGTAATAAAAGTATTCCGTTAAAGATTCGACATTGTAACAATTTCAGTAAAAATGGCAAAATTATATTGTTTGTTTATTGTTTAAATCGGGCTTTTGCGTCACTTTAACAGTATTTTAGTCTTATCACGACGTCCGACTCTACTTACAGGTGGGGAAGATCCCGGCGTTTTTCTGTTTGTGGAACCATTGCATTGTTCCATCGACCTGCCGCATGCCGGCTGGAAGACTGCCTCACATACTGTTTGGAATATTCTACTATCGCTTTGTTGTATGGTTCGAGTTATATTTGACAAGTGTGAATTCTGTTCTGTTTTCAGGGCTGAGGGACTGTATGTTATTACATTAAAACATTCCTCAGGGTTTAAACAAATTGTCTAAAGCAAATACCTTAATTGCACAACTCTGATAAATTACTGTCTGGCTTGAATCGGCAGATCTTAAGATAGTCAATGAATATAAAACAGCCACTTTGCCTTATTCCTATCCAACATGCGAAGGGAACAAATTAGATTGGAACACTGATGAGAAAGGAAAATACGAAACTGGTTTCAGATAGAGATAGAAATGGATCTATTATATCAAACATTTACATATTGACGTTATCCATCACTGTACAGAATTTCAAAGATATAAGATATGTTTGTAAATACGACTGAGGATTCAATGATTACAAATCGCTTTGTTTTATATGTTGCGTCTTGTATGTGGCTTTGCCTGTTTGACTTTACTACTTTTCCATTTAAGACAGTTGCATCACATGCAGTAATGCAAATCGTTCCTCAGAAACGATCGGCGCAAACAACGGTAACAAAACCTCAGCATTTTTTGTGATATTTAACGTTTGTTTCTGTAATGCGTAAGGTTTAATTATTAAACAATACACCTAAAATATTTAATACGCAAAACATTTGCATTTAAGCAAATCATTTAAACATAATCCTTTGCCTCATAAATACTCATGCAAGAAACTAGGACAGCATCAATATCAATAGATCATACATGTCATATGAACACAGAAACTTTCGACGTGGCATAAAATGTAGCATCAGATCAATCTATTTTATTCCAGAAACAGATCAGACCGTCATCAGACGACACCTACAAGAGCTTCTGCTCTGCATCTACCGTGTCTGATTGCAAAGGCACACAAGGACGTTTATATGAGGTTAAGGTTTAATGCCCATATTCATGACTGACACATAAGGGTTGACATTCAATAAGGGTACACATGTATCTTAAAAGCATCTCTTATCACAAACTAACTACACCCTATGCAATGTAAGCTATCAACATGAAGTTATCGGATTATGATTCTGGCACCATCTGTTTCCCCACTGATATAGTTATAAAACGTTTGTCATTGACTGCGATGCACGAGTTCAATAAAAACATTCTACACGTTACGGTAATTTTTTTCAACGGTAATCATTTTAACACGTTTAACATATTCAAGATCCAATTTCCTATTTGTTTTTTTGTTGGATCACTACGAGAATGTCAAACTTTAGTTAACATGCAAATAACTGTTTGTAAAGAATGCAAATTGTTTAAGAGTCCACTGCTTCTAGGAACCTATCACATGCAAAATGCAAACATGCCTTAATAATACGGACAGACAAGCGTGGGCCAATAGTACATCCTCATATTGTATGGGCAGTTTGGCCAGCCAGGGCCTCTACACTATTTGTAAATCGTATGTAAAGTTAACAAATTTATAACAGATCGGTATCCGAATACTTCAGTAATTAGGGTATATCCATAGTTGTTTTGTCATAAAAACCTATTCATTTGTACAATTATGTCCGTCACAAAATATATGCAGTACAAACTATGTCTATATGTGAAGGAAGTAATGTATCAGCTCTCCTTGAGGTTTTTGTACAGGATCATCACAGTAGAAACTGAGTTGGAGGAGTTTGTAAATGAATCAGATACGTCATGAATCATGTAATGTAAGGTTGATGCTTGATATCAGAATTATGTGACTGCCAGTATCAAACCTTACTCATGCACTAAAGACACAACGAAAAATTATCTTGCATGTGAACTATCTGTACACACAGCATTGTCTTACAATGTCATGGATAACATGATTCAAACTGGAGAACACGATATATACTCCTGATGTAAAAATAAAATTAACTCGTAATCCCAGTTTAGAACATTTATTATGTATGCAGATATCATTTTGTTAGATCCGCGCTTTCCTCTTGAATATCCCACCTGAGATTGTGCGATTGTGTATTACATACAATTTGACTCTGTGTTAACAAAAGGCCAGACGTACAGAATACTTCTGTTGTATGTACACACTAGTACAAAATTGTATTACTCCGCCAACGAATTATCAGAATTGTCATTTGCAGACTTGTCTAAACCAAATTCCTTAATTATAAGAGTGTGATGTATTACTATCTAATTTTAGTCGGCAGGATTTGTGACCATGTATTTAGAATAACTATGTGATCTTATGTAACCAACTAGTCAAACATTCCAAGAAAAGAATAATACATTTTACTGTGTTTGCAGTACAGCATTTAGCGAACAAGTGTGTAGGTCCATACCTAAGTAGGTAGGTAGGTAGTTAGGGTAGGTAGGTATCACAAACGTATAGTAAGATAACCAACACAGTTATAACATACTTTATCTCACAACATTAAATTGAAATATTTCGATCTAAACATATTAAATCATATAATGCCTGAAGCATATTACTATACCTTATATCAGAATTCATGACATGGCATTATAATGGAATATACCTATATGTAACATCTTTTATTTCACCATCAGTACCTGAGTATTCAAACAAAGTAGTACATAAGCATACAAACACATGTATATATAAGTAAAGTATTACCACTTACCTTTTTGTATGCTCATGTACTACTTTTTGTATACTCATTTACAAGTGGGGGAAAGTGTTGTCGGCAGATTCATCTCAGACATTGAACTATTTGAACCGCATCACCGCCTTTGGAACAGGATACAATTATGATGGAAATTGTACATAATGTACCTTGACGTCACGGGAAGGATATACAATGCTGTTTTTATTGTATACGTACGACTTGACGTACATATTTTATATACTCGGATGTCCTTCCGCAATCAAGCCAACAATGCACTTATATTCACAATATGGAAAAATAGTCAAACAGGGAGAGCCACACACGAAATGTGACGACGCACCAAACACCATCAAACAAGAAACGGTAAAGCCACAAGACAAAACATAACAGGACGCATATCAAGACGAAATACATTAAACATTAAGCATATTAAACAACAAAATTGACCATAGGCTGAAAGCAGGAGTACCGCCTTGGAACGGCCAGTAACCAAAATAAGCTACTGGGGGACTTAAACCTGGTTTACGGGTACCCAACCTCGTCCTTATCCCACTTTCACCGAAGTCAAAATGTAAATAAAATTCCCCCTCCAGACAACTCCACAACATGCAAAGTCGCTAGTGTTCTTATATCTAGTGTTGTTGTTTCCCTCATAATAGTCTGCATATGTCAACATTATACTCTGATGAGCGGCTACTTAGTATACTAAGAGTTTAACAGAAAGTGGGGCCCATATGCATGCGTTTTTATAAGAAACAACATTATCCAGGGTGGCCGCGAGAAAAGAAATAGAAACACAACACACGAATATGCAGCAGAACAATGACACATTATTTTAAACTATCGTTTAATATATGTCATTGCATAATATTGAAATATGTCTTTAAGAATAAATATCACTGACAATGTTGTATTGCTTTAAATTAATATATACATATTTGTCACAGTGTGTCTTGTTTTAAGGCATAATGGCGTCTTCTTAAATCAAACTCATTACATAAACAAATACATGCCAATGTTATTAACATTCTATTGTCCATACAATGTATTAAAACAGAAGTCGACTAAAACACTCCTTAACTAAACTACATCAAGATGAACATTTAAGAACACATTACATACTACCCATTCAGTGATTTTAAGTGCCCGAAGTTCATTAACATTGGTCAAGTTTGTTGGTATTATTAAGCTTGTGATGCTTCAACAAGTGGATATATAGTTGTCGCTTTGGCACCATTCAAACCTTACATTATTCTACCATCCGACCATTAGTTATATTGCATGGAGGAAAATAGTTGCATGTCTTAAGTTGTACATTATTTCATATAAACTCATTTGGAAGTACAATAACCTGTACTTATTAAGTTAAATACATTATCTTACTTCTGATATTGGCTATTGGTACACGCATGTCTACAGCACGACACATATTGATTCTTTGACACATGGTGCACAAATAAAACAATTTAATTCTCTGATACTGTTCTTTACCGATGTAAAAATTGTCTTCCAATAATATTTGATATAATATTTTTTGATATACAATAAATGATATTTTTCACAGAGATGGGAGTTTTAAAACTAATGGGTTTCGGCAATTCTCAAAATTACCAACACAATATAAATATAAATTTAGCCTGACATTGACAGACATTAAAAACAGTGATGAACATTAAATGTGTTCATGTCTAGCAATTACATTACAGTAAAACCTCTCTATAACGACCACTAAATTGTGTTAATTAGTTGGTATATTGGACAGGTGGTTGCTTAAAGCAAGGTAAAAGTAAAACAGAACGTTCCTATAGGATCGTTCTGTTTTACTTTCACCTTGCTTTAAGCATCCACCTGCCCTTAACACAAAATACTTGATGTAATTTAGTGGTCGTTATAGAGAGGTTTTACTGTACTTTGAAATGACTGCCTCATTTGAACAATTACTTTAGCTTGTGAGAATAAGGCCTTTGGGTATATATTCAGTGCAGTGTAGCCATAATAAATGATGACATATAAGTATCCATTGTGCTACTGTTCGTCTCAATGATAAAATTCTGCCACGTTCAACTTGTCTCATTTAATAATTCATATTTTCTCCAAGCGCATTCGAAATATACAGGTCAATTGATTGAACATTTAACACCGATATAGGGTGATAGCAGAATGTGTTTTTGTGTTTTAACTTTAAAGGATTCTCTGTTCTCTGTATTAGACCCGATCTACTTGCGAGGGTATTTCAGGTAGGTTTTAGCCAGTTTGCATTCTCGGAGATATTGATTTAAAAGTGTTTTGTTGACATTATACTTTAATAACCCTATAGGATGCACTTACCATTTTATATAGGAAACAAGAATTGCCTCTACAGGACATGGATAGCTACGCTATCACAACTATCACAAATGCCATATTTTTAACTAATGCATGGGCCATTATGCCGTTGTTAATGTTTTTTCTATACACTAAAAACTCGATTATTCGAACACTCAAATACGCAGCAGTATTTACCTGTAACACAGGTGGCAGCTTAAAAATGATTTAAACATATAATTATATCTTTATTACCTCCACTCATGGAGAGCATTACATACACTAAACATACATATACATTACAAATGAATACAAATACATATAGACTAAGAAGAACAATTATAAACTGCCTGCATATTCAAATGTACTTCACCATATGACAACAAAGGCCCAAACAATAGAACATACCCTAACTTATGTTGTACGTACATACTAGTAGTTAGTATAACCTGTTCAGAAAGGTACTTATAACTATCTGATCAGGTTCTGTTTGCCACTGTACCTATTCGGGTCTGCTTCAAATAGATCATGAGCCAGCTTGCACGTGGATCCAGTATGCAGACAGAGAAAATCAAAATTATAGGGCTCCTATGAGACCTCTTAAACCAGGGTCTTCACTTTTTGACAATTTATATGTATATTAGAGACCTTCCATTACAGGTCATTGTATATTCATCTACAATGTAGTGCGTAGACATGTGACATTACTGTACGTATAGTCGTGTAATAGTTGGTTTAATAGGACCGTGTAATATGTATAGAAGATATCTGGAAAGAATACTATAAAGCATTGGAATGGGACTTTTATCACATGGTTGAGTGTCTTTTGCAGTATTAGCTTAATAGACGCTGGACGATTCTAATTCAAGAAAATCAAACATAAATGTAATTGCAGATTTTACATGGAAATATGAGGTACGTGACTCATATGTAACTGCAATGGATTCCACCAGACATATCGATCTTTTTTAAAGTGGGGAGCATAAAGTACATGAAGGTGTATTTGAATTCAAACCCTCGAAATGCTTGTTAAATTGATGGCCAAATACGAGTTGCATGTGTCAGTGTCGATCGGCCCTGTCATGACGATTTTGCTTCGCTCTCTATTATTTTCGTTTGTCGAAATTACTTGGGCACAGGTATCGGAACATTTGTCATGAGTTCTTTATTTGATCCTCAAGAACTTGTTGATCCCAGGGGCACAATTTGAACAATCTTGGTAAAGCTCCACCAGATGCTGCTTCATGCTAAATATGACAGCTCTCAACTTCCCCCCCCCCCCCAACCAGGAATGGGCCATTTTTGACCCATGGGGAAAATGTTTTACAATTTTTAGAGGTCTACTAGATCATTCCACATACCGAATTTGGTAGCCCTAAGCCTTACCATGTTTGGCACGAATATTTTTAAAGTTTTCAGTAAAACTTGGGACCTCCGAGGGCAGAGCAAATTTTGATCCTCAATTTGAACGATCTTGGTAAACGTCTACTAGATGATGCTATGTACCAAATATCACAGCTCTAAGCCTTTCAGTTTCGGACATGAAGTTTTTTTTTTTAAATGTTTACTATATAATCCAATGTAAAACTTGTGACCACCGGTTTGAGGACAATTTTAACCCCAGGGGCATAATTTGAACAATATCGGTAAATGTCTACTAGATAATGCCATGTACCAAATGTCACAGCTCTGAGCTTTTCCATTTCGGACAAGAAGATCTTTAAAGTTTTTACTATATAATCCAATGTAAATTATGTGACCCCTCAGGGTGTGGCCGTGTTTGACCCCAGGGGAATAATCTGAACAATCTTAGTAAAGGTTCACCAGATAATGCTACATACTAACTATATCAGCTCTAAGCTTGTCGGGGTCGGACAAGAAGATCTTTTAAAGTTTTTACTATATAATCCTATGTAAAACTTGTGACCCGGGGTTGGACAAATTTTGACCCCAGGGGCAAACTTTGAACAATCTATGTAGAAGTCCACTAGATAATTCTGCATATCAAATTTGGTAGTCTTATGCCTTACTTTATTTGACAAGAAAGTTTTCAGTAAAATTTGTGGCCTCAAGGGTGAGGACAATTTTGACCCAGGGGCATTTAAACAATCTTAGTAACGGTTCACAAGATGATGCTTCATACAAAACATCACAGCTCTAGGCCTTTCAGGTTTGAGACAAGAATATGTTTTAAAGTGTTTACAATATAATCCTATGTAAAACATATGACCCCAGGGTGTGGCCATGTTTGACCCCAGGGGCATAATTTGAACAATCTTAGTAAAGGTTCACCAGATGGTGCTACATACCAATACCACAGCTCTAAGCTTTTCAATTTCGGACAAGGAGCTCTTTAAAGTTTTTACTATATAATCCAATGTAAAACGTGTGACGGGTCAATTTGGTCCCAGGCGCAAAAATTGAACAATCCATGTAGAGGTCAACTAGATGATTCTACATGCGAACTTTGGTAGCCCTAGGCCTTACAATTTTTGACAAGAAGATTCTTTAAGTTTTTACTTCGTGTTGGACATTGGTTGCCATAGCAACCAGAGTTCTGCACGGCATCAAATTATTTGAACTTAGTTGGAAGAGGGTGACCCAAGGAACATTTCTGCCCAAGTTTGGTAAAAATCCTGCAAGTAATTTAGGAGATGTCATTTTAAGAAAAAGTTGACGACGGAGGACAGACGACGCACGACGACGGACACATGGCGATCACAATAGCTCACATTGGCACTTCGTGCCAGGTGAGCTAAAATTTCCATTAACTATAGTTTAAGATCAAAGCCTCTGTGCATTGTTATTTATCTAATTGGATTATTCATGTCCGAACAATGAACATCGTCGTATAGTAGAGACACATATATAATTATTTGTCGATGCATTACCGCTAACATCAGTCATCTAACAAGCACATACTATCGTTCAATAATAATAAATGATGTGATGTATTTTAGAATCAGCTTTTACGCAAAGGGCAATACAATGAATCATATTTGTACTACCAATTACCTTTGAATAAGTGGTTTGCTTTTCCATTTTATTTGACACAGTCTCCACAAAGTCTGTTCTAAATATTGTAGCTTTTTACCCTTTATTGTTGTGCATTAACCCATACAACGCTGAGTATTCGAATGAACCGTCCCAAAATTCAAACAGGTCATACCTATGGTGAATATGTAGGGATATTTCTAAAGAAAAAAGTGTAAAATGACCAACGGGGCAGAACCTTATGGGAGGGCTCCTGTATGAGCATTCTTATCTGGGTATAAACTA